>CM077214.1:30955653-31495653 GCA_039654625.1 Rhinogobio ventralis
TGAACTCCAGGAACAACATTTCCCAGAGTGCACCTCACCAAGCCCTGTCTCTTCAGGACACAGCCTGCAAGACTGCAGTCCACATGACCATGAGCCTCAGGAGTCAAATGCTGATTTCCCAATAGTAGAAACAAGCCAGGACAAATCAGACAGTGCCACTAACATAGTTGACCCTGGCAGCTGTGCGGCGGCCATGCAAAGAGACTCTCTAGAAAGAGACTCGCCTCCTTTGGATCTCTCTTTACTCTCTGACCGGAAGGACGAGTTTCCACACATGGAGGCGATAAAGACGGTGACCACACAGCCATCCTCCAGTCGGATCCCACATTGGCTCAAGCCTGTGAATCGGAGCTTAACGGAAGAAGCCGAAGGGTCTCTGGAGCGAGAGCTACCTCAGTGGCTCCAACAGCAGAATGCATCCGAGCACAAATCCAAACACTCAGTGCTACCTGAAATTTCATGTAACCCTGTACGTGCCTGCAAAGAGGCCTCGGGCCACAAGAGGCCGCAGAGGACAGCGTCCGGTGAATTCAGTTCTGATTTGTTGGATTTGGACCCTGATTTGGGGCTGAATTATAGGTTAGAGGCCAAACATGAGAGGGACCTGAGCATGCAGACAGAACAAGAATCACACTTAGAGCAACATTTGAGTGATCGGTTGGACCAGGATTTGGACCTGTGGGATGAGCAGTTTGAGAGGACGGAGCGACCCATCAGTGGCAGGAGAGGTTCAGCACGATCTGTAAACAAAATGCAACCGAACCGCAGCAGCGACTTCACCACAACAGGTGCATTTCTCAAAGTACATCAAAGCTACATCCGTATTTGCATGCTAGCCATCTAGAGTACTATGCAAGATTAAGGTTAGTGCTGCGCAAATCATGTCTTCACAAAACTATTTCATGGGGCCTAAATTAAAAGGTAGCTATTTTGTGGCATTTATTATTAATGTAATGTTCACATAAATTATTGAGCTCTCTAACAAGCATGTGGAATGCATTTTCTTCCCCAGTAATGGTATGAAATGAATATATACACACACACACACACGCACACACACACGCACACACACACACACACGCACACACACACACACACACAGACACACACACAGAGAAGTACAAATAAAGGGAGAGAGAAAAATAATAACAAAAAAAGAGAAAGAAAACAGCAAAATATATAGATGTATAGATATAGTAGTGTATACAGGTATAGTAACAAGTTTAAGCAATAGGTTAATCTAGTGTGATATAATAGTGAACATTATTATTGATTAAATTTTTCTGGTGATGTGGAGAGATAAAAAAAAGATAGATATAAACTCACTGAGTGATAAATAGATATCAAGACGATTTGAAACAACAATAATAATAATAATAATAATAATAGTTGTAGTAATAGTAGTTAAAATATTAATAATAGTGGCTGTAGTAATAATAATAATAATAATAATATTTTAATATTTTAATATTAATAATAATAAATAATATTTTATAGGATTTTAGACCAGTCAATAAAATGATTAAAATGACTATAAATGATTATACATTTTAAAATCAACTTTAAATCTGTAATTTTTCTTTAAATCTGTAAATTTGACCCTATTTACTTTTATAATCTCCTGGTTTATAGTGCACTTTATTCTAAAGATGAAAATGTTTTTATAATGTGTTTGTAAATCCCACCCCCTAATTTATATATATATATATATAATGATTAGTAATATATATAATGATAGCTAATGATTAGTCTTTCTGTACATATATGGCTATTTTTTTGTTCATCTGTTTGTTGTTGTTGCCGTAGAGGAAAGCAGCCCAGCATCCGGCCGTAACAGAAGACTCAAACCTCATTGGTGCGAACCGGATGACCCATTAATGGAATCCTGGGACTCGTTAACAAAGTTTAACCAGTGTCAGCGAGGGCGAATCTCCAACATGGGACTGGAGGGCGATATTTTTGATGAGTTTGTTCAGCGTCAGTCTCGTCTGACACCCGTCTCCGCACGACGCCCCTCCGCACCAGCGCTGCCTGATTTTGATGACCCTGAAGATGACCCTCGCGACCCTGACGAGGACTTCGAGATCCCGGTTCTCCCGCAAGGTCGCCACCTCGTCGTTAACATCTTGTCCACATGGGGTGACCGTCACTACGTCGGCCTCAATGGTATCGAGATCTTTACCTCCACCGGTGAGCCGGTCAAACCAGTCCACATCACGGCCAACCCGCCTGATATCAATATCCTGCCAGCCTACGGGAAAGACCCACGGGTCGTTACCAACCTGATAGACGGCGTACACCGGACACAGGACGACATGCACCTCTGGCTGGCTCCGTTCACCCCGGGCCGTAGGCACGTCATCTCCGTGGATCTAGGTGTTAGATGTTGCCTGGCAATGATCCGTGTTTGGAATTACAACAAGTCCAGGATACACTCGTTCAGAGGAGCAAGAGAAATTGAAATGATTCTTGATGGACGCTGCATCTTCCGAGGGGAGATCGCCAAAGCTTCTGGAACGCTCTCAGGAGGTATGGACAAAAAGATAATCAAAAGCAAAATGTAGCTCAAACTGTAGATTTGGCACTAGGAACACCAAGGCCATGGGTTTGATTCCCAGGGAATGCATGAACTGGTAAAATTAATACCTTGATTCGTATCACAATATATGGCAATACAAAAATGTGACAATATGTATGGTGTATAGTTCACCCAATATTTAAATTTAGCATCAAATATGGTAAACCCAGGAGGTCATACATTTGATCTTCCATGTTTACTATGTTGTTTATATGTCTATGTGGTGTTAATATGCTTTAGTTTAGGACAAACCATCTGCAAATTCATCCGTCAACACAATGGCTAAGTATTTTCCCCTTAAAACTGCAGTGAACCGAAGACGCGGTTTGAAACTGCCCGTTTCCGTCACAAACATGTAAAACCTGTCTACATGCTGGGCAGGGCTTTTCCTTTCATTATTTCTAAGGATGCTGGTTTTAGAAAGCAGCTGTCTGACTCTGAGATGGGGAACGAGAACATGGTTTGTGTAGCATTAGCAACACATTATTAGCTGTTTGGTAACGTAGTCAAGCCAAAGGCTAATCATATCAATTACTGTTATGTGTCCGACATTGTAGAGAGCGATACATAAAATGCTATCATTCTGATTCATCGACCTGTATAATTCACTCTTCCGCTTCTTCTGAATCAGTTTCTATTTTAAACATATATGGCTGAATTAAAGCAATATTTCCACTTGCCTTCGTGTAGCAATTACTACAGTTGAGCGAGTGGATCAGGTAATCCGAGCTGCTGTGATTGAGTGGAGGTGAAGGTGGAGAGTAATTTGCATATTAATGAGTCTACTTATACTAAATGAAGCAGGGGTGTAGCGTTACATTCAAGCTATTTTAAAGGCATGAAGAAATTATTTTCACAGGAAAAACATTTAAATATGTCATTTTGATTATCAAAGATGAGTTTTAAGGAATACAATTATTGACTGCAGGGGGACTTTAATAAATTAAAAAGAAAATACAAACAGTATTTAATAAATTACAGCCCAGAGGGTCACACATTTGATCTTCCATGATTATTAATTATTATTAATACATTAAAAAGAACTTTTAGATGTATGTAAGTGTATAAATGTGTGTAGTCAGGGACCGAGTGCAAGCATATGCTTCTAACATTTTGTATTTTTAGCTAAGCGAATCATGGATATTTTTTATCTCGTGTCAACATTGCCAAGCCTATTCAAGTTCATTCCTGATGTAATACCAAATTTTGCATTTTAATCGGTAGTATTTTTTCTGTTTATTATATGTCTTAGAAGTAATATTTAAAAAGTTTACAGTTATAACTCTATTTTGGCTGTGTTTAAAGCATCATTAGAGTATCGTATTGTGAGATCAGTATCGTGTATCGAACCATATTGTGAACCATATCGTGTTTTGTTGCACCCCTAATAAATGTCAACATGAACTTCATCATGGTTTTGTTTTCTTCAGCACTGGATCAGTTCGGAGATACTATTCTGTTCACCACGGATGATGACATCCTGGAGGCCATGGCGCAGTTTGACGACACGTTTGGGGGTGAGATGGAGATGGGCGGGCACAGCGTCGAGGAAGAGGAGCTGCAGCGGCCACGTACGGCTGACGGTGAAGGAGAGGAGAGACCCTTCACACAGGCCGGGTTCAGGAAGGAGGATACGCCGGTGTGTGTCAGGGTGATGCTGCTTTTGAAGCGGTCGTTTCATAGATACTTTTGGCTACATTTCAAACGTTTTTTAAAGAAATGAATACTGAGGTTATTTACAAATAAAAATGTTAAAGGTACAGGAGCAAAAACGTCTCGGTTACGTATGTAACCCTCGTTCCCTGAAGGAGGGAACGGAGACGTACGTCGGAACTGACCGACGAATTGGGATCTATTTTCAGAGACCAATCTACTTCGAGTGTTTAAAAACGAGCCAATGAGAATTGGCATGCGGTAGACGCGTCCCACGCTCCGCCCCGCAGCGCGGGTATAAATACGGAAGTGGAAGTACCGCATATCGCTTTACAACTGAGGAGCCGGCTAAGTGGCTCGGCCTACAGCTGAAGCACAGCACCTGGCGACGGGACGTACGTCTCCGTTCCCTCCTTCAGGGAACGAGGGTTACATACGTAACCGAGACGTTCCCTTTCAGTCGGTCACGTTCGACGTACGTCGGAACTGACCGACGAATTGGGATCCCTACTAACACGCCAGAGATGCTGGCCCTTCCAGCGCCCTGACCGAGCTCGCTGGACCACACCTAGGTTGGTGCGGAAGTCAGGGCTCCAGTCAGGGAGGCCAGTCACTGCTGTTCCTGCAAGACCCACTCAGCGTGACTATTGGATAACGCTGGGAAAGCGTGCCCGTCTCAGGAGATGGTACGCTGCGGAGCCACGTCCTTCAGTGGAAGGAGAGGTGGAATTACTCATAAGGACTAACCTAGCAGGGTAGTGCTACCTATGGCAGTCTCTGGGGTGGATCCAACCTGGTCCCAGGGGGGAAAGAACACCACCAGAGACGACAGAGCGGGCTCTGTCAAGGGAAAGACACGGGGCTAGCCGAGTAGGGTAGCTGGTACCGTGGAGAATACACATATGGGGTTGCCGTTAGGGAACCGCTACATATGGAACCCAGCCTAACACACACGTTCCACAAGCATACGGGTGTAGGCCTGATGTCAGACGGCCGCAACGTCTGACACCGAAGGGGTGACGGAGGAGCTCGACAGGGTTAGCCGTTTCCGGGGAACACAACTGGAGACAATAGACGCACGTATCCGGCCCGGAGGCGGGAGTGGCGTATGCAAGCCGACACTAGAACGGGTACTTAGCGCTACTGGCCACTGGGGGCGAGGACGCGGGAAGATACCGGCTCTACACGGAGGCTATAAAATCTAGCGAACGTGTTAGGTGTCGCCCAGCCCGCAGCTCTACATATGTCTGTCAGCGAGGCGCCTTGAGCCAGCGCCCAGGAGGAGGCTACACTCCTAGTGGAGTGAGCTCGCACCCCGAGCGGGCAAGGCACGTCTTGGGACTGGTAAGCCAAGACGATAGCATCCACTATCCAGTGGGCTAACCTCTGCTTGGAGACAGCCTTTCCCTTCTGCTGGCCTCCGTAACAGACGAAGAGCTGTTCTGAGGTTCTAAAGCTTTGAGTTCGGTCCACGTAGGCGCGAAGAGCGCGGACGGGACAGAGCAAAGCTAGGGCTGGGTCTGCCTCCTCCGAAGGCAGCGCTTGCAGGTTCACCACCTGGTCCCGGAAGGGAGTGGTGGGAACCTTGGGCACATATCCAGGCCGGGGTCTCAGGACAACGTGAGAGTTGGCCGGCCCGAATTCTAGGCACGATTCGTTGACCGAAAGTGCATGCAGGTCCCCTACCCTCTTGATTGAGGCCAATGCAATCAGGAGCACTGTCTTCATGGACAGGATGTTTAGCTCGACTGACTGTAAAGGCTCGAAGGGAGGGCCCTGGAGCGCTCTGAGCACCAGGGCTAGGTCCCAAGAGGGTACCGAGGTTGGCCGAGGAGGATTTAGTCTCCTCGCACCTCTGAGGAACCTGACGATTAAGTCGTGCTTACCTAAGGACTTACCTTCAACTACATCGTGATACGCCGCTATTGCGGCGACGTACACTTTGAGGGTGGAGGGAGACAGCCTTCTCTCCAACCCATCTTGTAGGAAAGAAAGCACGACATTAACCGAACACCTTCGGGGGTCTTCCCGGCGGGAAGAACACCATTCAACGAACAGGTTCCACTTCAGAGCATAGAGGTGCCTTGTAGAGGGGGCTCTAGCTGAAGCGATGGTGTCTGCCACTGCCTGTGGCAGGCCACCTAGAACCTCCGCGTCCCGTCCAGGGACCAGACATGGAGTCTCCAGAGGTCTGGACGCGGGTGCCATAGAGTGCCCCGCCCCTGAGAAAGCAGGTCCTTCCTCAGGGGGATCGGCCAGGGAGGGGCTGTCGTGAGGAGTGAGAGTTCGGAGAACCAGGTCCGGTTGGGCCAGTAAGGCGCAACTAACAAGACCTGCTCCTCGTCCTCCCTGACCTTGCACAGTGTCTGTGCGAGAAGGCTCACTGGGGGAAACGCATACTTGCGTAGGTCCCGGGGCCAGCTGTGCGCCAGTGCATCTGTACCGAGGGTGCCCCCGGACAGGGAGTAATACAACTGGCAATGGGTCGAGTCCGGAGAGGCGAACAGGTCTACCTGCGCGGCTCCGAAGAGGTCCCATATCAGCTGGACGCTCCGGGGGTGGAGTCGCCACTCTCCCGGAGGTGTCGGCTGACGAGAGAGCTCGTCGGCTGTCTGGTTCAGCGCACCTGGGATGTGAATGGCCCGAAGCGACCTCAGACGCTTCTGACTCCACAGGAGGAGATGGCGGGCGAGCCGGAGCATGCAACGGGAGCGTAGACCACCCTGACGGTTGATGTACGCAACGGCCGCAGTGCTGTCCGTACGGACCAGAACGTGTTTTCCCTGTAGCGGCTTTTTGAAGCGGCCCAGGGCGAGACGTACTGCCAGAAGCTCTAGGCAATTGATATGCCAACGCAGTTGGGGCCCCGTCCACAGACCCGCAACTGAGTGCCCGTTGTACGTGGCCCCCCAACCCGTGGAAGAGGCATCCGTGAAGACCACAGCATGCCTGGACACCTGTTCTAGGGACACTCCGGCCCGTAGAAAGGCAGGGTCCGCCCACGGATTGAAGGTTTGGCGACAGTAAGGAGTAACTGAGACCCGGTACTGGCCGCGCTGCCACGCCCATCTCGGGACTCGGTCGTGAAGCCAGCGTTGAAGCGGTCTCATATGAAGCAATCCGAGCGGCGTTACCGCGGCTGCAGATGCCATATGCCCCAGGAGCCTCTGAAAGAATTTCAGTGGGACCGCTGTCCTGCCTTTGAACGTATTCAAGCAGTTCAACACTGACCGGACTCGCTCCTCTGTGAGGCGCGCAGTCCGGTTGACCGAGTCCAGCTCCATACCGAGATAAGAGATCCTCTGCGTGGGACAGAGTTTGCTCTTCTCTCGGTTGACCCGAAGGCCCAACAGGCTGAGGTGACGTAGCACCAGGTCCCTGTGTTCGCACAACTGCTCCCGGGACTGGGCCAGTATGAGCCAGTCGTCGAGATAGTTGAGAATACGAACGCCGCGTTCTCTGAGCGGAACAATGGCTGCCTCTGCGACTTTCGTGAAGACGCGAGGCGACAGGGACAGCCCGAAGGGCAGGACTTTGTACTGAAATGCCCTCCCCTCGAACGCAAAGCGAAGGAACGGTCTGTGTCGAGGGAGAATGGAGACATGAAAGTACGCGTCCTTCAGGTCGATCGCTGCGAACCAATCCCGGGGACGGATGCATTCGAAAATGCGTTTCTGCGTTAGCATTCTGAACGGGAGCTTGTGCAGGGCCCGATTCAGGACACGCAGGTCCAGGATTGGTCTTAACCCACCCCCTTTCTTGGGCACAATGAAGTAGGGGCTGTAAAACCCCGCCCTCATATCGGCCGGAGGAACCGGCTCGACCGCGTCCTTCGCCAGCAGGACATCGATCTCGGACCGCAAGAAATGGGCATCGCAACTCCGCACTGAGGTGAAGAGGATGCCCGTGAACTTGGGAGGCCGGCGGGCGAATTGAATCGCATAGCCGAGTCTGATGGTACGGATGAGCCAGCGAGACGGCCTGGGAAGACCTAGCCAGGCCCCCAGAGACCGAACAAGCGGGACCAACGGCACCACAGACGTGCCCGGGGTGAGGCAGCGAGATGGAGTACCCAGGCCCGACTCGGGAGGCCCGGAGGCGGCCCGGAGTGTTGCTTGAGTACTCCAGGGTGGGGCAGAGTGAGGGTGAGAAGGCCCGGGGGCGTTCTCGGTGCCCACACTGCTGCCCCCTGGCGAGGGGGAGAGGGGAGGAAAGGAGTGGCAAGGCCCGGGGGCGTCGCACACTGCCAACCTGACCCTCTTGGGGCCCAGGGAGGGAGGAAACTGCTCTTTTATTGAGAATGTGGGTACCGCTGGACTCCGGAGAGCCAGCGGCAGGATGTTGACACCAGCGTGGACATTCTCCCCCCGGTCCTCCTCCGGGGGGAGGAGGGGTGCGGACACCACCTCCCCGAGAACAGCTCCTCTCCTCCCTGGGCTGCCCGTCTCAGGGCCGCTTACCCTTGCGCTTGCCTGCAGAGACAGCGGGGCCCTGGACGGGTTGGGCGGCCCCCTTGCGCCTGGCGCCCTGCTTTGCCGGTGGAGGCTGCTGCTTTGGCTTGGCAGGGGCGGAGGCAGACGCCGGGGGACGCCCTCGGCGACGAGCAGGCGGGGGCGCTGCAGCCGGCGACTGGGTGGAAGCAGCAGCAGGTCGCCGGGGCAGGATATTTTTAATCGCCTCCGTCTGCTTCTGGGCAACCGAGAACTGTTGGGCGAAGTTCTCGATCGCGTCGCCGAAGAGGCCGGCCTGACAGACAGGGGCGTTGAGGAACCGCACTTTGTCGGTCTCACGCATATCTGCCAGGTTCAGCCACAGGTGGCGTTCCTGGACCACAAGTGTGGACATCGCCCGACCCAGGGAGCGTGCGGTGACTTTCGTCGCCCTGAGGGCGAGGTCCGTCGCGGTACGCAGTTCCTGCATAACCCCTGGGTCGGAACTACCCTCGTGCAATTCCATGAGCGCTTTGGCCTGGTAGACCTGCAGGAGCGCCATGGCATGCAGAGATGACGCGGCTTCTCCACAGGCCGTGTAAGCCTTGCCGGTTAGCCCGGACGAGAACTTACATGCCCGGGAGGGGAGACGCGGATTTCCCCGCCAGTCGGTAGCGGTCTTAGGACACAGTTGCATCGCAACCGACCGCTCCACTGGGGGGATCTCCACGTAACCCTTCGCCGCGCCACCGTCGAGGGTAGTGAGGACGGAGGAGTCAGTCGATCGGTTTCTAGCGCTATAGGGCGCTGTCCACGACTTCGTGAGCTCCTGATGCACTTCCGGGAAGAAGGGCACTGGGGCGGGGCGCTGAGAACCAGCACGGGCCGTCCCGAGATACCAATCGTCCAGCCGCGAGGGTTCGGGACGCGGTGGAGGGTTCCACTCGAGCCCGACACTCGCGGCGGCCCGGGAAAGCATAGCCGTGAGCTCTGGATCAGACTCGGGCAACGCTACCACACCCGAAGGGGGCAGCGCAGCCGAATCTTCATCTCCAGAGTCCATTAGCTCGTCCCCCGATGCGGCGATCGAAACCATATCCTCAACCGGAGCCCCAAAAGTAACAGCCGGCCCCCCGCGGGAAGGACCAGCATGCTCTTCCGGAAGCTCAACCGGCGCAGTGGAGGGGGGAGGGGCCCGAGGAGCCTGTTGGCCCGGCGGGAGTGCCCTCACAGTAACCCTCAGGTCCCCACCAAAGGTATCAGCCAAAGTAGCAGCCCTCTGCTTCGGAGCAGGAGGGCCACTAGATCGGGGGATGCGCAATGGGACTCCACCTCTTTCAAGGTAGTCGAGCCTGGACCGTAGTACTGCGATGGTCATATTCCCGCAATGGGAACATGAGTCATCCACGAAAGCCGCCTCAGCGTGCTGAACGCCCAAACACGTGAGACAGCGATCGTGTCCGTCAGCTGGGGACAGGTAACGACGGCATCCAGAAACACACGGTTTGAATGACATCTTGAAAAAGACGCAGGGTCAAACCGTGTTGCTCTTTTAGAGGAAATGCTCTGATCAGTGCCGAGGCACGCAGGGGAAATGGCCGCGGCTCGCAGCGGTTCAAAGGTGCAAGCCCGCTGAGAGCACTCAAAATGCCCAAAGCTGTAAAAACAGCTGTTTGTTTTTTTCGCGACCACCGCTGCAGGCACCGTCACACCGACACTGGCAGAACTCCAACTCTCTCTGTTCGTCAGGAAACACTCTTCGTAGGAACAAACGCATGAATGTTCGGCTCCGAAGTTGAAAAGCGATATGCGGTACTTCCACTTCCGTATTTATACCCGCGCTGCGGGGCGGAGCGTGGGACGCGTCTACCGCATGCCAATTCTCATTGGCTCGTTTTTAAACACTCGAAGTAGATTGGTCTCTGAAAATAGATCCCAATTCGTCGGTCAGTTCCGACGTACGTCGAACGTGACCGACTGAAAGGGAACAACCTTATTCTAAGTGTCAGAGAAAGGAATGTCTTTGGACATGAAGATTTGAGTTGCATGAAACCAAATACATGACATTATGAATGGAGAAAATAAAAATCTAATTAATAGTATTATAAATATATAAATAGCACCTTTTAAATTTAACTTGTGTTTTGCTTCAGATGGTTCTGGACCGCATCCCCGCGGCTGAACCTTGTGCTGATGCGACAACTGGACTTTACACTGGCGGCAGTGAGTATCAGTCAATCACAGTACAAAAGCACAAATCCCACACACAATGTCCTTCGAGAAATCTTCAAAAGTCTTCATTCAAGCCCATAAAAATACAAAAGTGCTCAGTGCAAAGACAACTTTTTTGATATCACGTCATCATCAGTGTCTATATATAGATTATGCACCTGATCTCATTTTACCGCACTATTCTAAAACATGTTTAACATTATTATTCTAATGCATGTACAGTATCTCACAAAAGTGAGTACACCTCTCACATTTTTGTAAATATTTTATTATATCTTTTCATGGGACAACACTGAAGAAATTACAGTTTGCTACAATGTAAAGTAGTGAGTGTACAGCTTGTATAACAGTGTAAATTTGCTGTCCCCTCAAAATAACTCAACATACAGCCATTAATGTCTAAACCGCTGGCAACAAAAGTGAGTACACCCCTAAGTAAAAATGTCCAAATTGGGCCCAAAGTGTCAATATTTTGTGTGGCCACCCTTATTTTCCAGCACTGCCTTAACCCTCTTGGGCATGGAGTTCACCAGAGCTTCACAGGTTGCCACTGGAGTCCTCTTCCACTCCTCCATGATGACATCACGGAGCTGGTGGAGGTTAGAGACCTTGCGCTCCTCCACCTTCCGTTTGAGGATGCCCCACAGATGCTCAAAAGGGTTTAGGTCTGGAGACATGCTTGGCCAGTCCATCTCCTTTATCCCCTTTAGCTTCTTTAGCAAGGCAGTGGTTGTCTTGGAGGTGTGTTTGGGGTTGTTATCATGTTGGAATACTGCCCTGTGGCCTAGTTTCTGAAGGGAGGGGATTGTGCTGTGCTTCAGTGTGTCACAGTACATGTTGGCATTCATGGTTCTCTCAATGAACTGTAGCTCCCCAGTGCCGGCAGCACTCATGCAGCCCCAGACCATGACACTCCCACCACCATGCTTGACTGTAGGCAAGACGCACTTGTCTTTGTACTCCTCACCTGGTTGCCGCCACACACGCTTGACAGTATCTGAACCAAATAAGTTTATCTTGGTCTCATCAGACCACAGGACATGGTTCCAGTAATCCATGTTCTTAGTCTGCTTGTCTTCACAAACTGTTTGCGGGCTTTCTTGTGCATCTTTAGAAGAGGCTTCCTTCTGGGACAACAGCCATGCAGACCAATTTGATGCAATGTGCGGCATATGGTCTGAGCACTGACAAGCTGACCCCCCTACCCCTTCAACCTCTGCAGCAATGCTGGCAGCACTCATACGTGGATATGATGTTGAGCATGTGCACTCAACTTCTTTGGTTGACCATGGCGAGGCCTGTTCTGAGTGGAACCTGTCCTGTTAAACCGCTGTATGGTCTAGGCCACCGTGCTGCAGCTCAGTTTCAGCAATCTTCTTATAGCCTAGGCCATCTTTATGTAGAGCAACAATTCTTTTTTTCAGATCCTCAGAGAGTTCTTTGCCATGAGGTGCCATGTTGAACTTCCAGTGACCAGTATGAGAGAGTGTGAGAGCGATAACACCTGTTCCCCATTCACACCTGAGACCTTGTAACACTAACGAGTCACATGACACCGGGGAGAGAAATTGGCTAATTGGGCCCAATTTGAACATTTTTACTTAGGGGTGCACTCACTTTTGTTGCCAACGGTTTAGACATTAATGGCTGTATGTTGAGTTATTTTGAGGGGACAGCACATTTACACTGTTATACAAGCTGTACACTCACTAATTTACATTGTAGCAAAGTGTAATTTCTTCAGTGTTGTCCCATGAAAAGATATAATAAAATATTTACAAAAATGTGAGGGGTGTACTTAATTTTGTGAGATACTGTATATTGAAGTCATTCAAAAAAAAATGTGGATACTTCAATCATATAATAAATACATATGAATGTAAAAAATATATAGTGCACAGTGCATCTCAGTTTGTTTTGCGTATAGGGCTGCATAGCCGCACACCAGTCAGGGTGCCCATGCTGACCCCTGTCTACTGCCCGAAAGCGCCAACACGTGCCCACTGATGGCGGAGGACAGGGGTCAGCATGGGCACCCTGACTGGTCTGCGGCTATGCAGCCCCATACGCAACAAACTGAGATGCACTGTGTATTCTGACACCTTTTTATCAGAACCAGCATTAACTTCTTGAGCAATTTGAGCTCCAGTAGCTCGTCTGTTTGATCGGACCACACGGGCCAGCCTTCGCTCCCCACGTGCATCAATGAGCCTTGGCCGCCCATGACCCTGTCGCCGGTTCACCACTGTTTCTTCCTTGGAGCACTTTTGATAGATCCTGACCACTGCAGACCGGGAACACCCCACAAGAGCTGCAGTTTTGGAGATGCTCTGACCCAGTCGTCTAGCCATCACAATTTGGCCCTTGTCAAACTCGCTCAAATCCTTACACTTGCCCATTTTTCCTGCTTCTAACACATCAATTTTGAGGACAAAATGTTCACTTGCTGCCTAATATATCCCACCCACTAACAGGTGCCGTGATGAAGAGATAATCAGTGTTAATCACTTCACCTGTCATAATGTTATGACAGATCGGTGTATATATACTGTACAGCTGCTTTATATATAATATATGGTAATAAAAAAAAAAAACAAGATCATAACGTGATTACAAGTAACATGATTAGAAGAATAAACACTCAAAAGCTCTCAAGAAATCATAAAAAGTTGCTCAAAACATCACAAAATAAAACACAAAAATTAGTAGATGACTAAAGATCTGTAGGTTCTTACAAAAATAACCTGTAGCTTAATAGATCGCAATTTTCATAACTTTCCCAATACAGTTCAAAGTATATTTTTCATTATTAACTGTGCCGTGTTTATTTTCTGCATTTATTTCATGCATTTTCATAATCTTCTTTAGAATTATGCGTATTGTGAAAAGCATTGTACAAATAAATGTGAATTGAGTTGAATACTTTAACTCCGATGTGTTTGTAGTTCTGCAGGTGAATCTGCTGTCCTCGTGGGGTGACCCTCACTATGTGGGATTGACGGGGTTAGAGATCGTTGGTAAAGGCGGTGAGAGTATCTCTCTTGATGTCTCTATGGTTACAGCGTCACCCCGTGACCTCAATGACCTCCCAGATTACAGCAATGACCTTCGAACTCTGGACAAGTCAGTGAATCCAGCCTTTCTCTCGACGTTCTGTATATCACAGTTAAAATGGAAAGTATTGTGGGTGATTAAAATCCTGTTTTCTTTCTCTCTCAGGTTGTCTGATGGGATGAATATCACAACAGATGATAAACACATGTGGTTGATTCCCTTCACGTCCGGCTCTGATCACACACTCACCGTCACGTTCGATCAGCCGCAGACCATCGCTGGATTCAGAATATGGAACTACAACAAATCGCCCGAAGACTCTTACAGAGGGGTGAGAATAAAATCTGGGCTTGCTATTCAAGCAAGTTTTGGTACATTGTTCTGAAATTGTTCCAATTCAAGATGGTTTCAACAACTGTGTGATCTAGTGTTTTTAAAAAAGTATCCATATTATGCTATTGTAAAGGTTCCTAATGTTGTCTTGGAGTCTCCTACAATAGGTTTACCTGCATCTAAGGTCAAAAAACACTTTTCTCATAATATACATTACAGCATCAGCTCTTTTCTTACAGTGTCTGAAACGGTTTGTTCAAAGATTCAGTATCTCTAAAACCCTCCTTTCCGAGAGCCTGCACTGCTCTGATTGGTCCAATGGCCCAGTCTGTTGTGATTTGTCTACTCTGGGGTCCGTTCTTCGTACCTCGCTTAATACATCTGAGATGATTTGACAGATCCCAGATCTTCTAATCGTGATAACTGATCTCTGGCTAATTTGGTTCTTCAAACGAATTTGCGGATTGGATTAAAATATCTGGATTAAGTTGTCTGAGATTACCGCGCGTTCCTGTTCCCTGAAGAGGGTAGATGCATCGATACTCGAAACCATGATCAGTAATGCAGCGATTGGCTGGCGCAAGACAGCAACGTATTGACATCATATAATTAAAAAAGCCCCCTGGCAAAAAACATGACAAAAAAAAAAAGAAAACCACACATTTCTTGACCTTTATTAGCAAATTATTTAATTTTTTATTAATTTGTTACGTGACAGTATTAAAGTTTCTTAAGGGTCAAGATCAGTTATCTGCTTCTCCTGTGCTGCATCAAGCCATCCCATAATATCCGTCATCGCTCATATTAATGCATGGCTCAGATTAACTGTACAGCATGTGTGTAAAACTCCAATAAAATTAGAAAGCAATTATTCCATCACAAATAAATCTCTCAATCAAGTTGCTGTGTCTATAGTATTATACACAACCGTATAATATTATTTTCAAATACATTTTTATATTATTATTAATATTATTTAAAATTATTATTGCCCCTGGTTCAGTAAGGAACTCTTGTAATAAAGTAGCAGTGGCTGGGACAGATTTTAAGTATGACCTCAAGATGCAATCTAATCCTGGTTACATGGAATAAACTGCTCCAGAGCAGGTTTAAGATTACGGAGCTGTTGCAAGTCCAGGATGAGCGTCGAAGAACCAAACAATCTAAGATCATGCCAAATCGTCAACAATCAAATCCGGCTAACTGAGTTAGCGACGTACGAAGAACGGACCCCTGCTCTGATTTGTCAGACGGCCCAGTCTGTTGTAATTGGTCTGCTCTGCTCTGATTGGTCCAATGGCCCAGTCTGTTGTGATTAGTCGACCGCTTACAGTGCGTGACGGAAATGAAATGCCCATTACCATAACTGAATTTCAGCTCTTCCTCATACACAGTGATATGAACAGTAACGATGACGTCTGTTTTACCGTATCAATCTTTGGAAGTGCATCAAAGTGGATTTGCTTTTTGCAGCAGAAAACACTGTCTTCACGACATGAACAACACAAACTACTTAGTCTCAGCTACATCTGCAGTGTTTGAGGGCGGGGCAAAGTAGACTTTCGCAGGCAGCCAATAAAGACCAAGTTTGTTACAAACCTAAATTTTTGTTACAAACCGACATGTAATACTGACGACTTGTTTCAGGCAGTCCAGAATCGCTTCTTTTTTTTGAGAGAGATAATCCATTTATCCTGCACTGTGATCTTTGAAACTTTGCAGACATTTACATTCACAAACGGGTATATTACACACTACATGAACGTTAATATCTGAAAACGCATAATAATAAACATCATGTGCTCGTGTTTCCTCCAGGTGAAGGTTGTGCATGTGTTCCTGGACGGAGTGTGTATTTCTCCTCTCGAGGGGTTTCTCATTCGCAAGGGTCCGGGTAATTGCCACTTCGACTTCGCACAGGAAGTTCTGTTCCTAGACTACCTTCAGTGCAACATGAGCACCTCCGCCCTCACTGCCACCAGCAAAAACACAGATGACACGCATGCTCACTGGTACAGCAAGCTTTGAATATTATTACAGATGTCTTTGCTTAAAACAATGTTAGATAATAAGACAACTTATTTCCCAAGACAATGTGTGCTTTCAGGGGTGGGACACGGAGAGATGAGTTGGCCAGTATGGATTATGAGGCTCCATTGAGGCCATGTGGATGTATCCTGACTTTTGCTCACTATGGTTCATTACAAATATCTGTTCCTCACATTACATCTGTCCCGAGTCTTTAAAAATTCTTTAGACTTTACAAGCAAAGTTAACACTAGTAACAGTATTATTCATAAATGTATTGTCATTACAAAAGTTATTTTCCATTGATCCATGCATTTGGATAATTTATGTGTGTATGTGGTGAGTTTTTCTTTGACTGAATGTGTGTCAGTTATCTTCCAGTTGCAGTTGTTGACAACGTGGGGCGACCCGTACTACATCGGCCTTAATGGACTGGAGTTCTATGACCAGAACAACCAGAAGATACCTCTCAGTGACAACAGTATCCTTATGAGCACACACACACAGACACAGAGACAGACACACACAGAGACAGACACACACAGAGACAGACACACACAGAGACAGACACACACAGAGACAGACACACACAGAGACAGTCACACACAGAGACACACACACTGTTTTATTGTTGAATGAGTTTGTTTCATAACTAATGGACTTTGCCACATCGTCAATGTTACTGAACTGAATTGAATCAACTGAATTAATGAGCTAAATAATGACACTGCTTCTTTAACAGTTTGTTACACAGACATCGCTGCGTTCCCCGACAGCGTGAACGTGTTAGATAATGTGTGCGGTGACGTCCGCACACCTGATAAACTGATAGATGGGATCAATAACACACATGATGGGCGACACATGTGGCTCGCGCCAGTGCTGCCCGGACTGGTGAGGACAAACTGTGTGTGAATCTAAGATCACACACACAAAAAAAGTTTAAATGGGATTCTATTATATATAGGGATTCTATATAGAACTCTAGGATTCTTGACTCAATTTTAAAGAACCCTTCATGCCAAAAGGTTCTATATGAGGGGAAATGTCCATTTTTGTTGTTCAATTCATTAAATTTAATCAAAATACATAAATACTTCAAACTAAATTTAATTATTAAAACTGAATCCATACAATTATCCCATGATTGTAACCCCTAAAACATGGGTGGGGAACGTTGATCCTGGAGGGCCAGTGTCCTGCAGAGTTCAGCTCCAACCCTAATCAAACACACCTGAAGCTAATCAAGGTCTTCAGGATTACTAAAGTTACAGGCAGGTGAGTGTTTTTTTCAAGGTTGGAGCGAAATTATGCACGAGAGTGGCCCTCCCCCCCCCTTGCCCTAAAAGGTTATAAAGGCTATATAAAACCTTTTCTTCAAAGAGTGTAGCTTCACAAAATATCCCATAGGAATCATCTGGAGGTTTCTGTGAATGGTGTGATTTATAGTCAAATGTGCTCATGAAGAGGTCAAAAATTGTGCTTTATTGTTACGTCCCTCTCTCTCATTTATGTATCTCTTCAGGTGAACCGTGTCTACGTCATCTTTGACCAGCCAATGACTGTTTCCATGATTAAATTATGGAACTATTCCAAAACACCTCAACGTGGAGTCAAGGAATTTGGGGTAAAACACACAGAGACTCACTCACACTCACACGCACTCTCACACACTCACTCACACACTCTCACTCACACACACACTCACTCACACTCGCACTCTCTCACACACACACTCACACACACACTCTAAAAGTTTTTGTATGAGGCACCAAAGATGAGCTCAACACACGAAAGAAAGCAAATTGCTGTGTCATTAACATATTTTAATGCAAAATACTTTTAATATACTCTACTGTCCAAAAGTTTGGGGGCTGTAAGATTTCTCTTCTGCTCACTAAGGCTGCATTTATTTGATGAAAAGTACAGTAAATACAGTAATATTGTCAAATATTATTTCAATTTAAAGTAGTTGTTTTCTATCTGAATATATATTAAAATGTAATTTATTCCTGTGATGCAAAGCTGAATTTTCAGCATCATTACTCCAGTCTTCAGTGTCACATGATCCTACACTCACCTAAAGGATTATTAGGAACACCTGTTCAATTTCTCATTAATGCAATTATCTAATCAACCAATCACATGGCAGTTGCTTCAATGCATTTAGGGGTGTGGTCCTGGTCAAGACAATCTCCTGAACTCCAAACTGAATGTCAGAATGGGAAAGAAAGGTGATTTAAGCAATTTTGAGCGTGGCATGGTTGTTGGTGCCAGACGGGCCGGTCTGAGTATTTCACAATCTGCTCAGTTACTGGGATTTTCACGCACAACCATTTCTAGAGTTTACAAAGAATGGTGTGAAAAGGGAAAAACATCCAGTATGCGGCAGTCCTGTGGGCGAAAATGCCTTGTTGATGCTAGAGGTCAGAGGAGAATGGGCCGACTGATTCAAGCTGATAGAAGAGTAACTTTGACTGAAATAACCACTCGTTACAACCGAGGTATGCAGCAAAGCATTTGTGAAGCCACAACACGCACAACCTTGAGGCGGATGGGCTACAACAGCAGAAGACCCCACCGGGTACCACTCATCTCCACTACAAATAGGAAAAAGAGGCTACAATTTGCACGAGCTCACCAAAATTGGACAGTTGAAGACTGGAAAAATGTTGCCTGGTCTGATGAGTCTTGATTTCTGTTGAGACATTCAGATGGTAGAGTCAGAATTTGGCGTAAACAGAATGAGAACATGGATCCATCATGCCTTGTTACCACTGTGCAGGCTGGTGGTGGTGGTGTAATGGTGTAGGGAATGTTTTCTTGGCACACTTTAGG
Source organism: Rhinogobio ventralis (assembly GCA_039654625.1). Classification (NCBI taxonomy): domain Eukaryota; kingdom Metazoa; phylum Chordata; class Actinopteri; order Cypriniformes; family Gobionidae; genus Rhinogobio; species Rhinogobio ventralis. The sequence continues at coordinate 30,974,800 of CM077214.1, forward strand.
CCCCTTAGTGCCAATTGGGCATCGTTTAAATGCCACGGCCTACCTGAGCATTGTTTCTGACCATGTCCATCCCTTTATGACCACCATGTACCCATCCTCTGATGGCTACTTCCAGCAGGATAATGCACCATGTCACAAAGCTCGAATCATTTCAAATTGGTTTCTTGAACATGACAATGAGTTCACTGTACTAAAATGGCCCCCACAGTCACCAGATCTCAACCCAATAGAGCATCTTTGGGATGTGGTGGAACGGGAGCTTCGCGCACTGGATGTGCATCCCACAAATCTCCATCAACTGCAAGATGCTATCCTATCAATATGGGTCAACATTTCTAAAGAATGCTTTCAGCACCTTGTTGAATCAATGCCACGTAGAATTAAGGCAGTTCTGAAGGCGAAAGGGGGTCAAACACAGTATTAGTATGGTGTTCCTAATAATCCTTTAGGTGAGTGTATTTGATTAATAGAAAGTTTTGTCACTTTTGATCAATTTAAAGAGTGCTTGCTGAATAAAAATATCAAAGATTTGTTGTGGTATAAATGATCAGTGATAATAGACGTTTACACAGAAATATGTTTGTATGCTTGTTCATTCTGCTGTTTTTCGGTGTCTGCTGTGCTTTCTCAGTTTTGGCCCGTTATGTGTGTTTGTTGATTTAGCTCCTAGTCGATGACCTGTTGGTCTATAATGGGATTTTGGAGTGTGTGAAAAATGTTTCTCGGGGAATTCTGCCCACCCTGGACCCCGTCGTTCCTCACCACACCATACTGTTCACAGACAACACGCGAATCACACACCGAGAGAAGAGCACAATTTTCAGGTACAAACACAACACTCAATATGGTGCTTTTTTGTTTTTAACGATCCGAGGTCATGCAAATAATGGCAAAATATTCATTTTTAGTTAAATTCTGGAGTGTTTGATTCATCAATGTGTAGATGATTTTTCTACAGAAATGTGGATCTTAAAAATGTTCTCTATTGTATCAGGCTTTTGTAACCTCTAGATTTAAGATTGCATGAGTTAAAAACCCTCATAAATGCATAAAACACACAGACACACAGCTTAAGGAGAGCACTCAATGCCAAACTCAGACAGAACACACACACACAACTGCTGTTGACTGACTCATTGTTTGGCCTGATCGCTCTCTCTCATGCCCCAGGCATGATGCTAAACAGACCAGATGATGACTTGAGAAACTGTGTGTGTGTATAAACTGTATGAGACTCTGTGATCACTCTTATCTTTATTCATCTGGCCAACGGCTCACTTTCAAGCTGCATTTTTGTCCCATGATGCATTTTGCATTCATGTAAACAAGTGGCTCACTGCATCCGAAATCGCATACTATATCAGAGGTGTCCAAACTCGGTCCTGCTGGGCCACTGGCATGCAGAGTTTAGCTCCATCTTGCCTCAACACACCTGCCTGGGAGTGTCTAGTATGTCTAGTAAGACCTTGGCTGCGTCTGAAATCTCATACTCTGAGTAGGTACTTATTTTGAATAATTACTTTACAACCTCTAAAAAAGTATGTTCTATATAGTATGAATGTGTGTAGTATGTACTACAGCCGCCATGTTGCCCTAATCATGTGACCTACCAGCGTCACTGTCATTAACAATTCCTCTCCCGTGGCCTCATGGGATAGTAAAGTGTCCATCGTATGCACACTTTAGCATCTCGCTGGAAGTAGTAGGTGAATTTGGACATGCGTAATCTGAGCTGCTAACATGAGCTCTTGAAGCTCCGCCCTCTTCTTGAAAGGGGGCTGGGAGCAGCAGCTCATTTGCATTTAAAGGGACACACACACACAAAAACTGTGTGTTTTTGCTCACTCTCAAAAAGTGACAATTTTAACATGCTATAAAATATGTGACCCTGGACCACAAAACCAGTCATAAGTCGCACTGGTATATTTATAGCAATAGCCAACAATACATCGTATGGGTCAAAATTATACATTTTTCTTTTATGCCAAAAATCATTAGGATATTAAGATCATGTTCCATGAAGATATTTTGTATTTTGTACAAAAATTTATTTTTTTAAGTAATATGCGTTGCTAAGGACTCTCGTTTGTGTGTCTCGCTTTAAGAGCCAATAGTAACTGAAACCAAGTAGTTAGCACAATAATTATTTTTGCATACAAAATCTTTACACGTTCAGATCATGCCTCCAACATGCTTCTGTTGCATTATTTTCACCCTCTAATGATTCTGCACAAATTGAGTTTACAACAAAAACAGCACACATGCGATAACTGATTTTAAAAATGCCCATTATGGGGCGTCAAGGGCTTTGTTCCAAATGCTGTAACTTTTGATTACTTTATGCTATCACCACAAAATTTGATCCAGATGCAGCTCACATGTAGAACTTCATCAAAAAAGAATTGTCCTCCTATCTTATTGCCTTCTTGAATTATTGCATGTCAAATAAGAACGATATGTATAATTATAATATTATTTTTTTTATATTTGTTTGTTTTTATCAGCAGTTTCTCAGCTTGAGAATGTCCAGTTGTAATGCAATTTATATTTTCACAATTTTTAAAAGTGTTCTATCAAACGATGCCTACCTTTTGACTCTCCTTGCTATGGTTTTGGAGTTATAAGTCTTTACTTTTGTTCACTCAGAAAAAACAACCCTAATAAACAGAGCAATTCCAATAGGGTCCTCACACCATCAGTGCTTGGGCCCTAAAAATGCCTTCAGGTCTTTAAAGGCGATTTTCTCAATGTTTAGATTTTTTTTGCACCCTCAGATTCCAGATTTTCAAATAGCTGTATCTCGACCAAATATTGTCCTATCCTAACAAACATACATCAATGGAAAGCTTAGTTAGTCAGTTAGTTGATGTATACATCTCATGACCCTTATGCCTGGTTTTGTGGTCCAGGGTCACAAATGATCTGTGGGGTATTTTGAGCTGAAACTTCACATACACACTCAGGCACCTGAGAATTATTTTACATCTTGTAAGAAGGGGCATAATAGGACCCCTTTAATTGAGGTTGAGCTGAACTCTACAGGACAGTGGCCCTCCAGGAGTAGGATTAGACACCCCTGCTGTATATAGTAGGTACTACACTTGGTTTGAAACTTACTTTGCGACCGTAAGAAAAGTATATTTATATAGAATGAAAGTATGTGGTATGGACATACATCTCCCGTTGCCTCATGGGATAGTAAAGTGTCCTTATGCACACTTCAGAATCTCGACAGAAGTAGTAGGTCATCGGGGTATATTTCACCTACTGTTTTATGAGTACTATGAATACTCAGCTCACATACCGTTTTTTACCTACTATATAGTACTGAAGTAGGCATATTCGGACACAGCGCCCGTGTCACTCAAACTCATTGATGGAATGTCTATTATTCTAGCAACCACGTGGAGGACCAGGATGTGAAATTGACCAATGAGAATCAGATCATTCACCAGCACAAGAAGAAACAGACAGCGGACCCAGGTGCACAAAATCATCATTGCACACACGTTTAATTAGCTCGGCGAGGACATGCATGCACTTGCGTTGTTTTAGATTAAGCAATTATGATTGCCTCTTAAGCCTACCATAAAAGAAAAGAAATCTCAGAATGAGTAATGAATGTGTTTAATTTCAGCTCTGCGGCCCAAAACCTGCATGACAGACGCACGGAAACACGGAAAGCAGCGATACTGAGAGCAAGACGGCAGGGGTTATGAAAGCAGGTTTTCTTTTTCTCTTTCCCTCTGGGAATATTTGTAAAACTCAGTGACCTCAACACACACACTTCAACTGTATGATAAAGCTGTATATTTGTTTTTTGCTATGATGTTGTTGTATTACACTTGACAGTCATATATTTGAAGTCCTTTTAAAGTAAGTGTCCTTTCAACCATGTCTTGTGATTTTGGATTGAAGTTCATGCATAATGTACACCAGTACATTTCTTTGTCACGTCTGTTAAACTTGAGATAATATGAATTTATAGCTTGTATATCCTACAGCCATATTTTAAATATTTCAACAGTCTAATTGTGTAGAAATTTCGTAATATATCAGCAACAATATTTCAGATTTACACAATTTCTATGTCTTTCACAGTTCATTCCAAACACTTTTACAACTATTATGCAAATGCTGCCAGTTTACCTCAATTTAAAGACACTGTAAATATTATTAAATATCATCTATACCTTTATTGTTTGTCCTAATTTTTTCTAAATTATGACTTGAATTCGGGAGAAAAACTGGGGAAAATCCTATGGGATTTTGTAATTCCTTTTGATGCCGCTAGCTTTTACAGCAGCGTAAACTGAGATTGAGGTATGTAATACTTTCATAGCTACAGATGCTGATTAATCCTAATCCTTGAGCAAACTGGACCTTCAATAGTGATTTATTTTTAATTTTTTTCCCATTAGAGACTCCAGTTTTCATCAGAAGCCTAATCCATGACGGGACAATTAATGTCAAATCTAGCAGTCGTTGCGTGAGATTTGATGATTATAATGGGAGTTTCATGTTTTGTCACTCACTCAAAAACTTAAGTTTGGACAATAATGAATGTTTTATTGAATGTTACCTAGATGCTTATGACTTGCAGCATAAAGCCTAATCCATTAAGCCATTTATTTTGTACAAGAACTGCCAACTTAAACAAGGGAGACCGTCTGACCAAAATGCTGACTTTTTTTTGTGCAACATGCATTGAATGGCAAGCAAAAAATGAAGCACGCAACAACAGAATCATGTTTCAATGCCTGAGAATTTAATGCAGAATCTGCAACATGTAAATAAGGAATGACATTAACAATCTATCTCCTCCTCCAGCCTGACAGGTGCATTTTAAAGAAACTCTGATAAGGCCCTGCTCGGCTGGGGTGAGACAATACCACAGACAGATGCGTTTCGGTTCCCCTGATGCAGTGTTTTGGAGACTGTGCGATCTTCAGATCTTCCCTGGAAACGTGCCGTCGTCCCTCTGAGTGTCCCATTTCTCGAGCTGAGTGACACACCAAATATTGAGAGTAAATGATTTTTATGCACAACTCTGCTTACGCTTTGGACAGAAGTTGGGAATGAGGGGATATTTACCCAGGAAAGAGGGCAGAGAGACTTGTAGACCCTCTTGTACCAGTCACATGGGGCTGTGTCCACACCTTTGGCATCCAGAGCTTTTTGGCATCGATAATAATCTATAAAAGAAAATGTGATTCTTTCATTTGGTACCGTGGTAATTTCATGGTATTCTTTGAAGGTGAATCTCAAATACAGGTTCCATTACAAATGTGCTTGAAAATAATAGAAAAACTGTTCTAGGCCTCATTACCTTTATGCAAAATTTAATTTCCTTTTCTTTTGATTTTGAGGTGGAAATGTACATACACTACTGTTAAATTGTTTGGGGTCGGTAAGATTTTTAAATGTTTTGGAAAGTCTTTTCTGCACACCAAGGCAGCATTTATTTGAGAGGAAAAAAAATTATATTGTGAAATATTATTATAATTTACATTAGCTGTTTTCTAATGTAATATATTGTAAAATGTAATTTATTCCTGTGATCAAAGCTGAATTTTCAGCATCATTACTCCAGTCTTCAGTGTCACATGATCCTTCACAAATCACTCTTTAGGAAAGAAATTAATAGATTTATTCAGCAAGGATTAGCATTAAATTGATCAAGTGACAGTATAGACATTTATAATGTTACAAAAGCTTTATATTTCAGATAAATTCTGTTCTTTTGAACTTTCTTTTTATTAAATAATCCTGAAAAAAATTGTACACAACTCAACATTGATAATAATCATAAATGTTTCTTGAGCAGCAAATCATCATATGAGAATGATTTCTGAAGGATCATGTGACACTGAAGACTGGAGTAATGATGATGAAAATACAGCTTTGATCACAGGAATAAATTACACTTTATTATTTTCTAAAACAATCAAAATAGTACAGTTTATGTGTTTATATTATACACTATATTGCCAAAAGTTTTGGGACGTCTGCCTTTACATGCACATCCCATTCTTAATCCGTAGGGTTTAATATGGAGTTGGCCCACCCTTTGCAGCTATAACAGCTTCAACTCTTCTGGGAAGGCTTTCCACAAGGTTTAGGAGTGTGTTTATGGGAATTTTTGACCATTCTACTAGAAGTGCATTTGTGAGGTCAGGCACTGATGTTGGACGAGAAGGCCTGGCTCGCAGTCTCCGCTCTAATTCATCCCAAAGGTGTTCTATCAGGTTGAGGTCAGGACTCTGTGCAGGCCAGTCAAGTTCCTCCACACCAAACTCGCTCATCCATGTCTTTATGGACCGACGCTTTGTGCACTGGAGCGCAGTCATGTTGGGACAGGAAGGGGCCATTCCCAAACTGTTCCCACAAATTTGGGAGCATGAAGTTGTCCAAAATGTCTTGGTATGCTGAAGCATTAAGAGTTCCTTTCACTGGAACTAAAGTGCCAAGCCCAAACCCTGAAAAACAACCCCACACCATAAATCCCCCCTCCACCAAACTTTACACTTGGCACAATGCAGTCAGGCAAGTCCCGTTCTCCTGGCAACCGCCAAACTCAGACTCGTCCATGGGATTGCCAGACAGAGAAGCGTGATTGGTCACTCAAGAGAACACGTCTCCACTGCTCTAGAGTCCAGTGGCGGCGTGCTTTACCCCACTGCATCCCACGCTTTGCATTGCTCTTGGTGATGTAAGGCTTCGATGAGCTGCTCGGCCATGGAAACCCATTCCATGAAGCTCTCTACACACTGTTCTTGAGCTAATCTGAAGGACACACGAAGTTTGGAGGTCTGTAGCTATTGAGAAGTTGGCGTCTTCTGTGCACTGTGACCCTCAGCATGCGCTGACCCCGCTCTGTGATTTTACGTGGCCTACCACTTCCTGGCTGAGTTGCTGTTGTTCCCAATTGCTTCCACTTTGTTATAATACCACTAACAGTTGAGCGTGGAATATTTAGTCGTGAGGAAATTTCAGGAATGGACTTATTGCACAGGGGGCAACCTATCACGGTACCACGCTTGAGTTCACTGAGCTCCTGAGAGCCACCCATTCTTTCACAAATGTTTGTAGAAGAGTCTGCATGCCTAGTGCTTGATTTATACACCTGTGGCCATGAAGGGATTGGAACACCTGATTTCAATGATTTAAAGCAGTGTCCCAATACTTTTGGCAATATACTGTGTAGCTATATTCTTTGATGACTAAAAGGTTCGGCATTTATTTGAAATTGAATCTTTTGTAATATTATACATGTCTTTACAGTTACTTTTGTTCGATACATTCATGCTGGGGGGAAAAAAGATATTTTTTAATTCTTTCTGACCACAAACGACAGGTAGCGTATGTGTATGAACAGAATTGTATTAATTAATCATAAAAGTGTTTAAAGCACTAGTGATCCTTTGGGACTTGAATCGACCTCACGTAAATTGCACATTTATCATATCACAAGTATAAGTTCTGTTTAAAAAAAAAAAGTATTTTAAATAGCCCAAAACAATTAAAATTACTGACCCAAGTGGTTAAATAATTAGTACAAGGACAATTGTGCCGCCACAGTACACAAGTTTGGTCACATATATAATGTGTCCTGTATATGACTGACCCAGGTAATTCTGCCAGCAGTTTCTCGTCTGGTTCTGGTTCGGGAAGCGGGCATCGAACGGTGCCGTGCGGTACTTCTCCAGTTTCTGCTGAATGTCCTCGGCCATGGCTCGTGCGGTCCCTTTAAGACATAACTGTATATTCTCACAAACAATACACCACATCTATAACACCCTATAAAGCTACTATAAGTATCTCGAGTCGACACTAAACGAACTTAAATAAATAAATGCATCATATTCAAAAACAGATGAATGGTCTGCAGAAATATTTCAGAAAAATGCTCATATTTGTCCATAAAGCTGCTGTAATTCAGCATGAAAAGCATCGGCCACGAGACTAATGTATTTATATTATATCTAGCCTATAATGATAGGCCTATATAGAGGACAGGAAATGCATATGACAAATATACCTATAATACATTAATATATTTAATTGAGAATTCAATGTATTATCTTTCACTTATTATTCAATATAAATGCATATTCGTTTTGTATTTTAAATAGACCCGATAGGCAATGCCCTCGGCATTATGATCACCACACATAGTTACACTTTCGCTTTTACAATATTCAATATGAGATCAGATATTGATTCTCAATGCATTTCGTTCAATTACCGCATGCATTGAAAGCATTGTATCATAATGAGTTTTACCTGTGTGATGCGGCTGGCTGTTGGAAGTGACTTTTGTTCAGTGTCACACAATCCTCATCCACTTGCTGTGTGTGATAGTAAGTGCACTTGAGCGCTCGTGCAGTCCTTTACTCACGGTATGGCGGACTCAGGTCACATTGAAACGACTGAGATGCGATAGGATGTACTGTACTTCACCAGGCGTGTGCGTGCACACATGTGCAGTGTATACATGGATATAGCAAATGCATGGCTTAATCGTGTATTTATTATATGTGAGTTCATGTAACCTTCAGAAAAACATGCCATGTCATCATATCCGTGAAATGCATGCAAACAGGTTAATCAGTGGATAATCAGCTGGAGGAGTTATGTTTATGTTTGCATTGGTTGAAATATTATTTTCGTGCACTAAAACTATTTTTCATATTTGGAACTGCTGCACTGGGGTGCATTGTTCATTTAATACTGGAGAGATTATGTGGAGCAAAAGGTAAAAATAACATTAAAGAAGTTGCTGGAGTCTGTTAATAGCTGCAGTATGACTGGATTCTGGTCCTCTGATCCCTTTATGGAGTTGCCATATAGGCAAGAATTAATTTCTAATCATTTCCTTGTTATGCAGAATTTCAATATATTGCACTATGGGAATTAAAATGGCAGGCCTTAAGGTAGCCAATGATGTGCTGTTTTTAAGTCAAATGACATTTGATTGTCCCTCCAAACTCTCTTTCCTCCGGTCACCCTCACACAGAAGACTCCTGTTGAAGTCCAGAAACTGCTCTAATAACCTCATTTCTGAACATCTCTTCTCAAGGGGGATTTTTTGCAGCATCTCTAGAAAGAAAATTAGATATTTTTGTATTCACAAATCAACTTTGTCTAAGATAGTTTCACTGTAAATTGAGAAAATATCAATGTTGCCATATGGCAACGCTTGTACCACAGTGGAATTGCAGTAATGTATTTCCCCATTGGGATTTTTTATAAATAGTAGCATCAATGATATGATTGCATTTTTTTTAAAATTTGAAGTGTTTATTGTAGTATAGTTGTATTTATGTATAAATAACAAAATGATGTCTTCTTTTCAGAAAATTAATACATTAATATGTTTACGGAAAGGGCAATAGGAAGAGGGCAGAGTTAGCTCTTCCATGGGATGAGAGTGAGGATGAGTTTTGAGGGTTAAATGACTGGGATCTACTTACTTTTGGTTTGCATGAGTTGCAAGTATATACATCTATCAATTTCAAAAAGAAATGTGCATTTAAATAGAAGAGAAAATCATAATACTTTCTATAGACCATTTTCCATTGTGGTACAGCGTTGCCATATATAGCAATGTTTCCCAAGTATCCCCAAAAAATCTTTTATATATATATATATATATACACTCACCTAAAGGATTATTAGGAACACCTGTTCAATTTCTCATTAATGCAATTATCTAATCAACCAATCACATGGCATTGCTTCAATGCATTTAGGGGTGTGGTCCTGGTCAAGACAATCTCCTGAACTCCAAACTGAATGTCAGAATGGGAAAGAAAGGTGATTTAAGCAATTTTGAGCGTGGCATGGTTGTTGGTGCCAGACAGGCCGGTCTGAGTATTTCACAATCTGCTCAGTTACTGGGATTTTCACACACAACCATTTCTAGAGTTTACAAAGAATGGTGTGAAAAGGGAAAAACATCCAGTATGCGGCAGTCCTGTGGGTGAAAATGCCTTGTTGATGCTAGAGGTCAGAGGAGAATGGGCCGACTGATTCAAGCTGATAGAAGAGCAACTTTGACTGAAATAACCACTCGTTACAACCGAGGTATGCAGCAAAGCATTTGTGAAGCCACAACACGCACAACCTTGAGGCGGATGGGCTACAACAGCAGAAGACCCCACCGGGTACCACTCATCTCCACTACAAATAGGAAAAAGAGGCTACAATTTGCACGAGCTCACCAAAATTGGACAGTTGAAGACTGGAAAAATGTTGCCTGTTCTGATGAGTCTGGATTTCTGTTGAGACATTCAGATGGTAGAGTCAGAATTTGGCGTAAACAGAATGAGAACATGGATCCATCATGCCTTGTTACCACTGTGCAGGCTGGTGGTGGTGGTGTAATGGTGTGGGGGATGTTTTCTTGGCACACTTTAGGCCCCTTAGTGCCAATTGGGCATCGTTTAAATGCCACGGCCTACCTGAGCATTGTTTCTGACCATGTCCATCCCTTTATGACCACCATGTCCCCATCCTCTGATGGCTACTTCCAGCAGGATAATGCACCATGTCACAAAGCTCCAATCATTTCAAATTGGTTTCTTGAACATGACAATGAGTTCACTGTACTAAAATGGCCCCCACAGTCACCAGATCTCAACCCAATACAGCATCTTTGGGATGTGGTGGAACGGGAGCTTCGTGCCCTGGATGTGCATCCCACAAATCTCCATCAACTGCAAGATGCTATCCTATCAATATGGGCCAACATTTCTAAAGAATGCTTTCAGCACCTTGTTGAATCAATGCCACGTAGAATTAAGGCAGTTCTGAAGGCGAAAGGGGGTCAAACACAGTATTAGTATGGTGTTCCTAATAATCCTTTAGGTGAGTGTATATGTTTTGATTTGTATGATTTAAGCTATTTCATGTAGGCCTAATATAAATATATATATATATATATATATATATTTTTTTTTTTAATGTCATGGTTATAAACAAAAGATTTTTGTGGGCACACAGGACGTGCGGGCCCCTTCAGTCATCCCCCTCTTTAACCTCACTAGATAAGGCTATTGTAATAAATGGAAAGTATTTTGAATGTGAAGTATTTTGGCATGCAGCTCAGATGGCATCAAATGACCTCAATGATTGTCATATTCATAAAATGGTGAGCTACTTGCAAGTTACTGAAAAAAAGTTGGTTGGAGAAAAGAAGTGGGAGCATATACAGTTATAGTAAGTCATTACAATGATTTGTATTGAATTTGTTTACAGCGCGCGGGTGCATGAGTTTTCCGTTCTCGCATTCACCTGGAGATGCATTTAATAGCCTGACGCTTACGCTAAATAGATTGACTTAAAAGTCTCCATAAACACATCACGTTTTAAACATGCATGCTATATACACGTCAGCTTTACTTTTTATTTATTATAAATAACAAAATATGCATACGTTTGAACACAGTAATGTTGCTGTATAAACTTGTATTAATATAATTATTAATTTTATTCATTATTTTTTAATGGTATATAAAATGCGTTGTTGATCGTATTAGATATTATAGCGCATTGAATAATATAGCCTTTTAGAATAACAAAAAAGGAGAAGAAAAAATATTACTGTGATAAAAGCTTGGCTTTTGAATATTAAAGCTGCAGTCTGTAACTCTGTTTAAAAATGATCCAAAATCAACTTTTGAGCAAGTACATAACCAGCCAGTGTTCAAAACTATGTCCTTACCTTAGCCGGATTCACAACGGCAAGTTTGTAATAATGTGAGTGCTAGTAATTTGAGTGTACTGGTGGAAATTCGTGCTTGTCTTTGCATCATTACGTCACGTCTGTATACATAAAGAAGGAGTCCCTCGCATGTGAGGATGCTGCAGGTGGTGGATCATTTATAGCCTTTTCTCACAGCAGCTGGAGTAATTAAACTTATCATTTTAATGGAAGATTGTAATCCAGAAAGATCCAAACGACAATCATCAGTGACAACTGGAGATTCACCCGTAGTCAAAAGCAAAAGATTAGACTGTACGGAAATTTAAATCTACAGGTAACGCTAATACACACTAAATACACTTAGTCACGTAATGCTGATGTTGTTAACACAAACTATTTGAGAGCAGTGTATAATAATACTTTGCATGGTTTGATGTGATGTGAGCTAAGCGATCATTAGATTTAACCACCATTGTTAGCGCGATTTATTGTAATGCCTTTTTTCTCAGTTGGTCAAAAGTGGCCATGTTACTTGTTCAGATGACATTTTGCAGGGAAAAAATCTTATTTTGGTCATACTTCCAAGACGTAGAGTGATTCTGAAGTACAGTATCCACCGGTGCGGTGACTGAAAGCCACACATACTCCTCAAAACATTAGATTCATCCGCGCTGAGGAGCCGCCGATGCACAACTCACGTAAAGAAGATAATTCCACAAATAACTGCAATTGCAGGTTTCAAACAGAGATGGCGACAAAGAAACAAAACTTACGGACTGCAGCTTTAAAGAAAATCCTGAAACCTAAAAATCTATTGGTGATCAAATCCGATTGTTTTTGCATTTCATGTCATTTTATTTTGATCATGTCATTTATGAGTCCTGGCACAGGACATAATATATGCATATATATATTATGCATAATATATGAATAAAATATAATTTTTCAAAAAAAAAAATTTTTCTCCATTTGTTTCTTCTCTAGAAACAGAGAAGACCAGGGGTTTTCAAACTTTATGATGCCAAGGACCCCCAAATATGATGAACCTTTTATGAGGGACCCCCTTACTAAAATCCATCTATATATTTTTATGTATGGAAAAAAAACATTTAAACTGTTAGATAAATAGTAAGCGTGACATTATAAATACAACATTGTTTTCAAACTTAAATTGGCTATACTTAATGTTGGATGTATAAACTTGAAGAAGAACATTTTCAATCAAAAATTATTTGTATAAGCAACTTTCACAATAAATGTATTTAAGCAGCTCACGTACTGCGTCGAGAATACTGCCTTACAACCCCAGTGAGCGAGATAAAGGGGACTATAGTGAGAAAAACTCTCTAGAAAGATGCAAAGCAAACATATACAATTCTGGAGAGTATATGTATACGGCAAGAAAGGAGAGAGACATTTAGAACTGAAACAGTTAGCATGTTCACTAGACTTCTGAGATATAAACTCACAATTGTGAGAAAAGAAGTCAGAATTCTGAGATAAAATGTTGCAATTACTCTTTTTATTTAGTGGCGGAAACAGGCTTCCATACTACAGCTTTAAGTTGGTATGACCTAATAATATTCTTGAGCTAAGCTCATTTTGATCGAAGGGAATGAAATGTGTCTTAACCATGAAATAAGAAATAATCCTGCATCAAGGATTCAAAAACAAAAGCACTGAATGCATTCCATTTATTACAGTGTAACAATGCAATCAAACAGAATATTCTCAAATAAAGACAGAAAATAGCAGACGTAAATTGTTTCGACCTGATCTACAGGTTTACAATATCAGACAACCTAAACCAATTAATAAATCTCACTCTAATAAATACCAAGTATCAAGTTATATGATTTATTTTAAACATGTTCATCTACTACACCATTATATAATCCACAGTGTTATCGTTAACTTTGGCTGCTTTAGATTGAAAGGCATCTGGTTTTGGTGCAGCTGATCGTCCTGTTCTTCTGATGATGCACAGAAAACTAAAGACGACATAAAGCTCTGATTTTACCAGATTCTGCTCATTGGTTCAAATAAATGTCTACATCCCTGCTTTAAACTAAACCCACATTTTGTAGATAAGATGCAAAACAGCAGAGAGACAGATGCTCATAACTGCACCTGTAGTGGTTTTCAGGTCCCTATTTAAGGCACTAAATGTACAGCATTATGTGAAACATATCAGTGACTTAACAAGTATTGCAAAGGTGCATCTTTAACAATAGCAGCAGCATAAAACAGCAGAACGTGTACAAACAAACTCAACCAAACCATTAATAAATCATTTAAACGAGGCCTCACAAACCCCTGTGATATAGGAGCAAACCTGCACTGCAAATCTAAAATAGTTAGGCCTTGTTTAGTGTTCATTAGTGTGTATGAAACAATGCAGACTTGTGTAAACTCCTCCACTATATCGTTAAGCAAAACATCACTCCACTACGGCAATATAATGAAAACAGCGCAATGAATCTCATCTCATATTTCATACCTGAATCAAAAGGGGGAGAATTAGAAGATTTGCTTAAGAAAATTAAGTCTATTTTTAGGGTGATTAATTGTTTTGGTTTTTTTAATTGTGGCATAATTTTTTTATGACATTTAAGTTAATTTTCATCCAAATTCTTAATGACCCGGACTGTTCTGTATGAGATTCACCTTTACATGAAATCCCTGATAATTCTGAATATAAACATACCTCTTGATAGTCTGCTTTATGCAGAAATCTGAAATGCTTTACAGTAGTTTATGATTGTCATAATCTAATGAAGAATGACCCAAAAGTTTGTGTCCCTTCTAAATAGATACATTTACTTGTATAGTATTGGGGGCAAAGCCCTGATGATTTGGTTTAGTGTCTTGGGATTCATTCTTAAGCATAGCTTTAACCGAGTCCAAGACTAGATCAGATTAACAGATAATATAAATAAAACGGTTGAGACATAAACTTGGATTTCAAGAGTGCAAGTTCAACATGCAGCCACTGGCTTTTGACCTGAATGACCTTTGGGTTGAAAGATTGGTGATTAAATATAAACTATACATCATTGTGTTTCAGAAAAGTGCATCACTGAAGCGCAGCATGTGGAAGGCCTCCTTCACGGACTTCTCCATGTCTTCAGAAATCGGTTCATCAGCTGCTACTCCCAGAACGCCGCTCTCCGACACGTCATCCTTTATCTTCCGCTTGGTCAGAATCACCGGCTCCGTCCCGCCTAATGCCGCATGCTGCCGTCCGTCCGGTCCGCTCAGAACGAGGTAACAGGCGTGGCGACCTTGCTCCAACAGCGTTGCTGAACAAACGCAGAGGGATGGTTATTATTTTAACAAACCTGACTTACAAAATGTTGCCATTTAAAGGCGTTTTGCACATTTTCACCCATCACCCATTTTCACCAAATGTCAGCAAATCCAAATGCATAAAATTATAAGTACAGTAGCAAAAACAGTAAACAAATATAGCTGCAAGCAGTAATTAAGGGGCAGGGTACCTAAGGGCCAGGGTACCACAGAGGCAGAATGAGGAGCTAAAAATGAAGACAACGAGCATCAGACCAACTGCAAATATGAGTAAAGACATTTGGAGATGATTTTAAGCAAAATAATTAAATACAATCACTTGTAATGTGACAGAATTGCTTATTATTTGACAATTACACACATAAAGTTTGGTGTCAGTATGTCAAAAATGATATATAATTAGTCTTATCGACATAAAATCCATAACTTTCAGCATGGCCCAAGTAACCTATTAAAGGGGGGGTATAATGCTATTTCATGCATTCTGACTTATTTACACTGTTAAAGAGTTGGATTCTCATGCTAAACATGGCCAAAATTAAAAAAAAACGACTTGGAGTATTTCTGTGCCAAATACACTCCTTCAGGACTCAAACAAGTTTCAGAAAGTTTTTTTTTCCGAGAATGGCCCTTTATGAAGTCAAAGGAAATTGAAAGTTATCCAAGGATAATGCCATGATGTATAGGGTGTGTGTGACTTCGCCCACTGCAAAGTAAACTAAACTAACTAAACATCCAAACTATAGACTCTTCGGCGATATGAAAGATGCAATACTACTCTATAGGTACTCAAGATTAACATGAGATTGGCAGAAACTGTGTGTGTTATGTACCCTTTAAGGGTATGTTTACACGACAATGATGTACTAAAACAGACGACAATGTTGTCGGAATGATCCCTGTTCACATGAATCTGCGAAAATGACTAAAAATGGCTGTTATGCATGCCAGGCCAGTAATTGATGTCACTGTCAGCAAACACGTAATACGCATGTGCATGACGTCACCGTTTTCACAGATTTGCGTTTTTGTTGTTTACATGGAGACGGTAAAGGTATCATTTTCAAAACCGTTTTTTCAGGCCCCCAAAACGCTGTTGTCGTGTAAATGAACGGCCAAAACACATAAAATGTTGTGTAAACATACCATTACAATAGACAAAACTAATCAAAAGCTGTTAGCATTTATTTTTTGTAATTTAATTATAATTTTTGACCACAAGGTGGTGCGGTCTTGAAACTTTTTGAGTACCTTCAGGGCATGGCGGTTGTCATAACACACAAGTTTGGTCTGAATACGGTGATACGGTGGACAGAAATGAGTTTGTGTTATTCGAGAATGGTTTGACTAATCAACTTGAATTCCATGTTTTTTTTGTCAGCATGGTCTTAAGATGATCTGGTTAATTTTTACATGAGAATGGAAGAAATAGTGCAGGAGGAGTTTAAAAAAAATTGTTTTTCAGGAAATTCAAAATGACGGGAAAATTATAGGGTAATATGGTACAGGGTTCCCACACCTTGGTTAACTTCAAATTCAAGGACCTTTCAAGGACTTTCCAGGTCCAATACAACACACAATTCAAGTGAGAGCAAGGTTACATCGTGTTACCTTGTAAGATACATTGTTACAGTTTTCAAAAAGCTTTTTTTTGCATTTATTTTTGGCCACATGACAGAGATCTGATATTCTATTTGTCGTATTTCTGTTTTGCATAAAACTAAAGAATATTTGGTACATCCTATACTGTATTCTAAAATGATCTGATATTAACTTTTGCATGGATTTTATTTATGCTTAGGCTGATGTAACCAGAATTAAGATATATGAATATGCTTTTTCTTGCCTCATGGGTTTACATTATTTTAACAAGCAAAGCAATTCAACATTACATAAAATATTTAGGCAACAGATTATCACAAATGTTTTATGTTTATTGAACCCAATATACAGTCATTGACTGAACATTTGGGTTTGGTGTAAGCACTGAGGTACCACTGTAGTAGTTTTGTGCGCACGTGAACGTCATGGCAAAGTACAACAAAAAAGTACCTCGCGCAGGAAAAACTTACGCGTAAATGCGCGTAACTAACGTAAATCAATCAAGCTAGTATGCATAGGCCACAAAGTTTTGCCGAAATAACACATTAGCGGACCGGAGGGAATAATATGGGATTTTTTCCAGAAAACTTCTTGCACAAAATAAATTCAAGCACTTTCAAGGACCTGTATCTACGTGTGCTTATTTTCAAAAACTTTCCAGGGCCTTGAATTTTTTTTCCAAGGATTTCAACGACCCGTGGGAACCCTGATGGTAAAATAAAAATCAAATCATCTTGAGCATCAGAGGAAAAAATATTTAGTTTCTAGCCCTTACGGTTCAAAAGTTATTAGCATAAACGTGAGTGCACATTTGGATGGTTGGTGGAGCTAGAGGGATTGAAGTAGAGACTCCAACATTGCTGTGGTTAATGTTCAGACTATCCTCTATCTGTGGGCCAAATTTCACAACTTCTTACCATACTATTCTATGGGCTGCCATAGACTTCAAGAGCGGAAGAAGACCACGAAGAACACTAACGGATACAATAAGCGCTTACGCACCTTTGGCTTCTAATAAAGAGGTGCAAGAAACCTTGACTAACATTATAAGATCAAGGCCCGGTTTCATAGACAGGGCTTGGATTAAGCCTTAGTTCAAGTAGTTTTTATATATTATATAAGATATGTTAGTGCAAGTTGCTTTCTGTTAAAACAGCTCGTAAGTTGAGTGCGGAATCCGGTCCACCGGAAGCTAGATATTTTACTTTATAACGTGTTAAATATGGATATTTTCTTACACAAACCCATCGATTCTCTTCAGAAGGCCTTTATTAACCCCCGGAGCTGTGTGGAGCACTTTTATAATGGATGGATGCACTTTTTTAGGCTTCAAATTTTGGGCTGCCATTCACTGCCATTATAAAGCTTGGAAGAACCAGGACATTTTTAATATAACTCTGATTGTGCTCGTCTGAAAGAAGAAAGTCATATACATCTAGGATGGCTTTAGGGCGAGTAAATCATGGGGTAATATTCATTTTTGGGTGAATTATCCCTTTAAGCCTTGTCTGTGAAACCAGGAGATAAGTTATTTAAAATATATATGGTTAGATAATTCTTAAAGATGTTGTGAATAAGAGATACCCTTAAAGGAGACAATGTTCTGTGCAGAATTTCTCCTTTCAAGCAGCAGTTGGGAGTATCGAGGATGCAGCAGGAATGAGGACTGCATCTAAATATCAACAAACACAAACACATCAGTGTCTTATTTCTGCAGTTATGTGTATGTGTGTTTGTGTGTGTATGTAACACTCTTACTGTCTGGTTGCCGTGACTCTGTCCCCAGAGCATGAACACGGAGAACGCGTTGAGTGTTAGGACAGACGCCGGACGAGGACTCGGAGTCCAGAACGACAGATTGACCTTCCACAGGACGTGTCCAGTCTGTCCGCTGAGAACCATCACCTAAACATTTATAAAGAAGTCTCATGCTCACCAAAGCTGCATTCATTTGATCAAAAATACAGTAAAAACAATATTTAAATAACTGTTTTCTATGTGAATATATAGTAAAGTGTATTTATTCCTGTGATCAAAGCTGTATTTTCAGCATCATTACTCCAGTCTTCAGTGTCACATGATCCTTCAGAAATCATTTTAACATGATGATTTAATACTCAAGAAACATTTATGATTATCAATGTTGAAATAGTTGTGCTGCTTCATATTTTTGTGGAAACTATGAGACATTGTTTATTCTACTATTACCATTACACTCATACACATCAAATTATTATTATTATTATTATTAATACCATTATGGTCACTCACTCTTTTGGTGTCATTGCCAACGTCTTCCTCTATCATTATGTCTGGAATTCCATCTTTGTCGAATTGCCCAGATGTGGGCACACTAGAAAAACACACACAGGAATGCATCAGTGTAACACACAAAAACCTTCCAGTGTGTTGTGTTGTTTGGAGTGGTTACCGCACCTGAGCAGAGCGCTGGTGTTGGTGGTCCATGCGATCTTCAGTTTGTCTGTGAGCAGCAGTGACACGCTAGAGTCCGTTTGGACCAGCAGTGATGGGGAACTACTGCCATCAACAACCGTCACACGCTTCAGGGACTCAGACCTGCAGACAGGCGGTCAGAAGAAACCCATAATATAATAATGACGGTTGGAAAAACAAAGAAAGAGAGAGAAGTTCTAGCCCACAATGCTTATTACTGATAGAGTGAGATGAATCCAGTTTGACTGTCTGATCTGTCCTCCCAGCTGATCTCTTTCTTCAGCGCAGACTCCAGACCAGCCTGAGCCCGAGCTGCCAGATGTCGCAGACCGACCGCGTAGAGCCCAGAGCCTGTGGACAGAGAAAGAAACTGTTGAGTTCAGAGGAATAGAAAGGGGAGACAAAAAAGAAGAGATGCTAAAAGCAGCAACACACCTGTGAGTAACAGCAGGTATGGAGCGCCACTGGGCGTTTTGAACGGCAGATGACCAAAAACCCCATTCACATCAACATCCACCCTTGAGCCGATCTGATCACCTGACTTCCCTGAGAAAAACACCAGCTCGGTCTAAAAGAGAAAAGAGATTACATCATCACAAAATATTCAGCACAGGTGAGCAATGGAATGTTAGTGTGTGTGTATGTGTGAGTGGGTGAGTGAGTGTGTGTGTATGTGTGAGTGGGTGAGTGAGTGTGTGTGTGTGTGGGTGAGTGAGTGTATGAGAGAGTGAGTGTGGGTGTGGGTGTGGGTGAGTGAGTGGGTGACTGAGTAAGTGTGTAAGTGAGTGAGTGAGTGTGGGTGTGGGTGAGTGAGTGTATGTGTGTGAGAGTGAGTGTGGGTGTGGTACCGGTATGGGTGTGAAAGATGATGCCTCAGGATTATATGAAAGCATGGCAAAGTCCTCTGATCCGTCAGCATTCAGATCCATAACACTGATCAGCGGGAGATTTCCATTCATCACAGTTGAACGCGACTGCTGCCACATGATCAGACCTGATGGAACAAACACATCAAAATGCACTTTTGGACAAAAACAACGTTGTGGTACCATGGTACTGAATGGTTATCATATTTATACACTACTACTGTTCATGTTTGTGCTCAGAAATGAATACTTTTACTCATCAAGGACACATGACATTGACCAAAAGTGACATATTTATAATGTTACAAAAGATTTCTATGACAAATAAGCATTATGCATTCTATTCATGAAAGAATTCGGGAACAAATGCGTCACGGATTCCACAAAAATATATAGCAGCACAACTGTTTTCAACATTGATAATAATCAGAAATGTTTATGAGCAGCAAATCATCATATTAGAATGATTTCTGAAGGATCATGTGACACTGAAGACTGGAGTAATGATGCTGAAAATTCAGCTTTGATCACAGGAATAAATTACATTTTAATATATATTCACATAGTAAACAGTTCATTTAAATTGTAAAATTATTTCACAGTATTACAGTTTTTTGATCAAATAAATGCAGCCTTGGTGAGCAAAAGAAACTTCTTTTGAAAAAAAAATCTTACCGACCCCAAACTTTTGAACAGTAGAGTGTGCCATAATATTGACATGATACTGGTTCAAATACACGGAACCATACATATGTCCAGATCTCTGTGTAATTAAATCCTGTACCGGACTGTTTGTCGACCGCCGTGAGATTGTCTGCGTGAGCAACCAGACATCCTGTTCCTTTACGTCCGAGCCCCTTTACGCCACACTCCACCCAATCAAATTCAGCAGCTAAAGGTCGTTCCCAAAGTGTCTTCCCATTAGTACCATCAACAGCCATTAAAACCATACACGGGATTGATAAATCTGAAAAAACAAACCATTACTTCAAGAAGCAGAATACACAATAGAGTCCCTTATTAAGATTTTCTGTGAATAATGACTTAAATGTTAGAAACACTTCAAAAGCACCTTAAATGTAGTTATCTTGTGTAGTTTTATGTGAGGAACAGACCCAAATTTATGTTTATTATATAATAGATTTGTTTGTATTCCACAGAAGAAAACCAACAGCAAGCAGGTTTGTGCATGTGTCTTTAAGCTTACCTTCACTCAAGCATGTGTTGCGGCTGGCATCAGCATCCCTGTACATGAAGAACACATCCAAGACTTTGTCTTCATTGGCATCCTCAACAGCCAGGAAATTATACGTGGCTGTAGGAGAAAAACACATTCAGTATCCTATCAGAAATGCATGAATGTTACTACTGTATTTTTGACGGTAGTCACCTGCGGCAGGATACGTGCGGTTCCAGGTGGACTCGTATTGTGGCCTTACGGGGCAGGGAAGGATGAACGAAAATGCGAAGACAACCACCAGGCACAGGAAGAGAGAGAGGAGGAACGCAGCCGTGCGCCAGGCTGTCAAGTGGGACACGCCCAGCTTTCCTGCGCAGCCTTTCTCCTTAGACACTCCCCCTTCTGCCTCACCACCCTTCAGAGGCTCCGCCTCACAACCACGCCCTGATGCATCTGCCATTTCAGACCGGCAGAACTCCACACCACTGGAAGATAGAAGCAGGTAAGGTAAGACATAATCATCTGGTGATTACCAAACAAATCTAATATTTCATTGTGTGAGAACAATACAGGAGCGTGGAGTGACAAAAGAAACTAGCAGAGTTACACAGAAAAATCGAACGCCTGGGTCAACAGACAATTATACAAAAATATTTGACCCAATCTTGTATTCCAGAGTACTGTGTAACACATTTACATAAACCCATCTAATCCATCAAATGTGTGTTTTGGCTTTTGTTCTAAATTTAATGCTGCAGAAAAATGTCTACACACATCTACTTAAGCCTAAAATGTTCATTTAAATTATTTGTAGAATCTCAAAATATAATTTTATTGTAATACTACATCATAACCACTTAATTTAGACTCTGAAAATTAATAATTTAATACAAAATTCAGTACATTAAGCTTAATTTTTATGTGACTGTTACAGTCATATTAATTTAATATGGCACATACAGAGTGTCTTTTTAATTATTCAAATATTGACCAAAAACACAAATGTTTTTAATTCACTGAAATATACACTGATCACACATGACAATAACATTATGACCTAATATTGTGTTGGTCCCCCTTTTGCTGCCAAAACAGCCCTGACCCGTCGAGGCATGGACTCCACTAGACCCCTGAAGGTGTGCTGTGGTATCTGGCACCAAGATCTTAGCAGCAGATCCTTTAAGTCCTGTAAGTTGCGAGGTGGGGCCTCCATGGATTGGACTTGTTTGTTCAGCACATCCCACAGATGCTCGATTGGATTGAGATCTGGGGAATTTGGAGGCCAAGTCAACACCTCAAACTCGTTGTTGTGCTCCTCAAACCATTCCTGAACCATTTTTGCTTTGTGGCAGGAGCATTATCCTGCTGAAAGAGCCACAGCCACCAGGGAATACCGTTTCCATGAAAGGGTGTACATGGTCTGCAACAATGCTTAGGTAGGTGGTACGTGTCAAAGTAACATCCACATGGATGGCAGGACCCAAGGTTTCCCAGCAGAACATTGCCCAAAGCATCACACTGCCTCCGCCGGCTTGCCTTCTTCCCATAGTGCATCCTGGTGCCATGTGTTCCCCAGGTAAGCCACGCACACACATCCGGCCATCCACGTGATGTAAAAGAAAACGTGATTAATCAGACCAGGCCACCTTCTTCCATTGCTCCGTGGTCCAGTTCTGATGCTCACGTGCCACTGTTGGTGCTTTTGGCGGTGGACAGGGGTCAGCATGGGCACCCTGACTGGTCAGCGGCTATGCAGCCCCATACACAACAAACTGAGATGCACTGTGTATTCTGACACCTTTCTATCAGAACCAGCATTAACTTCTTGAGCAATTTGAGCTCCAGTAGCTCGTCTGTTTGATCGGACCACACGGGCCAGCCTTCGCTCCCCACGTGCATCAATGAGCCTTGGCCGCCCATGACCCTGCCGTCGGTTCTCCACTGTTCCTTCCTTGGAGCACTTTTGATAGATCCTGACCACTGCAGACCGGGAACACCCCACAAGAGCAGTCGTCTAGCCATCACAATTTGGCCCTTGTCAAACTCGCTCAAATCCTTACGCTTGCCCATTTTTCCTGCTTCTAAAGCCCGGAACACACCGAACCGACTGTCGGCCGTCGGGCAGTTTTTGTGCGTCGGCCAACTAAGTTTTCTCAGTGTGTTCTGCATCGTCGGCTGAAGTTGGTCCTCTGCCTTTTTTTGGCTGATTCAACATGTTGAATCGGCGTCGGAGCTCGTCGGTCAGGCTTGGTGTGTCAGGGCAACTTTGGACCCAGACGCTGCCGACGGGAGCCGACCACGCAGTCTGCTTTCGTCGCCACTAGTTCGTCGCCACTAGTTCGTTGCCATCGGCTTGGTGTGTTCCGGGCTTTACACATCAACTTTGAGGACAAAACGTTCACTTGCTGCCTATTATATCCCACCTACTAACAGGTGCCGTGATGAAGAGATAATCAGTGTTAGTCACTTCACCTGTCATAATGTTATGCCTGATCTGTGTACGTCATTGCATAGTTTAAAAAAAAGTTTGCATTGCTTTCAAGTCAGATTCAGGCCATTAGAGTCCAAATATGTGAAAGAAGAGCACATCACTGAAGTGACTCAAACTTAAAACATCAAGGAAACAAAGGAAGGCTAATTAATTCTTCTAGTTCACAGCTCTCCCCTACCTTTATGCAACCCTGTAAATTCAGAGATCGATATCCTTCAGAACATCCCAATCTACTGCATCCAACGGCCTATGGAAACTAATGCTCTTTTCAAACACAACAAATCCTGCTTCTCTTCCCATCCAGAGTTTTCCGTGTCAGATAGAAGCTGTTGTTTAACATCCTAACAAAAACACAACAACAAAAAACCCTCAGTCATGCTGCGGCACGCCGGTGAACTAGAAGGGCCCGGGGCCAAACAAACAGCCCCTTTCTGGAAACTGTTATCTGGATGGCAAAAACATTTTAACCACAGAAGCACTGTACCACACACAAACTAAACACTTATACATACACAAACACACAATATAGCAACATCTTATACAGATACAGATAAAAAAAGATACAAAACAGATAAGATAATTACAGATAAAAAAGGTTTTTATGTGTGTATATGATTTTTAAAGTACAAAACACATCTTAAGCCTGTTGTATGGCACAAAATGACAAACACACATGTACCAAGTACAGCTTATATAAGAGACAACTAACTAACCCTAAATCTAACTCACATTCATTACCTAAAACACAAGGTTGTGTCTACCAGAAACAGACATCAACTCATGATTTGTAGAGGTTAAAAGATTTGATACGTTTCTCTTAAATGTCACTTACAATGATCTCTTAACCTTTAATTAGTCAGATTTACTTGTTGCTCAAATAGAAACCAAGTAATGAATTTGGAAAAACACACTTTCGTCTGATCAAAACAAACCTGGTGAATGACAGAACTCGCTTCTCTTCTAGGTGAGCTGTTTTGACAACGACACTTCCGCGTACGGCAACTCGACTGGGACAAAAAAGCGATTTTATTCCAATGGCTCTTCCATCTTATAATATTTGCTTGAAAGACAAAAAGACAAATGTCATACGAAATTACCTCCTTTTTAATATTTTTTTTTAAAAGTATTGTTAGTATATAGTATTATTAATTTTACACATACATTTAATTACTTCTATTGTGTTACGCTATGGTTTGAAATATATTTTTAGAAAGTGTAGTAATGAAGGTATAAATAAATTAATTTCAACGTTTATTTAAAATGTGTCTTTGTAATCACTGATTTAATATTAATGTTATTACTGTGTTACAGGTTTTGTAGATTTAATTATTATTATATTATTATTATGAAAAAACATTCATAATACATAATAGTGATAATAATAATAATAATAATAATAATAATAATAATAATAATAATAATAATAATATAATATAATATACACGTCCCCTTTAAGATTGCGTCGCGCGTTTTGATTGGCCGCTCACCCATTTTGAGTTCGTTTGCTCGCTCGCTAGTGGAGAGAGCAGCGGAGGCGAGAGACGCAGGAGGGCAGCGTTTCGCAGATGATTTAAATTATCATTTTTAGGGTAAAATCACCATAACCCTTGTGAGGCGAGCGATTAATTGTGCCAGGATGTCGGCCCAGGCTCAGATGAGAGCTTTGCTGGATCAGCTGATGGGAACGTCGAGGGATGGTGAGTGTTAGCTGCGTGCTAACGCCTCTGAGAGGATTTCTGAAGGCCGCGCGCTCAGATTAGCCCAAACCAGAATATAATAACCCAGTCAAAGATTAACAATAACTTCTTAAGATATGTATCACAGCCTTAAGATTAGCTAAATGCAGCAGCATTTCCTCTTGAAACGCTTCCGTTTAATGTTTGTGTCCATAAAGGGGGAGAAACAACGTCAGTGGGACGTCTCGGTATGCTAAGCTAATACAACAGCAGTGCCAAATGACGCTATAAATCATGAATACGAGTTTCTTAGCAAAACAAGATCAGTTATAACGATGTTATTGTCAGCTACATTGATTTAAAACGTTGAGAGATTAATGTTTTTAAAAGGAATGGTCTTTATTCACCCCCTGATGTCTGTATATGTAACTCCTATCTAATTGATAGTACTAATAGTAATATTGATCAATATGTCGTCAGGGTCAATTTATTAGCTGATATTTGGCAATATTGACAGCCTTGTAAATATTTAGCAAATTAATACTGTGCGAAAGTTCATTCACACACACATATACACTGTCAAAATAGCAAATGTATAAAATATTTTTTTGCCCATTTTGACATCCTATTCAATGGGTAGTGCACATTTTCTGTTGTATAATATTTCATATACGCATTTATATTTTTCATCACCGGCCACCTTTTCAGTTATAAGTATCAGCTACATACATCATAATTAAATAAAATGTAGTTTCTCTAAAAATGGATGCATGCATTAAAGCTGAAGGAGCATTGCCAAGAGGAAATATGGCTTTTTCTAGACTGTGTGATATGATTTTGATCAGCTCAAGAGGATTTTAAGATGAGTAAACAACAGAAGGGACTTGAGCAGATGCACTTGAATTTGTTGAATTGAGTTTTACTGGCTGTAAGAAATCTCACCCTCGGTGTGAATGAAGCGACTGTCTTTGTGAATGCTGAGATGAATTCATATGCTTCCCGTACATTTGTTTCATACAGACTGAACAATTGTGGCCCCTTTATTCTATTCATTAAGGTTCAGTGTATGTTTGCCAGCCTACATCTGCAAGGGAGTTGCAGAAAAGCCTCATGTTCATCGAGCCGTGAGTCACCAATGCTTTTTAAAGCTGTTATGAATATGAAAAAACAATACTGTTTGCTTTCCAGCAGTAACTGTTTTACACATCATCACGCTAGTTGGTAACATAAGAGTGAGCAGAGGAGATACGAAGCTTCTGCCCAGGCGGGTGTAGTACACTGATGCTGTGCCTGAGCGTCTTTCTTCAAATCTGACTTTAAAAAATAAATAAATAAAGGAAAGAGAACTCAGATTCCTCCGCCGACGTCTTCACTTTTATTCTTCTGTATCATTCCCAACTTCCTCATTACAGGTTTGGGCAAGAAAAGCTTTTCCCTTTAAACTTTTAGAGGCTGGGACCGCAGGAGGGGTTCTGAATGGGAGAGACCTCGCAGTGTGTATCAATTAACCTTTCACTTTAGTTTTCAATGTTTTATTTCAACTTGGTGAACTTGTTCAACATCTTGTATTGGTTGCTTTTAATATGCACATTAGATTATCCAGCATTTCTGTATGTACTCACGAGGGATAATGCACTCTCTGAAACATGACATCCCTCTCCGATCTGCTATCCCATACACCTTTGCACTCAATTGGCAGTTATAAAAGCATAGATGCACCATGCAAATTAGGGCTGAGTGATGTATATTGAAAATTCACTATATTTTAGTTTTTCTGGCTCTGACATTTATCAACATCTTGAGTAGTAATGCAATGACTTTTAATGATTTTATTTTAACCATTAAACTTCCAAATGTTAGTGTCTCTGATTTAAGCTTCATTTGTAAAAGCATAATTGAATTATGCATTTGATTGCATTTCAAATGAATTTATTCATAGTCTTTGTGTGCCATTTTCATGTATTAAAATGCAAAGCATTAATTTTTTATAAATCTTTCTTGTATTTTTATTGAATCACTATTAACTAGATTACTGTAAAATTTTGGAAGGCAAAAAATATGAAGATGAGCTGTCACCCAGCCCTAATACACTGTAGAGAGACACTGAACATCAGTCAGTCTATATGGTGACTGAACAGAATGAATAACTGATAATGACAGACCGCTAGCTTCTTGGGTTGGTCCATTTATTTGTAGACATTCACATTAAAGAGCCAGTTAGAGAAACAGGCCTTGGGTCAGTGAAAGTTAGACTTCTATATTCTACATGAACAAAGAGCCTTTACTTGCCACTTTACTTTGTCATGTAACAGATTATATCTGACACTGTCAAACACATGCTGTCTGCACTCAGATCTCATGATTTCACCACAGGGACAGGCAGGTCTGTGACCCTTGGCCACAAAATTAGCAGTGTGTAGTGTCGCAGTGAGTGTGTGTGTGTGTGTGTGAGAGAGAGAGAGAGAGAGAGAGACACGAGCGAGTGTGTGTGGTCTCATTCAATGTCAATTATGTACTGTGTCCTTACAGGAGATGAGTCGAGACAGCGGGTTAAATTCACAGATGAGCGCGTCTGCAAATCGCACCTGCTCAACTGCTGCCCGCATGACATTCTCTCTGGAACGGTGAGGGGGGATTTGGAAAACGCATTGAAACTAAAGACTGTTTATTTATGTAGCATATTGATACCATCGTTGTCTTCCTGTGTTTGTAGCGCATGGACCTTGGGGAATGCTCTAAGATCCATGATCTGGCACTGAGAGCAGACTATGAGATCGCATCTAAAGAGAGAGACCTGTTCTTTGAACTGGATGTAAGTGACTCGATAAGTAGAGATCATCTGCTAGTGGTTTCAGTAAATTTGCAACAAAGGCTTGTGTGAATTGTGTTGCTGAAGTGGTGTGTGTTGTGTAGGCAGTGGATCACCTGGAGTCGTTTATTGCTGACTGCGACCGCAGGACTGAGTTGGCCAAGAAGCGTCTCGCTGAGACACAGGAAGAGATCAGCGCTGAGGTGGCTGCAAAGGTAAAAAGTGTTTATATAGGAATGGCTGCAATACCATGCAGTGTTAAAATGTTGGTTGTTAATCCAATAATATCTGGGTTTTAGGTAATTTATACATAAGAGTCAGGGTTTTTTTTCTTGGTGGCCACAAACATGCCACGAAAGTGGAATATTGAGAAAGATAGTCACCTATATTTTTTGGCATGTTTGTGGCCACCAAGTTTCAGCTATAGAAGCATGCAACGTCCAGTAGGTGACACTTGCTCGCTCTCATTTGCTATCGTGGGTATCATGCCAGAGGCAGCCAGATCAAGAGTTGGAAATATAAAACATTTGCGATTTGGGATCGTGGAGGCTCTGACGCGATCAGGAGCAGTAAAATAATCGAAGTAGCACCACACAATTGAGGATTTCAAAAAGTAATTTGCGACAGGCCTCGAATCGGGCCACGCTCCCTGATTGCAAAACGGGCTTAAAATCTTTGAGTGTGTGGCCAGCCTACGTTGATCATTAGTGGCAATTGTTCTATGATCAACTTGGGCTTACGATGCTTTTGGGAAACGCAGCCCTGAATTGAAATAAGCAACACGTGCCAAAAGATCTCTCTAGCTCCGCCAACTCCCATGAAGTACTATTCAGAACTATTTGTTTTATGTCTTTTATGTATAGAGTATTTGAGTCATTAGTTTGTCTAAAGGGCTCAGGGGTTGTGTGATCTGTGCCTCATTTGCTTTGTGTTTGTTTGACAGGCAGAAAAGGTTCACGAGTTGAACGAGGAGATCGGGAAGCTGCTGGCGAAGGCTGAGCAGCTTGGTGCTGAGGGAAATGTAGATGAAGCCCAGAAAGTTCTGCAGGAGGTTGAGAAAGTCCGGACTAAGAAGAAGGATGCAGAGGTTAGACAACATGTTTTAGTATTTATATTTTGTTACCTTGTTTGCCAGCACAAGCTGTCACGTTTCATTTATTCAAATCATTAACTTTTTAATCTTACTCTATTGTGAGTTTTCTCTTTAGGTTAATTTTTTGGTGTGTATTTTGTTGTTTTTGTGTTTTTACAGGAAGAGTACAGGAACTCTATGCCCGCCTCCAGTTTCCAGCAGCAGAAGTTGCGCGTTTGTGAGGTTTGCTCCGCCTATTTGGGTCTCCATGATAATGACCGGCGTCTCGCGGACCACTTTGGTGGCAAACTGCACCTGGGCTTCATCCAGATCAGAGAGAAGCTGGAGCAGCTGAAGGTAACGGGTCGGCCTAAATCTGGGCAGGCGAGGGTCGTTGGTTTAGAATAGAAAGTGACGTTGCAGCATTTCTTCTCTGCAGAAAACCGTGCAGGACAAACAGGAGAGGCGGAACCAAGAGCGACTGAAGAGGAGGGAAGAGCGGGAGAAAGAGGAGAGGATGAAAAAGCGGTGAGAATATTTTTATGCACCGTTTTTGTGTGCATTTTAAACATGCCTTATTTAATCTAAAGGTATTCTAGTCTGGTTTTTTATAAATGTTCAAAAGTTTCAGTTTAAAGTTCAAGCTTCTTTTTTTTTTTTTTATTCAATAAATGCATGATGTTTCTAAATTCAATAAACAGTTTAAATAATTGATCTCCATATTAACCAAAATAATCGTTGTTCTTGTCTGGTTTTTCTCTGTAGGACCAAGTCACGCAGCCGAGAACG
This sequence comes from Rhinogobio ventralis, assembly GCA_039654625.1. Classification (NCBI taxonomy): domain Eukaryota; kingdom Metazoa; phylum Chordata; class Actinopteri; order Cypriniformes; family Gobionidae; genus Rhinogobio; species Rhinogobio ventralis. The sequence continues at coordinate 31,004,758 of CM077214.1, forward strand.
CAAGAGGTCAGTGGCTCATTCGCTTTACGTTTATCCTCTTGCCAGCTAATATCTGTTATAATTAATACAAGAAGAAAGCAAAACAAGGCCTGAGATTGTCTGTCAAAAAGTGGCGACAAGAACTTCAGGATAAAAATCATGGTTCTGACAGTCATGGAAATCCTGGGTGTTTTAAAATTGTGACTTTCACACTTGGCAAAGTCTTTGGAATTAATAAAATCTTAATGTAATTGAAGTTTTTATGCTGTGTTTGTAATATATTTTTCTATGCTCAGCTCTAAAATATCATTGGCTGAGCACAAAGCATTTTTGGGTATAAATGTGCGCTTATCTAATCTTATGTTTGTTTGAAGGTCTCGTTCTCGTGACCGTGACCGAGAGCGCAGACGCCGGCGTTCCCGCTCCGCATCACGAGAGAAGCGCCGTTCCCGTTCTCGCTCCAAAGAGCGCGACAGACGCCGGCGGCACCGTTCCCGATCCAGATCCCGCTCGCGGCACAGCCGAGAACACTCACACAAGTAACTATACTGAAGCTTTTGAGAAATCAGATTCCTTTTCATTTGTTTTTGTACAAATTTGGATTTAACCACTGAAGTATTTTCAGTGGTTAAACAAACCTTCTGTTATCTTGTAGTAACTGTGTGTGTGTGTGTGTGTGTTAGGTCTTCACGGGACCGTGATCGCGAGAGGGACAGCAAGCACAGTTCATCTGAGCGGAGATCAGACGGCCTGAACGGCAGGACAGAATCTCGCCGTCATGATGACAGAGAGGCTGGAGAGATCTGAATCATCTCACTCAACCATAGCAAACACAAACCGCTCATATACATATACACACTTTTTTATTTATCATGTTTGCTTCGTCTGTAGTAAACTGCCCATGCCCAGTTTCATTAAAGTCTTTGTAGTCTTTAATATCTCAGTCCAGTGAGAATTGAACTTGTCTGATCCACTGTCCAGTGTTAAAATGGCTTTTTTTTTCTTTTTTTTTCTTTTTCTTTTTTTTGCCCCTCCATAATGTTATTTTTTTGGGATTGGGTTTTTGTTCCGTACTGTTTGTCCAGAGTGAATGTGTGCATGTTTTGCACGGAGCTCATTCTACTTTGAAAGCTGTTCTGAGGTCAGTTTAAAGCCCTTTCTTTAAATATAGCTGCAGTATTTCCCCATAGAGAGAGACTGAGCTCACTCACTCTTTGTTTCAGTAGCAGAGGTGTAGGAGTTTAATCTAAACAAGTGAATCCTTCATGGCATATTGTTTCAGAATTACTATGTACATGATCTTTTATAATGCTGTTTTGATTTCATGTTGTCCTTATCAAAGTGCATTAAATGGTTTTATGAATTTATATGGTGTTTGTCATTAATGAGGGCTCTTATCCAACTAATAAACTGAGAAAGTGCAAGTCTTTCACTGTTATATCAATTTCTAACTAATAATTAAGGTGAATACTTGTGTGTTTGGTATTCAGAAAAATATTCATCCTGTGAATTTGATCTGCAATATCAACGTATGACGTTGGACGTAGCATAAGCGTTTTGAACTGTGAGAGGCGTTACACTTTTGGCATAAGTGGAATACGGAAGCTATATATTTTTCTTTATAACGTGTTAAATATGGATATTTTTCTTACACAAACCTATCGATTTCGCTTCAGAAGGCCTTTATTAACCCCCGGAGCCGTGTGGAGCACTTTTATAATGGATGGATGCACTTTTTGGGGTTTCAAATTTTGGCCTGCCATTATAAAGCTTGGAAGAGCCAGGATATTTTTAATATAACTCTGATTGTATTCATCTGAAAGAAGAAAGTCATATACACCTAGGATGACTTGAGGGGGAGTAAATCATGGGGTAATTTTTGGGTGAACTCTCTTTAAGAAAGACTTTTTTGTGTGAGCATGAAATGTGATTGTTTTTGCTACAACAATTGAATTCAAAATTTAGTAAAATAATTACATTGTTATATGATTTAAACTGAAACCAGTCAAAAGTTTGGAAACTACTATTTTGATTGTTTTTGAAAGAAGTCTCTTCTGCTCACAAAGGCTTCATTTATTTGATCTAAAATACAGCAAAAACAGTAATATTGTGAAATATTTTTACAATTTAAAATAACTTTTTTCTATTTGAATATATAGTAAAATGTAATTTATTCCTGTGATCAAATCTGAATTTATCATCATTACTCCAGTCTTCAGTGTCACATGATCCTTCACAAATCACTCTAATATGAGGATTTGCTGCTCAGGAAACATTGTGTACAATTTTTTTCAGGATTGTTTAATGAATGGAAAGTTCAAAAGAACAGAATTAATCTGAAATATAAAGCTTTTGTAACATTATAAATGTCTATACTGTCACTTGATCAATTTAATGCTAATCCTTGCTGAAGAAATCTATTAATTTCTTTAAGTTCTTTTCCCAAAAATACTAACTTTTGAACAGTAGTACAATGTTATAAAAGCTTTCTGTTTCAGACAAATAATGTTCTTTTGAACTTTCTATTGATAAAAAAAAAAAAACACACACAACTGTTTTCAACATTGATAATAATCATAAATGTTTCTTGAGCATCAAATCCTCATATCAGAATGATTTCTGAAGGATCATGTGACACTGAAGACTGGAGTAATGATGATGAAAATACAGCTTTGATCACAGGAATAAATTACATTTTAAAATATATTACAATAGAAAACAGTTATTTTACATTTTAATAATATTTCACAATATTACTGCTTTTTTTGTATTTTTAATAACATAAATGCAGCCTTGGTGAGCAGAGACTTCTTTCAAAAACAATCAAAATAGTACAGTTTCCAAACTTTTGTCTGGTAGTGGATCTATTAAATAAAAATCATAGAAAGTATTATTATATTTTAAATGCAATAAATATTTCATATTATTATATTTTATAATAATACGGTAATTATAATAATGTTTTTTCTTTTTAATAATAATTAAAAAAATTAAAAAAATAATTAAATTTCTTCACGCAGCCGCCAGATGGCGTCATAACAAGCTGTAGCTCGGCACTTCCGGCAACGTCACCGTGACGCCACAGTCAAAACAACCGAAACATGATGCTAGCGCCTCACACCCGCGGGTAAAATGTCGTGTTATTAGCGATCGCCGATGAACGCGTTGGAGATTTGTCCTCTTAATGTCATGATCTTGTCGAACTATGAGTTTGGCAGCGTTTTTATCGGGACAAGGGACCAAAAAGTCATCATAAAAGCACCAGTGTAGCTACCGGTTTGCTAACGACAGGCGTCAGTCCAGCAGTCAAACCCGGTACGCTGAAATTATTCATATATTACTTTTAAAATACCAGATTTAAAGTCAAATAGTGTTTATTCTCGCCAGTGACCTCCATCAAACTGATTACAAGCTTGTGGAGCGCCTGTAGACGCACAGATGTGTCAGACACATGTCATTCTGTAGAGTTTCTCTTCTACTCACCATTCATTTACATTTCATTAGTTTGACTAAATTGTGATGATTCACTTTCGCTGTGGGTCGAACTGCGTGAGTTGTACGTTCACAGTTCTGCTGGAAGAGTCAGGAATCATCTGACAGCTGTCAGGGGCTGATCAGAGTCCAGATGTGTGTGTGTTATGTAGGCTATGAACCTGTAATATATGTTATTGCAGTCTACATGTATGTAATGTGCATTTCTGTGTGTTATGTGTGTTGTGCAGTGTGAGAGGTTTGCAGGTATCTGGATCCCCGGGACAGGCCGGTGCTCACCGAAGAGACGGGGAACAGGATCGGTAAGCAGGGGGGAGCGGCCACCGCTGAGCCCGTGGAGAAGATGGCGAGCAGCCCGGAGAAAAGCTCCTCCGCGCAGGAGCTCAAGGAGCAGGGCAACCGCCTGTTCCTCAGCCGCAAATACCAGGAGGCCGTGACCTGCTACAGCAAAGCCATTGTGAGTGGGGCAGGAGTTTCTCAGTTTACACGGAATTTACATGCACCCTTAGTATATGTTTTGATGTTATTTCCATCAAGAGGTGCATCATTTTTTGGTTAAGATTTTGTATCTAAATGTAATTTATTCTTGTGTTGCAAAGCTGAGTTTTCAGCATCTTCACTCAAGTCTTTGGGCGAGATGGTGGCTCAGTGGGTAGCCCTGTCACCTCACAGTCCCCGGGTTCAGGCTGAGCTAGGAGTCCTTTCTGTGTGGAGTTTGCATGTTCTCCCTGTGTCAGTTGTGTGGTTTTCCCCCCCCGAGTGCTCCGGTTTTCCCCACACAGTCCAAAGACATGCAGGTTAGGTGGATTGGACTTGCCAAATTAGCCGTAGGAGTGTGTGTGTGTCCCAGCACTCTCAGTGTCTCAGTGCTGGGTTGGGTTGGGTCAGGAAGGGCATCTGGCGTAAAACCTGTGCCAAATCTTGTGTGTGTGTGTGTGTGCGTGCCAATGAAGCAGACCCAAATGGACGGGACTAACGCTAGGAAAATATATTACTCTAGTCTTCAGTGTCACATGATCCTTTAGAAATCATTCTAATATGCTGATTTGATCTAGAAACATTTCTGATTGTTATCAGTGTTGAAAACCCTTGTGCTGCTTCATATTTTTGTGGAAATCATTATAAACTACCATTTAAAAGTAAGATAAAAAAAATTTATGCTTTTATTCAGGGTGCAATAAAGGTGCACTATGTAACATTGTTTCAGTAAAATATCCAAAAACCACTAGGCCAGTGTTATATATTTTGTTCTAATGAGAACTTACAACGTCCCAAACTATTTGTAAATCGTGAGAAAATTGCTATTTTAACCAAGGAACCGGGACGTGTGAGGGAGTCGCCTGTCAATTGCGTCATATCTGCTTTACCCTCGGTTTCCGGTTTTATTTAGCAGAAACGCTTTACTCTCACTGCAGTGTCATAGCAGCCGCCGAGCGAACGCACAGAGTAATGTCATAACATCATAACATCATCAACACACTCAAATGTATCTAATATGATAAACAGAGCTGCGTTACCTCATACTCATGAGCGGAAATGGCGCCGACTGACGACTGTGGCATAATAAAAGTCCCGCTGCTCACGAGGCGTGTGTTGCACAGTCGCTCCAGCGGCCTTGCTCAGCTCCCACAACACTCGGCCCTGCTCTGCTTCACACTACAGTAACGTTAATAATCGCATCCATGAACATGATTTCTGCCTGTGTCCCATCCCGATTCTTTTCCACCGGCTGTGAGGTGAAGACCACATGTCCCAAGATTCTGCTCTCAAACTAGGCGTCATCAAACTACGCCTTTGTTTTGAACAGGCGACCTCTGGCGGACGGAAAAGTTACATAGTGCACATTTAAATATATACATGTGTGTGTATTTATATACACATAATACTTATACACAGTACACACACATATATTATGTAAACACAAACTTTTATTTTGGATGCGGTTAATTGCGATTAATCGATTTGACAGCACTAATATAAATAAAACAGTATATCAGTCTGGCGAGTAAACTCAAAAATGTACTAGCCAATGGCGATTATATTGCGTTTACTCTATATTCACACAGAAAACAGTTGTAATAATATTTAACAATATATGTTTTACTGTATTTTTGATCACATAAATGCAGCCTTGGTGAGCAGAAGAGACTTGTAACTTGAAAAAAATGTAACATGGTTTCCGGTTACACTTTATTCTAAGGTGTCCTTGTTACAGTGTAATTATATATTTAAGTACTGAGTAATATTAAGTAAATGTACTTACTATAGGGTTAAGGTAGGATTGGGGTTTGGTTTAGGGTTAGTTGCATGTATTTATGCATAATATACACTTATTACTATGGTAAGTACATGTAACATATGTAACAAGGACACTGTAAAATAAAGTGATACCTGGTTTCACTGCTAAAATGAGTTTCTTCTGATGAACACAAAAGAAGATTTTTTTTAAAGAATGTTGGTGACTAACAGTTGATGGCACCCATTGACTTCCATGGACTTGTTTTCCTACTATGGAAGTCAATGGGTGCCGTCAACTGTTTTATTACCATACCAACATTCTTTAAAAAATCTTCTTTTGTGTTCAACAGAAGAAACTCATACAGGTTTGGAACCACTCGACGGTGAGTAAGTGATGACAACATTTTTGGGTGGACTATCCCTTTAACTCAAGTGAAGATTGTGTGGCTATTCCCAGAAAAAATACATATGCTCTCCATAGGGCTGCTAAAAGTTGTACAGTTTCGCTCTGTGTGCTTAACTGAACATGTGAACATGTTTCTTTTGTGTGTAGAACCGTAACCCCTCAGTGGCCGTGTACTACACTAACAGAGCATTATGCTACGTGAAACTACAGCAACACGACAAGGCGCTGGCCGACTGTAAACACGCCCTCGAGCTCGACAGCCAATCAGTGAAGGCGCACTTTTTCCTGGGCCAGTGTCAGCTGGAGCTGGAGAACTACGAGGAGGCCATCGGCAATCTACAGAGAGGTACACACACTCACAGCTTGAAGTAGGAGTTATTGCTAAGGAATTTTGATTTAAAGGGGTCATGTGATTGCTTTTTAATGTTTTCCTTTTCTATGTAAAGTATGTGTGCATGTATACGATCTGCAAAGTTATAAAGCTCATACGAAAGCGATTTCTATCTAACAGGGAACACTGATCCAGAACTGCCTACATTTATTTATAAAGCTGTTCCTGAGAAGTAGAACCTAAAAATGTGCAGCTTCCTGAACCTGGGAGAGCACAACACCGGCTATATACAAATATTACTCACCACTGTAAAGCCTTCTGCTCAAGTCGCTCTTGCAAATTTGGTTCTGATCGATAGGCTTGATCATCCGCATTTTCAGAATCCGGCTCAAACTGATACAAAAAAACCAATGACATTATTAACGGTGTGTGTTTACAGATGCTTTAGAAGCCTTGGTTTTGCGATTATGGTAAGGGACGTTACATTTCCAACATGCCCTTGAGGTGTTCGGCCAATCACAACACACTGAATCTGCTGGCCAATCAGAACACTCAGAGCTTTTGGGAAGGAGGGGCTTTGTAGAACCAGCGTTTCAGACAGACTGAGAATAGAGGAGCTGCAATAATGTACAGTATTATGTGTTTTTTGAACATTAAAGCATGTTAACCTATTTTATTACACCCAATAATCAAAATAATGAACAGCATCATATGACCCCTTTAAGAGATGAGCATTACACATTTGATTTAGAATTGAATGGATTTTTTTAGGATGCTTAAAGTGATAGTTGACCCCAAAATGAAAATTCTGTCATTATTTACTTGCCCTCGTTGTAAACCAGATTAACTTTCTTTTGTTGAATGTTTGAAGACTGTTCAAGCCACTGTTTTCCATGCTATTTAATTGTGAGGTGATTTTTAATGCTGGAAAAAAAAAGTTCTATGGATGCCAAATGTGTTGACTTTCTAATGTAAAATAGTTGATTTAAATAATTATTATTTAAGTTATAAACAATTTAATTATTTAAAGGTGCACTGTGTAAATTTTAGCGGCATCTAGTGGTGAGGTTGTGATCACCCACCGCTCACTCCTCCCTTTCGAAGCACATAGAGAAGCTAAGGTGGCCAACACAGGACAAAGATGTCGTCTTCGGAGAGAGCAGAGAGTAGCTAGCGCTCTGTAGAGAAGTTTGTCCGTTTAGGGCTACTGTAGAAACATGACGGCGCAAAATGGCGACTTCACTGTAAGGGGACCCGCGGTGTATGGAGATAGAAATGACTCATTCTAAGGTAATTAAAACATAATGTTCATTATGTAAGATCTTTATACTCCACTAAAAAAATAAATATGTATATAATATCATTTCTGTCCATAGATCCTCATGAATACTACACACTGCACCTTTAAATGATCAATTTTAAAGTATATATATTTATGAATATTACTTTTCATTTAGTTTTTTTTAAAGAATGTTGGCCATAGGGATATATAAGGTTTCATAGTCCAGTGTCTAGTGGTTGAGGGATACGAAGTTTTGATTTTTGTGATGTTTAGTGTCACTTAAAGCATAAGGTCTTGTTTTATAATTTATTTCCGTCTCTATGTAGATCTATATCTAATATCAGCCAATGCATTGGTTATTGGCCTAATAATATAAATAATTATCTATCAGTATCAGTGCATCCCTAAAAACCATCATAGAAATAATCCAGGCGTCTAAACAGATGTTCAAATGCAGTGTGATGAAATTGCTTGTTTTCAGCCTATAACCTGGCGAAGGAACAGCGGCTGAATTTTGGAGACGATATCCCAAGTGCTCTTCGCATTGCCAAGAAAAAACGCTGGAACAGCATAGAAGAGAAACGAATCAGCCAGGAAAACGAGCTGCATGCTTATCTCACCAAACTCATCCTGGCAGAGAAAGAGAGGTGAGAGGTGACGCTTGCATCAGTCCGTGCAGTGATGAGTCTACACAGATCTGTGTCGTAACATCTGTCCGTCTCTGCCTGTGTGTTCAGAGAGCTCGACGACAGCAGAGTGAAGCAAACAGAGGACATTCAGAATGGAGGCGAGATCAGCAAGAACAAATCCAAACACGTGAGACGCGCTTATAAATGTACAAAGACCTCAAGGCTGTGTATGATTGATGAAGTGATGTCATTTCCTGTGCTGCTCTCTGCAGGATAAATATTTGATGGACATGGATGAACTTTTCTCTCAAGTTGATGAAAAGAGGAAGGTATGAAGAAATCAATTGTGATGAATGAAACAACCATGTCAAGGCATTTTGACATTCACTCCACACACACTAAAATACCATTGGTCTAAAATCCTGTCCCAAATAATAGTACATTAAACATTAATGTGTTTGATTGGCTCTTCTTGTGTTGTGTAATATCACATGTGCAGAAGCGAGAGATCCCAGATTACCTGTGCGGGAAGATCAGCTTTGAGCTCATGAGAGAACCCTGCATTACTCCTAGCGGCATCACCTACGATCGCAAGGACATCGAGGAACATCTACAGGTCTGCTCACAAAAACACATTCACCATTCATCAGCTTGTGCAAGAATTCTGCCATCTTTAAGCTGCGTGGTTCTGCTGCCAGGTTTCTGTTGTTGTTGTTTTGTTCCTTTTTTTTGAGCCATGTGACTCACAGAAAGATGACGTCATGATCGGATGAAACATCACAGATTGGCGGATCAGATTACAGCATATTATTTTAGTAATATTAATGTACATTTAAAACAATTTATATATACTTGTTACTCCTTTTTTTAAGATTTACGCAATTTAATTAATAGTAAAATTCCATCAAATTTAATTTATTAATCCTTATGTAATTTAATAATTGAACAAACCTTACTCAATTATTCGATTAAATTGCATAAAGATTATTCAATTCAATTTGATGGAATTTTTACTATTAATTAAATTGCGTAAATCTTAAAAAAAGGAGTAACAAGTATAGTACCAGTATTTATTAGTATTTTTAAATGATTTTTATATTTCATAATTAGTATATATAGTAATTTTGTTGTGTTTAGAGTCAGTTTTTATAATTTAAAAAAAAAAAATTTCCATTTACTTTTATTTCAGTTTCTTCTCTTTTCTATAAAATAATATAGATAAATATAATATAAAATGGTGTAATCATAGACAATTCTCAGTGTTATTTTAGTATTATTTATATACTATACAATTATATTATTTATTAATATTTTGAATTTATATATCTATCTTTTTATATTAATGCTAGTGTAGGTTTCTGTAATTTTGTTGTGATTAGGGTTGTTTTTATTAGTTTTTGTAAAATATTTGTTTAGTTTTCACATTTGGTAATTTTAGCACTTCAACTTATTTTATTTCATTTTATATATATATATATATAATATACATACACCGATCAGGCATAACATTATGACCACTGACAGGTGAAGTGAATAACACTGATTATCTCTTCATCACGGCACCTGTTAGTGGGTGGGATATATTAGGCAGCAAGTGAACATTTTGCCCTCAAAGTTGATGTGTTAGAAGCAGGAAAAATGTGGTCCATGGAAGGAACAGTGGTGAACCGGTGACAGGGTCATGGGCGGCCAAGGCTCATTGATGCACGTGGGGAGCGAAGGCTGGCCCGTGTGGTCCAATCAAACAGACGAGCTACTTGAGCTCAAATTGCTCAAGAAGTTAATGCTGGTTCTGATAGAAAGGTGTCAGAATACACAGTGCATCACAGTTTGTTGTGTATGGGGCTGCATAGCTGCAGACCAGTCAGGGTGCCCATGCTGACCCCTGTCCACCGCCGAAAGCACCAACAGTGGCACGTGAGCATCAGAACTGGACCACGGAGCAATGGAAGAAGGTGGCCTGGTCTGATGAATCACGTTTTCTTTTACATCACGTGGATGGCCGGATGCGTCTGCGTCGCTTATCTGGGGAACACATGGCACCAGGATGCACTATGGGAAGAAGGCAAGCCGGCGGAGGCAGTGTGATGCTTTGGGCAATGTTCTGCTGGGAAACCTTGGGTCCTGCCATCCATGTGGATGTTACTTTGACACGTACCACCTACCTAAGCATTGTTGCAGACCATGTACACCCCTTCATAGAAACAGTATTCCCTGGTGGCTGTGGCTCTTTCAGCAGGATAATGCTCCTGCCACAAAGCAAAAATGGTTCAGGAATGGTTTGAGGAGCACAACAACAAGTTTGAGGTGTTGACTTGGCCTCCAAATTCCCCAGACCTCAATCCAATCGAGCATCTGTGGGATGTGCTGAACAAACAAGTCTGATCCATGGAGGCCCCACCTCGCAACTTACAGGACTTAAAGGATCTGCTGCTAACATCTTGGTGCCAGATACCACAGCACACCTTCAGGGGTCTAGTGGAGTCCATGCCTCGACGGGTCAGGGCTGTTTTGGCAGCAAAAGGGGGACCAACACAACACACAATGTTATGCCTGACCGGTTTATATTATATTAATTATATTATAGTTCATGAAAATGTTTTTAATAGCTTTAATTTTTGTTAATGATAACAACAGACATTTTTCATGGAGTAAGACAGATGGTGTCGTTACAACATCTATTGAAATGGGTTGAGACAGATCACTCTTAAAATAGCCAATAGCCTTTAGTGATGGAAAACAACAAAATTGCAGTTTGAATTTGACATTCTTTCTCTCGCTCTCTCTGTAGCGTGTTGGCCATTTTGACCCAGTCACCCGCAGTCCGCTGACCCAAGATCAGCTGATCCCCAATCTGGCCATGAAGGAGGTGATTGACGCTTTCATCCAGGAGAACGGCTGGGTGGAGGACTACTGAACACACACACACACACACACACACACACACACTCGAGCGGACTGCAGCAGAGTTTCCTCACGCTGAATTGAATCCTCTCCTGTATGTTCATGCACTTTAATCAGTGGAGCGTCTCCCCCGCAGGAGTCACATGACCCTCTATCTCGTGTCTGTCTGTCCTTCAAACTCTTTCTGCTGTCCTTTCTTATCATACAGAATAATCCTGCAGGTTTTCTTCAGACACTTCCTTTCAATCTGAAACATTGGCTGGTGTTTGCCGCACATGATGATGCTGTAATCTCATTGAATGTTAAAACGCAACATTATTGATGACACATCACTAATAATCACTCATAAAAGAGGAGACTCTGTGCTTGCGAGTGTTGCGCAGATTGGAGTGTGTGTGTGTGTTTTTAGAAGCTGTCGCTATGAGATCACATGCGGAATGAATGCGATACATGCGAGTGTATAAAGTTCTAACATATGTAGAATGTTTCTAAGATGCTTCTTGAGCTTTGGGTTCTAGCAGGATGGCGGTTATAACGTTTTTGTAACGAGCGTTTAATCCACAACACATATTTAGACATCCATTCATCTGCCAATCAACAAAAACGAACTGAGAATCTGTGGCATCATCGTTATGGTGTGTTATTATACGTTTAATCTCACTATGTGTGTCTGTGCGTTAGAGCGAGAGTTAAGTGATTATTTCACACTATTGATTTTGTCTTTCCCTCTGGACCTTTGGGGAGTTTTCTGTTTCCTGGCACAAACACACACTTCCTGTTTAGTATCAGTATTTTCGCGGTCTTAGAGCCCTTGTTAGTCGCTGGACGTCACAGTCCGGCTCGGCTCAAATATTCCCGAAGTGTAATGAGTTAAGGTTGGATGCATGTTCAATAAATGTTATTTTGTTTCTTTTTGTAGCAAATGTGTTGAATCGAGTCTTATTCTTTCCAACAGAGTTAAAGGTACAACCCTAAATAAAAAGACCTTAGGCGCCATATTGAATTTAACGCAGATGAAAACTTGGGCTGCTCCAAAAACTCATTGTTTTGAATCAGTAATTACTTCATGACCGCTAAACAAGTACGTTCTTCTATTTAGTATGAATGTAATCCGGATGTACTACATTCGCCATGTTGTCATTATGTGACCTACCAGCATCAGTTGCGTCGCTTCACTGTCATTCACAAACCCTGTCCCTTGACCTTATGGGATAGTAAAGTGTCCATCATATGCACACTATAATGTTTTCGTCTAATATACAGTACTGTGCAAAAGTCTTAGGCACGTTGGTATTTTCACCAGTTATTTATATCTTTTACTGTAGTGTGTCAGTAGGAAATATCAGTTTACATTTCCAAACATTCATTTTGCAATTAATTGTAATAATCCAGTGAGATTTTTTTTTTTTTTTATGCACAAGAAGTCTGATAGCAGCCGGTCTGATCTCACCATCATCGAGTCTGTCTGTGATTACATGAAGAAACAGAAAAAACTGAGACAGACTAAATCCAGAAGAACTGAGGCAACGTCTCCCAGACACTTGAGGAAACCTTCCTGCAAAACTACAGTACTGGGAAAAGTTTAGGCACTTGTCAGAATGCTTTAAAGTGAGAATGCTGTCAAAAATAATCACATAAATAGCTTTTATTTATGAATTAACTTCTATTAACTAAATCAAACTGATATTTGGGGTGACCACCCTTTGCGTTTAAAACGGCTTTTGTCGCCTGCATCTGTTCCTACACCTATTCATGGAGTTTTGCAGGAAGGTTTCTTCAAGTGTCTGGGAGACGTTGCCTCAGTTCTTCTGGATTTAGTCCATCTCAGTTTTTTCTGTTTCTTCATGTAATCACAGACAGACTCGATGATGGTGAGATCAGATCAGACCGGCTGCTGTCAGACTTCTTGTGCATAAAAAAAATAAAAATATCTCACTGGATTATTAAAATTAATTGCAAAATGAATGTTTGGAAATGTAAACTGATATTTCCTACTGACACACTACAGTAAAAGATATTTTTCGTGTGAAAATGCCAACGTGCCTAAGACTTTTGCACAGTACTGTATATAGTAGGGAAGTATGTGATTTTTGGATGGCGTACACTGTATAAAGGTCCTAGGTCATATCATTTTCAAAACTATTTTATGGAGTTTTTATCTACTGCCTTTTTTACTGATGAGACATTTCCTCATCTGAACAACTGCTATGTTAAACAGTACCATTGAACACACTGTACTTCTGTCCCTCACAGCTTCGTTTTTTTTCTTGTCTAAAAATAAATATGGCACTACCCTGACTAAGGCCTATAGAGCTTCTGTAGCCCCGCACTCGTTGTGTTCTGTCTTCCGGTTTGTATTTCCACAGCATGAAGGTAAGATCTTATGGATTTAAGAATGAACCACTTGTTTTAAAATCTTCCCAGGCCACTGACATGTTATGACATCTGCTTTAAACATTACAATGCTCATAACTTTCGTTAACTCCACAATAAGTAAATCCACTTCCCCAGGTAATTACTCTTTGACAGCGATGCTGCAAAAAGACAAAACTCTAAAGATGGCTGCCGCTTGTTTCTCTGGCGCATAAGCTCTATAACTAGAAGAGGTTCTTAAAGGGATATTTCACCTAACAATGAAAATCTGTCATCATTTACGCACCCTCATATGCATGTTCCAAACATGTATGATTTTTATTTCTTCTGCATAATTTTGAAAAAAATTTTTTTTAGTTTGGACATGCATTGTGAATACGTGGTGCACATGAGACCAATGACCAACAGGGGGCAGCAAGAGACCGTCCATCAGGAACACAAGATAAAAGTTTGTAAATGTAAAGCAAAGATATAAGCTCAGCTCTAAATATTTTATTGGTTAGAGTTTGCTTTATGTAAGTGAAATTATTTTTAAAATGACAGAAATTAATTGATCAAAAGATGTGGAGAAACTACTGAATAGTACAAAATATAAACCAGAAAGTAGGCCATGCAACTTCACACAACTTCCACTGTAATCTTTTTAAAATAGCCATAAAAGAGATTGTGGATTTAAATACTTTACAGATAATTTGATTTGATTGCTCACATGAGCTTTCTCAGTCTCTGTTTTTCTGATCTGTGATATTGAGAAAGTAATGGGAAAATAAATTTTTAAATCATTTTGTTTATTTGAATGGAGTTAAATTAAATGTTTCTATTTTTAATAGCCAAAATCTCTGAACAATCTTCAAACATATGCCAAAAGTGGAAATCATAAAGTGGCCAAAGATAAATTATTAGAAAAAGTCCATCAGGTCCATTTTGTCTGGTTTCAGATGTGTTTGGTCTGCTGACTTGGTGGAAGTTAATGAGAGAAAACATTTGTAGGAGAATGTTTAGATCTGTGTTTTAGAAAACATGTTGTTGAGTGTGTGTGAAAGTGTGTGAGCAGCTGCAGTTTCAGTTCAGTCACTGTGACTCTGACTGACGGAGGTTTTTGTACGACTCTTTATCACTGTGTGAACACATAGTTACTGTTGATGACGTGTGCACTCTGACAGTAATAATGTCCAGCATCTTCAGTCTGGACTCCACTGATGGTCAGAGTGAAATCACTGTTAGATCCACTGCCACTGAATCTAGATGGAGTTCCTGACTCAAGGCTGCTTGTTAAATAAATCAGGAGTTTAGGAGCTTCTCCAGGTTTCTGGAAGTACCAGCTCAGAGCAGGTTGTGAATCATCACCATAACAGCACTCTGGATCTCTGCTAGTTTTACAGGTCACAGCGACTGATTGTCCAGTTTGAGAGAGCAGCTCTGAGGTTTGAGTCACTGTCACCTGCCCAACAGATTCTGACAAGAGAGAAAGATTAGAAATCACAAACACTTTTACATCCATATATCTTCTCAACACACATAAAGATATCAAGTAAATAACGTATGTAATGACTGACACAAACCTCGACATAATACTGCCAGCGTCCAGATCAATATGGTGATGAGAGTCATTTTTGTTGGTTGTAGGTTCAGTTCTAGTGAAAAACAGTTGTTGATGATGTTTGATGTTTGACAGAGTTATAAACACACGCAGAGACTGAAGCGTGTCGCTCATGTAAAACACACTCTCTATGCAAACGCTTCAGTCGTCAACAGATTTAAGTTGGTTTAATGTGCCGTTTCATTGAGACTTCACATAAGTTCACATTAATATAATAATTTATTGTCATTTTAATCATTTAATCATTAAATCATAATCCGTTATTGATATAAAGCAGTATAACGAGCAAGAGCACGGTTTAGTTAGAATGTCACCAGCATGATTGAGAATGTGATATGGCTTTTATACAACATTTACTAATGAATCATTTTCTTTTCAGACTGAATATTAAGAGTAGATTCTTTGTTTTTCGGTCCAGCTGAAATGGTTCCAAACGAACATATTGCTGAGTAGCACATTCCTAAATAAATCAATGTTTTGAATAGAGCTGCACGATTCTAGATAAACTGAGAATCACAATCACGATTCTCCCATGGCAACTAAACAAAATAACATGCAATGTGGCCTATAGAGTCTCTGACTAAATATTTATTGCTGGGTCATTCCATGTCAACTCAAACAGAGGTCATAATAATTTGTTAAGAATTTGTCTGTAGAAAGACAAACATAAATAGTGATGAAAGACAAAATATGAAATTTCAGTTATCACCTGAGATTTGGAGTGTCATGGTGTATTTTGGTTTTGTTTCATGTTCATGTTCTTATTTTATGTTCAATGTCATGTTTCCTGGTTTGTCATGTGATTCCATTGTGCCCTCATGTGATCATGTCATGCGCTTCCCTAGTCATGTTGTGATTGGTTCATTGTCTTGATTGTTCACAGATGAGTCTTGTTTAGTCATTAGTCCTTATTTAAGCCCTCATGTTCCCTTGTCTAGCTTTGTTATATGTAACCCGTTGTTGGTTCAAAAGTCTGTTCATGAAGTTTCAAGTTCAAGAAATCTGTTGACTTTATCAATCTTTGTTGCATTATAAGCCAACGGTGACCCTTCAAAAATGGGAATACCCCCCAGGGTATTTGTAACTTGCATTGGCAAAATCTTTGCACTCCCATCTAGAACTACACTACACACTGTTTTAGAATAAGCCTATTATAGAGAGAGGTTGTATTATTGGCAAAGAATAAAGAGTTGTGATGAGCTTGCTAAGTCAACCATTTCTTGTATTTTGCTTGTTCACTCTAGCTAGACTACTGTTTTCCATAGCAAACCAAAATATCCCCTTTCCTTTACCTCAAGAAAATGTAGCTAAAAGGTAAGCAGGTCATTAAAAACAACGTACAATTTCACTCTGTATCACGATTCATGACACTTACCAATCTTCCGTTCACCATTAGTGTGTGTATCGGTGTGTGTGGGCAGGAGGGTGCATAGCGAGTTCCGACCAAACTAGAGTAACGACGAGACGAGATGAATCCTCCAGTTACTTGCAGCAGCGCTCCGGTCTGCAGCGCTCTGAAAGCTGCCACAGTTCACACCAATGCAACGAGACGGTGCGGTGCATCATCTTGATAGCACAACGACTCTCTGTACTTCTGTACAACTTCCAACTTTTCGCCTATTTTTTGTAGCTGGATATATATAATTTGTTGCGTCTAAATATGAATGAGGATACGGTTATTAATAAATCGAATTGTTGTTATTATCATCATTTAGGGGGGCTTAGGAACATTTTGGGGTAGCTTCAGCCCCCCTAAAATAGGCCTAACGACGTCCCTGTCTGTAACTCAAGAAGTGTTAAAGATATCTTAATATCCTTTTATATTCTGGTTCTTAAACTTTTCTTTTTAAAGGCCCTCAATGTTCAATCCCAGAGATATGGAGATCTTAATGCGGCTCTGTGAGTAAACTGGTAAATTGTACACATATTCAGCGGTCACACCAAATGTGGGTCACTTTGCATACAGCTGATACTTTTTCCTTTTAAAGAAGAATATCTGAAGAACAAAGAGTTAAAACTAGAAATGTATCTTGTGTTTTTCTATCAACTCAATTGCATAGAGCAGTTTGCGCTTCAGCTTGATGAATGCACTGCCGTTAGCAGCGCTGCACAGTTGTTAGTGTATGTTTGATATTTATGAGACCCTAAAAAGGACAGAATGCTCACACACATCGTTTTTCTGTCAGGACCACCATCAAAGATGATTGACAATTAGCATATAGTTTGGACTGGCGGTATGGTTTTTGGTTTTGTGCAGCCTAGCATGGATAAGAGCAGGAAGAGCAGCGATAACCCCCCTTAGGGTAACAGAACAGAACCAACATAATGGGCCCTATTTTAATGATCTAAGCACATGGTCTGAATCCGCAGCTGAAGTGCATGGCGCAGGTGCACTTAGGGTGTGTCCGAATCCACTTTTGCTAGTTTAACGATGGAAAAAACGGTTGACGCGCCAGGCGCATGGTCCAAAGGGGTTGTCCCTAGTCTCTTAATGAGCCATGGGTGTGTTTTGGGGCGTAACGTGCAATAAACCAATCAGAGTCTCATCTCCCATTCCCTTTAATGGGCTCGCACCATGGCGGATTTGCTATTTACATGGTGGAATTTGCGAGCGGAAAGACTAAACACTTCTCCAGAGAGGAATCTTTTTATTTTTAATATTTGGCATGTTTGTGTGCTGCTGCGTAATAATGTGTAATAAGCAGAGTGTACGTGCGTTGTGGACCCATCTATAGGCGCATAATACTAACGCGCCCTTTAAATAACACTTAAAATACTGCGCTATTGACTTTAGAGCAGGTTTTTGTTGGTCAATGGCCCAGTCATTTTCAGTTCCTCAAAATAGCAACGCGCCAACAGTGTGCCTGAACACACCCGGTGTTCAGACCAGCACGCCCATGGGTGAACAGATGGGCGGGAGTGCATTTACTATTTAAACAACGTGGTGCTGGACGTGAAAATGATAACTGCGTTGGGCTGAAACTAGCAAAAAACACTTGCGTCACACCTGGTGTCGCATTGCGCCGGGTGTATGATAGGGCCCAATGTATTGCAGATATCATTAATGTAAATATTGAATGTACAACATAATTTGGAAATTTTGTCTGATTCAAGGGGAATTAGAATGCCAAATCCTGACTGGACAAGAGGAGAAGCTGGGGATGGAGGAGAAACACAATAGCTGCTGATAATACTGAAGGAGCTTATATATGTATGCTGTGATAGACGTCTACCTATAGGAATACGACTTCTATCCGCTGACGCCATCTAATGTGAGCTTGACTAATGTGACCTGCCAGAACTAACGCTACGCTTTTTCCTCGTCATCACAGTTCGGCACAGGCATCAGAACCGCGTCTCCTCAGCAGATCTTGGTTTGTGTGTGTGACAGAGGGATTCCTGCCGCTGTTTTGACTCCTTTACACATTTTATAAGCTCTTCACGAGTTCTCAGCTGGTCAAAACACCATCATATGTAGCTATGCACATACAACGATCGCATTTAGCCCAGCACACACACATGGGAAAGTTTTGGAGTGAGTTTTCAAACTGAGACACGTGCTAAATGAGTTTTTGAAAGAACATAAACCTGATCTAGAACTTCTTTTCCCACCAACAAAACTGGATGGCAAAACTAGCCTACCCTGCAGACATTTTTTTCAGTAGTCTCAATGGACTTAATCTGTTTATTCCGGGGCCTTATTCCACAATATTGGATGCAAGTGACAAAATAAATGTATTCAGGAGAAAAATGTATCTGTGGGTACTTAAACTACAAAGAGGCATCGCTGACATGTTTCCAAATCTATCAGAATTTTTGGATACAAGCTGCATGGGAGTGGACTTCATGCTCAACATCATTAGCAGTCACATCACGTCACTGAATGAACATTTCAGTCACTAGACATTGACATGGAGAAATATGACTGGGATCGAGATCCCTTTTCTTGTGACGGGTTGGCCAGTGGCCTCAGCGTAAGGGCTGAAGATGAACTTCTGGATTTCTCCAGTGGTCGCACTCTCAGGATGAGATTTAATCAGCAGGCCCCAGAACGGTTGAGAAGGAGAACAAGGAGGTTGCTCTTCAGGCCATGAGAATATTGTTGCCTTTCCCAACAACATATCTTTGTGAGACTTCACTCTCAGCCATGATGGGAATAAAGACAGAATACAGGGTACTGCTCAATGTGGATGATGACTTGAGAGTTTGCCTGTCCCCAATAACACCCAGAATTCATCAGCTCTGCAAAGAAAGACAGTCTCCTCCTTCCCACTAAGGCAGGCTGAGTGTATTTGTACAGTGGCTGTTATTAAATTGATGTTTCTGCATTGCATGATTTCTTTTAAATTATACTGTAAAAATAATTATTTTTAAGTAGAGCAGACATTTGTTTCATGCAGATAAAAGGATTGCTGAAAAAATTCAGATTGCTGAAAAAATTGCAAACCAAACTGCTGAGCCACTGTCATTTTACTACATCAAAATGTAAGAAGTTGAAGAATGCACTTTTTTTTATAAAGTATATGGAAATTAACTTCAGTTCTCATCTACTATGGAAATAGTAAATTATTGTTCAGTATTCAATACTTTTGTTGCATTTTTCAGGCAACATCATTTTTAACTCAAAACAATTAGTTCTATTTTATGAAATATAGAATTTAACATGTTGTGTATTCAACATCAGAGGAATAAGGCTACAAACAGAATTGAAGTTTTTTTGTTGTAGTTGAGTGTGTGTGAAAGTGTGTGAGCAGCTGCAGTTTCAGTTCAGTCACTGTGACTCTGACTGACGGAGGTTTTTGTACGACTCTTTATCACTGTGTGAACGCATAGTTACTGTTGATGACGTGGAAACTCTGACAGTAATAATGTCCAGCATCTTCAGTCTGGACTCCACTGATGGTCAGAGTGAAATCACTGTTAGATCCACTGCCACTGAATCTAGATGGAGTTCCTGACTCAAGGCTGTTTGCATTATAAATCAGGAGTTTAGGAGCTTCTCCAGGTTTCTGTGAGTACCAGTGCAGAGGCTGAACACCCCAACCCTGATAGACTTCAGGACTGGTTTTACAGGATATCGTAACTGTGTCTTCTAGATGAGCAGATTTCACTGCAGGCGTCTGAGTGACCGTCACTTCACCAACTGATTCTACCGCAAGAAGAATAAATAAATGTTCAGAATTAAGTATTTTGGCAAACACAAACGATCAGTTAGAATAGAGTGTGTGTAACTCCAGATTTCCTGACCTGTGAAACAGCAGCTGGTGATCATCCAGATGAAGATGATGATGATGAAGCTCATGGTTGCTGTTGGTTTAGATTCTCAGTGTTCAAACTCACAGAGATATAAAAGCTCCTGAAGCTTGTGCTGCAATGCAAATGATCTCTATGTAAATCTGTGTAAGGATCCCAACAGATGAGGCACATTAAGAGTGTTTAGGATCTTTTTTGCAAATGACAGAGTTGCATCACTAAAAGAAACAAGTATTTCACTGTGAACTCCATGAGAGGGCAAAGGTCATCAAAACCTATTAATAATGCTTTGAGAAATACATGATCATTTAGAAACTCCAAATTAAGATGTGTAAAGATCAGCTCAGAGTCTGATTATATTATTTATTGAGATTTAATAGTTTTCATGCATCAAGAGACATTTAGAGATGAGACTGTTTTAGTGAAAGTCACTTCAGCGAGCAAGTTTAGAACGCGTTCAAACAGAGTCCATGCAGACGGAGGTAAAATGCAAACAGTGTCTTTGTTTATTGTGCTTCAATGATTAAACAATTGCTCCAGTAAGCTGTGGTGTCATTCTTTCATGTTCACAGAATACAAATCTCAAGTCCATACCTTGTAGATACTGAACACAATCATTTTTCCACCTTGCACGCTACTCTGCAGTGCAGTCAAAAACTGTGTGCTTCCCCACTACCAACACACCTGTGTCTCATTACTCTGTTGCCCTTAATATCAGAGCGCCACCCAATGGACAAATGTATAATTACACACAAATGGCTCCTACATACCGGCCACCCTTAATTGCTTATGTCAGGAAGACAAAAGAATTACACAAAACATACATAATATGACCATATTAGCCCGGTTCTGTCAACACTGCACTGGCTCCCTATTAAACATTGCATACATTTTAAAATCTTGCTAATTACTTACAAATCACTAAATGGTTTAGCTCCCCAGTACTTGAGCGAGCTCTTAACGCATTATACTCCATCACGTCTATTGCGGTCTCAAAACTCTGGCCAGTTGATAATACCTAGAATATCAAAATCAACTTCAGGCGGTTGATCCTTTTCCTATTTAGCACCCAAACTCTGGAACAGCCTTCCTAGCATTGTTCGGGAAGCAGACACACTCTGTCAGTTTAAATCTAGACTAAAAACGCATCTCTTTACTATGGCATACACATAAAACATTTTTAATTTATATTTTATTCAAATTGTTAGGCTGCATTAACTAGGTCAGCCGGAACCGGGAACACTTCCCATAACACCTGATGTACTCGTTACATCATAAGAGGAATGGCATCTACGCTAATGTTAGTCTCTCTGTTTATCCCAAGGTTTACTGCAGTCAGCCGGATCCGGGCCGTATCCAGATCAGATGGTGGACTAGCGCCCAGACATTACCAACTCATCCCTGAAGTGTCTGCAGAGACCGTGTCAATTAGTCTGCCCTCTGAAATTGCTCATCGACATGGCATCCTCAATGGATCCATCTCCGGCGTGATGACTCGGATATTTCGAATATTCCCATTTAATAATTGTTTAATCGACACACCATCCTCAATAAACCCGGCGTGATGCCTCCGATCTTTCTAATATTACTTCTGACCTATAAGGCTGCCAAAATAATAATCATACACTGTTTGTTAATTGGCCAGAGGAGAACTGGCACCCCGACTGAGCCTGGTTTCTCCCAAGGTTTATTTTTCTCCATTAGGACACCTGATGGAGTTTTGGTTCCTTGCCACTGTCGCCTCTGGCTTGCTCAGTTGGGGACACAAAATTTTCAAATAAATATCCAAATAAATTTAATTACTAAACTAAATTATATCAACTACATTACTTGAATATATATGATAATTGAAATGAGCTGATGACATCACCGTTTTCTCCAGAGCGGCTGTACAGCCGAATCAAATTCTGTTCATTATTTTCCTGTTTAACACTGTGAAGCTGCTTTGAAACAATCTGCATTGTAAAAAGCGCTATATAAATAAAGTTGACTTGACTTGATAAAGGAGCCATAACAATTAGAAAATCATTGGGTCATATTTATGACATTGTTACATTTGTAACACTAGAGTAAGCCACATGCATATTATTAATTTACCTCTAAAAACACAAAGCTTTCTTACAGGTCGTTCCAAAAGATTAAAACAACAGTTGTATTTACTGTACGTAATAAACCTTTATCATCTGTAAAAATGTCCAGTTCCCAACCAATAGCTTCAAAGAGATTTTTCAGTGACAAACGGTTTACCCTACATTATTTAAAACAGCTTTGTGTGTGTGTCTATGGTGGGTGTAGCAGCTTTGTAATTCCTGTCAATGCTAGTAATTCCTTCTCTTTGAGAGGTAGATTGTTCAGTAGACTCTGCATCTTATAAATCCAAACAAATGCTACTTCGTCTTTTCCACTTTGAGAAATTGGTGAGATTTAATATGCTGTCGTATTAGAGGACGACAGCAGTTGCTTTAAGATCTCCTCTTATATCTTTTACCTTGGGTTCTTGGTCAGACACTTAACTGCTTCTTGAATTGTTTCCTTGGTATACAGGTGATCTTCCTGACTACCTTGAATCTGGGTTTCAACTAAAAGAGACTTGTCAACATCGCACCCATCAAACATCCTTTCATTAAGCACATTAAAATGATCATCCTCCAATTTCTGTTGTGTCTCAACCGCTTCCAGAACCACTTTTACTTCAATACGGTCTCGAATTAGACTTTCTATTGGAAAAAGTGACTGAATGTCTTCCACAGTTTGCATTGATGCATAACAAGTGAAACTCGAAGGCACAACTTCCTGGTTTAAATTTCCATCAGAACATGGTAACCGATGAAAGTCCACATCCTCTCTGGACAACTCATTTTTTTCCACAGTGGTTTCACTTAAGTCCTGTTTATACTGATTTTGGTTCAGCCTTCCAACAGAGATCCTGTTGACAGTAACAGAGGATGTACCAGACTCATTCCTGCCATCACTGCACCTTTCTGAATGTCCTCCACTGACAACCCACCCCAATAGGGTTCTAATAGCATATGGTCCATTACCATAGCTATTGATTACCTCCCAAGGCTCCATTACCCGGGATGCACTGGCTCCAATCAGTAAATCAACATTAGCCTTAATGTGTGGAATTTTCACTCTGTCCAGATATGGCCATTTGGATTTTTCTTCTTGAGTAATGATGTTCTCAGAGTTAACAGGCATCTTCTGCTGCGTGTATACAGCAGGAAGTGGGAAGAAATGGTTGGCATTTATACCACAGATTGCAAGTCCATCAATAACATTGCAGGACTCAGACTTTTCCTGACCCATGGTATGAAGAAGACTATTTACCCCCTTTCCATTCATATTCAGCTCTTTCATTAGATGCTCCGAACAACAGGTAGCTGAGCTTCCCGGGTCCAGAAAAGCATATGTCTGAATCACCCTGTTACCTTTAATAGCTTTCACCTGAACCGGAATGATTGGCATTAAACGTCTCTCATTACCGGGCCCTGTATGACCACAAGTTTGAGCAGTAACCTTTGGTTCCACCTTGCGATATATGTGCAGGAGAGTTGGATGGATTTCTCCACAAACCTCACAAATGAAACGATTGTCACATTCCTTACTCAAATGTCCTGTCTTTAAACAACCAAAACAAATTCCCTTGGCTTTCAAGAAATCAATCTTGTCTCGTTGACTGTTCCTCTTCAAAGCAAAACATCTTACCAGTGGATGTTGATTTGCACAGAACAAGCAGTTTCCATAAGACTCCGATGCAAAACCTTGTGCTGACACATTGCTAGTCTTCTGAGCTGGAACCGAAACAGCAACATCAGTGACAAAACTATTCCTTGGAAATGTTTTGCATGCTTGACTTTTGGACTTACTTTCATGCCATGTTTGCCCTGGATATCTCCAAACACAGGATCAGACGCCATCTTGACTTGTTTTTCAACAAACTCGACAATGTGAGAGAACCTTGCTCTGCCTTGACTGAATTCCATAACCTCACAAGCCTTGGCTCTCCATTGCTCTTTCAGCTTGTAAGGTAACTTTGTTACAACAATTTTCATGTTGCTTGGCATGTTAAGTTCTTGCATACATGAAAGTTCATCCATAGTATTGCAACATGTACGTAGAAACAATGCATAAGCCTGTAAACCCTGCACATCCTCAGCCCTTAAAGCAGGCCAGCCCAAAGCTTTTTCCAAATAGGCAGTAGATACCTTAAATTCATTACCAAAATGTTCCTTTAGTAATCTTTGTCTCTGTCCAGGGCCATATGTTGGCAACTGCGGAGCAGGTCTTTAGGTTGTCCCCTAGTAAACTGCTCGAGGAAATGCAAACGATCCCTTTCGTTCTCTCCTCAATGCCATGTTCAAATGCTCTGATAAATGAAATGTACTGCAGTGGGTCACCATCAAAGACTGGGATCTCCCTTTTTGGTAAGATACGAGGATTTGCTTGCTGTTGAATAAGAGGAGTTGTTAATTCCTCTTGCTTTTTCAAGACATCAAGCAGGGGATCACCATGAGGAGGAGGAAGAACATGTGGCACCTGATGGACTCCCATATTGTCCTGTTGCACTTGAGCAGAATAATGGAAATCAGGTCGTTCAGATGTGTGGAATGTTTGTTGATTTCTCCATCCTTTCCTCTGATTCTCTATTATAACTTGTAAAGCAGAGACACCAGTTGCGCAGCTTTATTCACAGGCACATATGCATTTGCATTGGGATTCAAACACTTTAAACAAGAAGAATCAAAATTTAGGTTATCAGTTGTATTAAATCACCCTTTGTTCACTCTGCTTTGCTTTGGTTTTAAACTTGAACTTAGTGGTGCACACACACACCACAAAAATAACACAATGACATTCATAACTCACAGGGCTCGTGGTTACCAGAAGCAAGGTGAGCTAGTGCCACACGTCGCTAAGTTCAGCGATGATCAAGGAGCACCCACACGTGCACTTCACACACACACACACACACACACACACACACACACACACACACACACACACACACACACACACACACTTCAACCAAGGGTCAAGCACTATAGATTGTAAACCACACTCGGTGTCTCATAAGGACCCGCCCCCAAATATGGCAACTAGCCCTCCTGCTCCGGACCCACGGCACCTGAAACGCAAGAAACACAAATTACCAAACAAAATAAATATTCGGAAATGACCAAAACTTAAGAGAACCCAGAGAGGATGCCACTAAATAGTGGCACTCCACTACACATACACAAGCAACGTCCATTAGTCTTTGGCCACCAATGCATTGGAATTATACTTGACCCGATTGTGTGCACACATAGTATCATATGGCCATTTTGATGTTGCAACAACAAACGTACCTATAATCCAGTCGATCCAGCAGGCCCTTTAACATCCAGATGAGCACGCAGCACAAGCGGGAAGAAATCCAAACCGAATCGCTGAGTCAAATCCAACCGGACGTCTTTGAGACGATACACTTTATCCAAACAAACGCCGTCCTTTTGTCCGTCGAAACAACTGCGTTGACTTTTACTCCAGTGTTAAATCAGCGATGTCCAGCAGCAAACACTCCCACGCGAATCCAGCAGGAACTTGCAGACCCACAATTACAGTCACATTTCCACAGCAATGTTCACCAGTGTTCATGTAGCAAATCTGCGTTCAACAAAGTGCCGTTCACATGTAGCTTACACGCAGGCCATTGGAAGCAAGTTTACTATAGTCATTACTTACTAAAGCGTAGTTTGACATTAAGCCGTTCGTTGGTTCAAACAGAGTCCATGCAGACGGAGGTAAAATGCAAACAGTGTCTTTGTTTATTGTGCTTCAATGATTAAACAATTGCTCCAGTAAGCTGTGGTGTCATTCTTTCATGTTCACAGAATACAAATCTCAAGTCCATACCTTGTAGATACTGAACACAATCATTTTTCCACCTTGCACGCTACTCTGCAGTGCAGTCAAAAACTGTGTGCTTCCCCACTACCAACACACCTGTGTCTCATTACTCTGTTGCCCTTAATATCAGAGCGCCACCCAATGGACAAATGTATAATTACACACAAATGGCTTCAACAATGGGTCCAAGTAAAGTCGTTCACAAATGTGTCCTTTGCAGCTCGGTATACTCAACAATTGAAGATATTAGAAGACATATGTTTGTCTTTTCATCCTGAAATGCGAGGCAAATGCTGGATCACAATAATTAGGAACCACAGTTTCCACAAATCCCTTCACTCGATTGGGATGTTCTGCTTTATTCTGGACGGCTATGGCAGTGACTGTAACATTCAACACACCACCGTTTCCGTTTAAAAAACGTTTTGTCGGGGCTGAACGCAGCCCAGGGCAACAATTAAAACAAGCTAATATAAAACTCTTACTGTCTGCAGTATACAGTACGAATACAGTGCATAGTATACAAATGACATGTTAGGATGGGATACTCAGATTAAATAACATGGAGTATTATGAAAATGAAGGTCTATTATTAATAAAAGGCAGCAACAGGGCAAGCTGTGTGATTATTAAGAGTGGCAGCTTAATTTAGATGGTTTTATTTCAGATGCTTGTGTGACGATGTTATTTCACATCCTCCTTTGAGCAGCTGCAGTTTCAGTTCAGTCACTGTGACTCTGACTGACGGAGGTTTTTGTACGACTCTTTATCACTGTGTGAACGTTTCATCACCCTCACAATCACCATCAGAATCTGTTCTGCAATGTAAACTCTGACAGTAATAATGTCCAGCATCTTCAGTCTGGACTCCACTGATGGTCAGAGTGAAATCACTGTTAGATCCACTGCCACTGAATCTAGATGGAGTTCCTGACTCGAGCGTCTTTACACAATAAATCAGGAGTTTAGGAGCTTCTCCAGGCTTCTGTAAGTACCAGGCTAAATAATCATCCCCATCACTATCTCTGAACACATCTCTGCTGGTTTTACAGTTGATGTTGACCGTTTGTTCTGGTTGAGCTGCTGTCATTGAGGGACTCTGAGTGACGCTGATCTGTCCTCTACACTCTGAAACACAACAAGAAGAAAATCACCAGAAGACATTAATGATCAAGTCCATGTAAAGTAGTAAATGCAGTGAAAGTGAGTCTGACCGTTGAGGAGCAGCAGCAGAGAGCAGATGATCAGAGTGTGTGTCGTCATCTTTACTGGGAAAGAGTGAAACTGAAGGACGGTGATGTTGGATTCACAGTCGGACTGACAGACGCTCTGATATTGAGCTCCGGTCACAGGGGTGGGACACACATTCAAAGCCGTTTCCTCTCTAATGTGTCACAGTCACTCACAGCAGAGCAGAAATATTAAGAAATTAAATTTCACTCATCAAACACTCAACTATTAGTTTGTTTCTCTGTGATTCACGCTCAGCAGCAGCAAACTGTGTGCTTAAAAATAATAGTGACTTTTTTGCCTTTATTTAGACTTTCTCTCATTTTTAATCGAAGGTGGAAACAGCTTGAATGTTTCTTTTGGACTGTTATTCATCTTTTTTCTGATCTTTCATCTGCTCTGCTCTGTGTGTTTCATAAAAATTATGTGTGCTTTATCATTCAGTCATGATTTTATTATAATTTAATCAACACATAGGCCTGAAATACAATTTAATTTCAGAGCCACTTTTGATTTTATAAATCAACTTCAGTCAATGGAGCATGAAAACACCTGCAGACACATGAAGAAACAAGAACATGCGGCCGAATGATGATCCTCACAGATATAAGGAGAGAGAAATTGAAGATAAACATGACAGACACGTATCACTCATTTCTCGCTGTGTTTTATAGTATTTTAAGTGTTTCTGGTGTTACAGGAAAATCATTACAGGACGATGAACATCTGCTCTCTTCTGAGAGAAACAATCAAACCTGATGATGAAATATGAGTTGAACTCGCTCAGTTTCTCTGTTTGACTGAAATGAGTCGAGTTTGACTAAAGTTTGAGAAACGAGGTTTGTTCATTTACATTAGTTTACACTGTTAATACTTGTGAATAAGTTTAACAAAAATTCAGTTAAAAGGGTAAATTAAAATTCTCATCTTGCTTAGTTAAAACTTGGGTTATAAATTAAGTGAAATAATACACAATATACATGCATAATTAAGTCCATATATAAATGCATATTAATACAGTTATGCATAAATAACTGCACACAAATGACAGAATAAATGAATAAATAAAATAATAATTCCAACACTAATAAAG
The DNA here is from genome assembly GCA_039654625.1 of Rhinogobio ventralis. Lineage (NCBI taxonomy): Eukaryota > Metazoa > Chordata > Actinopteri > Cypriniformes > Gobionidae > Rhinogobio > Rhinogobio ventralis. The sequence continues at coordinate 31,033,460 of CM077214.1, forward strand.
GAGGAGTAGATATGTCTCCGTGTTATTTTTCAGTCAGAAGTATCCTGTTCTCTGTGAGTGTGTGAGACTTCTGATTCATTAGACGCTCTAGAGAAATAACCAGAAGAATAACAGAGTGCAGTGAACAGGAAAACTATCTGAGATACAAACCAGTGTTTATAATTAAGACAATACATTCAAATAATGTGATAAGAAATACTAGTTTGCAATATCAAGCAGCATAACGTGTTGTTCTGCTAAAAATAACTGAAGCGGATGATACGGGAAGCCAGACACACTGAATATACAAAGGGCCGCGCCGCTCTGGTGGTAAAATAAGACACATCGACCCGTCCATCATCTTGAAACGCTTAACAAGACGCTGTTCATCACTTACACTAACAAATCAATGCATTTCATGGACAGTGTCACAGCATTGAGCAGCCTATGACTGTAAAACCACTGAGATATAAACTCCTGACGGACAGAGGAAAACCTTTCAGAGGTGAGAATGTGCCGGTTTGTGTTTTTATAACTCAATATGCAGAATTATCACAGTAATGATAAACTAAATGCGGTGAGAATATCAGCGAATGTCTATTGCAGATATAAATATTCATGCATGTGATTATGTACGCTTTGATTTGATTTCTGACCTCTATAATCTATAAAAGAGCTTAATTTAGATGGTTTTATTTCAGATGCTTGTGTGACGATGTTATTTCACATCCTCCTTTGAGCAGCTGCAGTTTCAGTTCAGTCACTGTGACTCTGACTGACGGAGGTTTTTGTACGACTCTTTATCACTGTGTGAACACCCAGTTACTGTTGATGACGTGGAAACTCTGACAGTAATAATGTCCAGCATCTTCAGTCTGGACTCCACTGATGGTCAGAGTGAAATCACTGTTAGATCCACTGCCACTGAATCTAGATGGAGTTCCTGACTGACGGCTGCTTGCTCTATAAATCAGGAGTTTAGGAGCTTCTCCAGGTTTCTGTGAGTACCAGGCTAAGAAATCATCATTGTACACATCTCTGCTGGTTTTACAGTTGATGTTGACCGTTTGTTCTGGTTGAGCTGCTGTCATTGAGGGACTCTGAGTGACGCTGATCTGTCCTCTACACTCTGAAACACAACAAGAAGAAAATACACTCAAAACTTTGACAATATACTTGAAGAAATGAATTGATATCAAACTTGTGCTCCACAAACCTTGAGCAAACGCTGTGAGAGTCCAGATGAAGATGATGATGAAGGTCATGTTGATGAAGATTGTTGTGTGTGTCAGTGATGAAGTGTTAAACTCACAGCACTATAAACACTCTCACACACTGAAGCATCTGATCAATATGCAAACACACTCCAGATCATTTACCTGAAGACAGCAGAAACACTGGTTTGTCATTTAGTATCTTTGCTAATAAACTTCTATTTTCAGAAACACACTCATGATTTACTTCATGTTATTTTGGGCAGATCTTCTCCCTCTAAACACAGTTTTAATGATCAGTTTCATTCAGACTTTGATGCTGAGAGCATTTAATACCTGTGCTGCAGATTTATATCATCCATGAGACTGTATAACAGGTCAAAGGTCATCCAATAGGGAATGACCATCTAAATCTGGCTGAAGATTTCATTATAAAGCAGGTCAACAGAATTAGTGTAAATGTGATGAATGCGTTTGGGACTGATTATGAAATAAATGATTTCAGACTTCATGCAATGAGTATTTATTTTTAAAGATTAACATGTTGTGTGTGTTTTTGGATCAGTCCATGTGTGATGTTAAGAAGAGCTGTGTGTGTGTGTGTGTGTGTGTGTGTGTCGTCTCTTTCTCTGCTGGAGTGTGTGTTGAGTGTGACGGAGGTTTTTGTACGACGCTTTCACTGAATGAAGCACTGTGGTGGACTTTCGGTGGAGGAACTAAACTGACCATCAGTAAGTCTCTTCAATTCTCTCATAAAAATGTATGATGTGTTTTTAAAAAAAAAATAGGTTTAATGTTATTTAAGAGCATTTGGCAACAATATTCTTAATTTATTATAAAATGTATTATTGAAACGCTGCATTTCATATCTTGTGTATCGTCATATTTAATTCTATTTTATTGATTGATTGCACCAACTGATGTATTTGATTATTTAATATCGTCTGCTATATTTGTAATATTTGCAGATATTCTATGTTTTTATGTTTCAAAGCATATTTCATATTAGTAGGCGTTTTAATGTTTAACTTTACACCTAATGTATGCTAACATTTCATTATTTTTTTTTAATCACAATATTTTATGATATTTGCAATTATTTCTTAATATATTTAATTTTGTGCACGACACAAAAGTTTGATAAAATAGACTAAATTAATTTAATTTCATCTTTCAAAAAAGAAATTCAGTTGATAAACATGTTAAAATGAATCTTTCTCAAACTATTAAGTTATGTTTATGAGGAAGTGTCCTGAATGATGATTATTTTCAAAATACAAATAATGGAAAGACTTTACAAACTCATTTGTTAACATTAGTTAATGTATTAACCAACATGAACTAAACATGAGCAACACATTTGTTACAGTATTTATTCATCTTTGTTAATGTTCGTTAATAAAAATCCAGCTGTTCATTGTTTGTTCATGTTCGTTCACAGCGCATTCACTAATGTTAACAAATACAACTTTTGATTTTAATAATGTATTAGTAAATGTTGAAATGAACATGAACTAAGATGAATAAATGCTGTAGAAGTTTTGTTCATTCTTAGTTCATGTTGACTAAAGTAGTTATCTAATGTTAACTAATGAAACCTTATTGTAAAGTGTTACCCAAATAATATTAAAATTGGTTTAAACATTTTACTCAATTCAGAAAAGAACAAATTAGCATTAATTTTACAGTACATCATGTCTGCTTCAGATAACTGATTTATTTATTTATTTATATATTGTACTTGATATATTTAGTAGCGGTGAATATTTTATTTTAATGGAGAATATTTCTAAAATGAATTTGGGATAGTTTGTATGTGGTTTATGAATGAAAGCAGTGATGTGGAATTTCTGTACAGATGAAGTTATGACTTTTACTGCATTACCATATCTGACATCTAACACGGACATTAATGTTGTGTGTGTGTGTGTGTGTGTGTGTGTGCAGCCGGGCCCTCCGTGAAGCCCTCCGTGTCTCTGCTGCCGCCCTCTTCTCTGCAGATCTCTGGAGGCTCAGCCGCACTGCTCTGCCTCCTGAGCTCTTACTCTCCACAGGGGGCGACAGTGAGCTGGACGCTGGACGGGTCAGAGGTCACCGACGGGGTTCAGACCAGCACAGAGAGCGAGCAGGGCGGACGCTACAGCCGCAGCAGCGTCCTGAGCCTCAGCAAAGCACGCTGGGAAGACGCAGATCGCTTCGTCTGCAGAGTAACACATGACGGAGCTGCTCACGAGGCCTCGTTCCTCAAGAGCTCAGAGTGCTGATGTTTCTCCAGTGAAGACGAGCCGTATCTGAGCGTCCGGCGGGATTCACAGCAGTCACGTGATCTACAGCTCAATACTGAAGCCGTCTGTCAATGTGCTGCCATTGCTGTTCATTCAATAAAGCTTCTGAACGCCTTACATTTGTGTTGGACTGTATCATTGATCAGTGTGTCGTTCATTCAAAGTCCTGCACTAAAGTTTCAGCTGCTTTTGATTGATTGTAATAGTTGAGAACAGCTGCATTTAGCAGGAAATGTCAAATGAAGCTCTTGGGGTTTGAACATGGTCACTGGAGACGGAGCTGCTCTATTCTGAGAGGATCACAATCACTAAACCTGACAATGCAAATGAGATTTACACCTCAAACTCACAGTTTCACTCTTTGATTGGTTCAACGCTCTGAACTGGAACACTTTCACTTCTGCTCATGAGAAATGAGTTATGAGTAATAAATTCATAATCAGCTTGAGATGAAGGAGCTGCTTGAAAAACTGCTCAAAAACATCTTTATGTTGCTGATACACAATGACTTTACAGTGTAGTTTAATGTACAAAACAAAAGACGCCATTATTATGAGCCAAAAATAATAAGCATATTAGAGTCAAACCCGTCCGTCAGGACAGATCACAGTCTAATAGAGCGGATTTCAGTCATAAGTCAGTTTTGAGCTCATGTGTAGTTCCTGTGTTTGTCCTGTGTGTGTCAGTGTGTGTGATAGTGTGTGAGCAGCTGCAGTTTCTGTCAGTGTATCAGTTCAGTCACTGTTGCTGCGTCTCAATTCGCCTACTTATTAGGGATGGGCATTTCAAGCAAAAATAATATTCGATGATCGCTGGGAATTATTTGATCATTATTCGAAAACTGCATCCCTCCCCCGTAAATCAACTGCTCATGAGGCTAGGACATTTCAAAAATGAGCATGAACATTTATAGCAATTAAAACATGAATATCCCCTCAAGCCATAATGATCTTAGGCTAGCCCTAAACGCATTAAAACTATTGTGAACAGCCTGAATGACGGCACTTATGTGAACATTAATTTTAACATCTGTCTTCATAACAATAACCTCAATCTCATATTTTAACTAAAAAAAAATGAGCATGTCTACATGTTCGGGATGAAGACGGGAGCACAGTCTGTTCAGGACACACTCTCTGATGGCACAGACGTCGTGAGCACACACACAAGTAAGCCTTTGCTAATTTTGCCAGTCGGGGGTATTTGTGGCCGTTGGTTTTCCATCAGTTCATGGGTGGATGTGGATGCGTGGGCACATCTCCTGCAGTCCTGATTTAGTTCTACGTTATAGTCCTCACCAGACAAGACTGCGATTGCAGATGCAGACTCGATCACTTCATGGCTTGTTGGCCAACGGCTGTGTTTCATCTGATTCTACTGCGGTCTCTTCCTCGCTCTCGAGCTGTTCGAGATGAGATCGCACACCTTGGCCTGCACAGCACGTTTAACTTTGTGAACCTCAGGTGTTTGTGTCTGGGATCCGGGAAGGATGCGATGTGTGCAACCTTGCAAGCCCTCCTGACATCTGCAGGTGCAAGTCGCCGCTCCAGTGAAGCGTATTTGCCAGATTTTCTAGAAGACACTCAGCGTTACAGGCTGACTTGTGTAAAGGATCGCACTCTGACCCTTCTGCAACATCTCCTTAAATACCAGACCGAGACAGAAACCTCTTTCAAATGTAAACATGAGTTTACAATGGGAATTTGCATTAATCAAGTCTCCACACCTGTAGTTTACACCTTATTGAGGACAGGAAGTAAAGACCAATTGGCAGAGGACACACACATCACAATAAGCAAAAATATCGGTAACACTTTACAATAAGGTTGTATTAGTTAACATTAGTTAATGCATTAGTTAACATGAACTAACCATGAACAATGCCTGTAGCTTTACTGTTTTTGTAAGGTTATCTTACTGTACATATTTACATTAGTTTACCTATAGCAGCTGACACACACTAAGGATGAACATTTCTAACTCACATCTCACTCTAAAGGTAAAAATGCTGTTGTGTACCTTATCAACATGATTAAACAAAGCATGTATTAATGGTTTTTGAGAACCTTATTATCAAGTGTACGCTATTTCAACATTAACTGATGTGTTAACATTTGTAGGTTCATTACAAAGCAGTAAATAATAATAAATGCTTCGTTAATGGAAAGTCATGTTAATAAAGAGTCTAGACATGTTAGTAACACATCAGGTAATGTTGAAATAGTGTACACTTTACAATAAGGTTCTCAAAAACCATTAATACATGCTTCATTTAATGGTAGGTCATGTTAATAAAAGTCTACAAATGTTAGTAACACATCAGATAATGTTGAAATAGTGTACACTTTACAATAAGCTCTAAGAAGAGAGCAAAGAAGAGAAGAGCCAAAGAGAAATCCCCCAAGAAGAGAGAGAGCCAGAGAATCAAAAGAACCCAGAGCAACAGTTACAATCTTCTTTTATACTTCCTTGACCATGTAACTCAAACCCTATTGTGAGTCATTCAAACTGACCAATCAGACCAAACTTCCCCCACTGTATTTAAGGGGTGACACACCTTTGGCCTACAGGCCTTCAGAATCTCCAAATGGCCCTTCTGATAGGAAAGATGGGGGTTGAAAACAGTAAAGCAGTATGTCTTTGTTCAATTGCAAATATCAAATATCTTTGATGATTTTCAATCCTACATGAGCTTTCTCAATCTCTGTTTTTCTGATCTGTGGTGTATACTGTGAAAGTAACACTTTATTTTGATGGTCCCTTTTGAACATTCTGTTGACTATAAGTAACTTTGCAACTACATGTCAACTAACTCTCATTAGAGCATTAGTAGTATGTCTGCTTATTATCTGCTAACACTTTATTGTGATGCTCCTCCAACAGACTTTGCAACTGCATGTCAACTTATTCTAACCCTAACCCCACCAGTCTACTAATATTTTACTAACACTCTAATGACAGTTAGTAGACATGTAGGTGCAACGTTACTTATAGTCAACAGAATGTGTTAAAGGGACAAATCAAAATAAAGTGAAACCATTTTGTTTATTTGAAAAGAGTTAAATTGAATGTTTCTATTTTTAAACATATGCCAAATACGGAAATCATAAAGAGATAAATTATTAGAAAAAGTCCATCAGGTCCATTTTGTCTGGTTTCAGATGTGTTTGGTCTGCTGACTTGGTGGAAGTTAATGAGAGAAAACATTTGTAGGAGAATGTTTAGATCTGTGTTTTAGAAAACATGTTGTTGAGTGTGTGTGAAAGTGTGTGAGCAGCTGCAGTTTCAGTTCAGTCACTGTGACTCTGACTGACGGAGGTTTTTGTACGACTCTTTATCACTGTGTGAACACATCTTTACTGTTGATTTCATGGTAACTCTGACAGTAATAATGTCCAGCATCTTCAGTCTGGACTCCACTGATGGTCAGAGTGAAATCACTGTTAGATCCACTGCCACTGAATCTAGATGGAGTTCCTGACTCAAGGCTGCTTGTTAAATAAATCAGGAGTTTAGGAGCTTCTCCAGGTTTCTGGAAGTACCAGCTCAGAGCAGGTTGTGAATCATCACCATAACAGCACTCTGGATCTCTGCTAGTTTTACAGGTCACAGCGACTGATTGTCCAGTTTGAGAGAGCAGCTCTGAGGTTTGAGTCACTGTCACCTGCCCAACAGATTCTGACAAGAGAGAAAGATTAGAAATCACAAACACTTTTACATCCATATATCTTCTCAACACACATAAAGATATCAAGTAAATAACGTATGTAATGACTGACACAAACCTCGACATAATACTGCCAGTGTCCAGATCAATATGGTGATGAGAGTCATTTTTGTTGGTTGTAGGTTCAGTTCTAGTGAAAAACAGTTGTTGATGATGTTTGATGTTTGACAGAGTTATAAACACACGCAGAGACTGAAGCGTGTCGCTCATGTAAAACACACTCTCTATGCAAACGCTTCCGTCGTCAACAGATTTAAGTTGGTTTAATGTGCCGTTTCATTGAGACTTCACATAAGTTCACATTAATATAATAATTTATTGTCATTTTAATCATTTAATCATTAAATCATAATCCGTTATTGATATAAAGCAGTATAACGAGCAAGAGCACGGTTTAGTTAGAATGTCACCAGCATGATTGAGAATGTGATATGGCTTTTATACAACATTTACTAATGAATCATTTTCTTTTCAGACTGAATATTAAGAGTAGATTCTTTGTTTTTCGGTCCAGCTGAAATGGTTCCAAACGAACATATTGCTGAGTAGCACATTCCTAAATAAATCAATGTTTTGAATAGAGCTGCACGATTCTAGATAAACTGAGAATCACAATCACGATTCTCCCATGGCAACTAAACAAAATAACATGCAATGTGGCCTATAGAGTCTCTGACTAAATATTTATTGCTGGGTCATTCCATGTCAACTCAAACAGAGGTCATAATAATTTGTTAAGAATTTGTCTGTAGAAAGACAAACATAAATAGTGATGAAAGACAAAATATGAAATTTCAGTTATCACCTGAGATTTGGAGTGTCATGGTGTATTTTGGTTTTGTTTCATGTTCATGTTCTTATTTTATGTTCAATGTCATGTTTCCTGGTTTGTCATGTGATTCCATTGTGCCCTCATGTGATCATGTCATGCGCTTCCCTTTCACAACGTAATGCCGGGTAGAAGTCCTCTGCGTAGCTCGCAAACTTGCAGGCTCAGCTGAAGTGTGCACCGAGGGCGCTCACGAGCACCCTTCTTTAAGCTTAAATGACGAATGGGACACCCTACGGCCTTGTGGACTTAACCGACTGTGGTACCTGATGTAAGGTGAGTGATCTGCATGAACACAAATACTCTTATTTCGCTGAAATCTTGACGGATTTACAAATGGTTTGGTTTCTTACAAACGTTATTAACGTGGCTATAATTCTGGATGCTTGAACATGTTGAAATTGAAGCTTTTCTTTTCGAAAAACGACTTAAGCGTGCAGCATAGTTGTGTATCACGGCTTCTGAGACCACAATCGAGCTGTTCAATTATATAGGTTTTACTGACACCAATAACGATTTTATGAAAACTAATCTTTTGTCTAAATTACAATCTTTGTGGATGTAGTTGTAGTTATTAGCTGGCTAATAACTAGAAGCTTTACAGTTTAGCTGCTACCCAGCAATTTTACATCAGTGGGAGAGGCAGAATTGCGCTTTCTTTTCAATATAACTTAAGTTGCAATTATTCTGATTATTTCCTAAGAAACTACAGGGTCTCAGCTTTCTAAAGAGGTCAGGCATTTGATGGTAGGCAAAAATAGGTGGGAACAGTGATCTCTGAAGTAGTCACAGTGCAATGTTTACTGAGTTTTAGTAGACTATATATTGATTTAACACAAATAACATAAATACCTTGTGCGTGTGTATATTCATTGCACCTATCTGTTCTGTTTAATGTTATTTTCATATGGAGTGCATGATTATAATTATTCATAAGTATGCAGTGTCATAACTACATCTCTGACAGTTTGAAAATCGGTAGAAAGTTAAGCAAGTTAAGGTTATTTAAAAAGGTGCGGACGTCGACCTCCATTGGCCAGCAGCGCGGACGAGACATCTAGCCTTTATTATGTAGCCTATATCTATGACTTTGATGCCATACGTCACTGTCACGTGACGTCTGCGCTGTCTCAAGTCGGACACAATTTCTAACCGGCTTGCACCGCTTAAAGTCAGCCAGAGAACGGTCTGCGCATCGCTGCATCAAGTCGAACAAGCCTGTTGTGATTGGTTCATTGTCTTGATTGTTCACAGATCTGTCTTGTTTAGTCATTAGTCCTTGTGTATTTAAGCCCTCATGTTTGCCATGTTCCCTTGTCTAGCTTTGTTATATGTAACCCGCTGCTGGTTCAAAAGTCTGTTCATAATGTCAAGTTAAGGTGTCAAGTCTGTTCATAATGTTTCAAGTTCAAGGAATCCGTTGACTATCAATTTTTGTTGCATTATAAGCCAACAGTGACCATTCAAAAATGGGAAAAGCACTTTTTTTTGCCTCAAGTTTGCACGTCTGTAACTCAAGAAGTGTTAAAGATATCTTAATATCCTTTTATATTCTGGTTCTTAACAAACTTTCCTTTTGGTATTTTTTTTTTTTAAAGGCCCTCAATGTTCAATCCCAGAGATATGGAGATCTTAATGCGGCTCTGTGAGTAAACTGGTAAATTGTACACATATTCAGCGGTCACACCAAATGTGGGTCACTTTGCATACAGCTGATACTTTTTCCTTTTAAAGAAGAATATCTGAAGAACAAAGAGTTAAAACTAGAAATGTATCTTGTGTTTTTTGCATAGAGCAGTTTGCGCTTCAGCTTGATGAATGCACTGCCGTTAGCAGCGCTGCACAGTTGTTAGTGTATGTTCGATATTTATGAGACCCTAAAAAGGACAGAAAGCTCACACACATCGTTTTTCTGTCAGGACCACCATCAAAGATGATTGACAATTGGCATATAGTTTGGACTGGCGGTATGGTTTTTGTTCTGGGCAAGAACTCCCTGTGCATCCATGCAGCCTAGCATGGATAAGAGCAGCGATAACCCCCCTTAGGGTAACAGAACAGAACCAACATAATGGGCCCTATTTTAATGATCTAAGCACATGGTCTGAATCTGCAGCTGAAGTGCATGGCGCAGGTGCACTTAGGGTGTGTCCGAATCCACTTTTGCTAGTTTAACGATGGAAAAAACGGTTGACGCGCCAGGCGCATGGTCCAAAGGGGTTGTCCCTAGTCTCTTAATGAGCCATGGGTGTGTTTTGGGGCGTAACGTGCAATAAACCAATCAGAGTCTCATCTCCCATTCCCTTTAATGGGCTCGCACCATGGCGGATTCGCTATTTACACGGTGGAATTTGCGAGCGGAAAGACTAAACACTTCTCCAGAGAGGAATCTTTTTATTTTTAATATTTGGCATGTTTGTGTGCTGCTGCGTAATAATGTGTAATAAGCAGAGTGTACGTGCGTTGTGGACCCATCTATAGGCGCATAATACTAACGCGCCCTTTAAATAACACTTAAAATACTGCGCTATTGACTTTAGAGCAGGTTTTTGTTGGTCAATGGCCCAGTCATTTTCAGTTCCTCAAAATAGCAACACGCCAACAGTGTGCCTGAACACACCCGGTGTTCAGACCAGCACGCCCATGGGTGAACAGATGGGCGCGAGTGCATTTACTATTTAAACAACGTGGTGCTGGACGTGAAAATGATAACTGCGTTGGGCTGAAACTAGCAAAAAACACTTGCGTCGCACCTGGTGTCGCATTGCGCCGGGTGTATGATAGGGCCCAATGTATTGCAGATATCATTAATGTAAATATTGAATGTACAACATAATTTGGAAATTTTGTCTGATTCAAGGGGAATTAGAATGCCAAATCCTGACTGGACAAGAGGAGAAGCTGGGGATGGAGGAGAAACACAATAGCTGCTGATAATACTGAAGGAGCTTATATATGTATGCTGTGATAGACGTCTACCTATAGGAATACGACGTCTATCCGCTGACGCCATCTAATGTGAGCTTGACTAATGTGACCTGCCAGAACTAACGCTACGCTTTTTCCTCGTCATCACAGTTCGGCACAGGCATCAGAACCGCGTCTCCTCAGCAGATCTTGGTTTGTGTGTGTGACAGAGGGATTCCTGCGGCTGTTTTGACTCCTTTACACATTTTATAAGCTCTTCACGAGTTCTCAGCTGGTCAAAACACCATCATATGTAGCTATGCACATACAACGATCGCATTTAGCCCAGCACACACACATGGGAAAGTTTTGGAGTGAGTTTTCAAACTGAGACACGTGCTAAATGAGTTTTTGAAAGAACATAAACCTGATCTAGAACTTCTTTTTCCACCAACAAAACTGGATGGCAAAACTAGCCTACCCTGCAGACATTTTTTTCAGTAGTCTCAATGGACTTAATCTGTTTATTCCGGGGCCTTATTCCACAATATTGGATGCAAGTGACAAAATAAATGTATTCAGGAGAAAAATTTATCTGTGGGTACTTAAACTACAAAGAGGCATCGCTGACATGTTTCCAAATCTATCAGAATTTTTGGATACAAGCTGCATGGGAGTGGACTTCATGCTCAACATCATTAGCAGTCACATCACGTCACTGAATGAACATTTCAGTCACTAGACATTGACATGGAGAAATATGACTGGGATCGAGATCCCTTTTCTTGTGACGGGTTGGCCAGTGGCCTCAGCGTAAGGGCTGAAGATGAACTTCTGGATTTCTCCAGTGGTCGCACTCTCAGGATGAGATTTAATCAGCAGGCCCCAGAACGGTTGAGAAGGAGAACAAGGAGGTTGCTCTTCAGGCCATGAGAATATTGTTGCCTTTCCCAACAACATATCTTTGTGAGACTTCACTCTCAGCCATGATGGGAATAAAGACAGAATACAGGGTACTGCTCAATGTGGATGATGACTTGAGAGTTTGCCTGTCCCCAATAACACCCAGAATTCATCAGCTCTGCAAAGAAAGACAGTCTCCTCCTTCCCACTAAGGCAGGCTGAGTGTATTTGTACAGTGGCTGTTATTAAATTGATGTTTCTGCATTGCATGATTTCTTTTAAATTATACTGTAAAAATAATTATTTTTAAGTAGAGCAGACATTTGTTTCATGCAGATAAAAGGATTGCTGAAAAAATTCAGATTGCTGTTCAAATTGCAAACCAAACTGCTGAGCCACTGTCATTTTACTACATCAAAATGTAAGAAGTTTAATGCACTTTTTTTGATAAAGTATATGGAAATTAACTTCAGTTCTCATCTACTATGGAAATAGTAAATTATTGTTCAGTATTCAATACTTTTGTTGGATTTTTCAGGCAACATCATTTTTAACTCAAAACAATTAGTTCTATTTTATGAAATATAAAATTTAACATGTTGTGTATTCAACATCAGAGGAATAAGGCTACAAACAGAATTGAAGTTTTTTGTTGCAGTTGAGTGTGTGTGAAAGTGTGTGAGCAGCTGCAGTTTCAGTTCAGTCACTGTGACTCTGACTGACGGAGGTTTTTGTACGACTCTTTATCACTGTGTGAACGCATAGTTACTGTTGATGACGTGGAAACTCTGACAGTAATAATGTCCAGCATCTTCAGTCTGGACTCCACTGATGGTCAGAGTGAAATCACTGTTAGATCCACTGCCACTGAATCTAGATGGAGTTCCTGACTGACGGCTGTTTGCTCTATAAATCAGGAGTTTAGGAGCTTCTCCAGGTTTCTGTGAGTACCAGTGCAGAGGCTGAACACCCCAACCCTGATAGACTTCAGGACTGGTTTTACAGGATATCGTAACTGTGTCTCCTAGATGAGCAGATTTCACTGCAGGCGTCTGAGTGACCGTCACTTCACCAACTGATTCTACCGCAAGAAGAATAAATAAATGTTCAGAATTAAGTATTTTGGCAAACACAAACGATCAGTTAGAATAGAGTGTGTGTAACTCCAGATTTCCTGACCTGTGAAACAGCAGCTGGTGATCATCCAGATGAAGATGATGATGATGAAGCTCATGGTTGCTGTTGGTTTAGATTCTCAGTGTTCAAACTCACAGAGATATAAAAGCTCCTGAAGCTTGTGCTGCAATGCAAATGATCTCTATGTAAATCTGTGTAAGGATCCCAACAGATGAGGCACATTAAGAGTGTTTAGGATCTTTTTTGCAAATGACAGAGTTGCATCACTAAAAGAAACAAGTATTTCACTGTGAACTCCATGAGAGGGCAAAGGTCATCAAAACCTATTAATAATGCTTTGAGAAATACATGATCATTTAGAAACTCCAAATTAAGATGTGTAAAGATCAGCTCAGAGTCTGATTATATTATTTATTGAGATTTAATAGTTTTCATGCATCAAGAGACATTTAGAGATGAGACTGTTTTAGTGAAAGTCACTTCAGCGAGCAAGTTTAGAACGCGTTCAAACAGAGTCCATGCAGACGGAGGTAAAATGCAAACAGTGTCTTTGTTTATTGTGCTTCAATGATTAAACAATTGCTCCAGTAAGCTGTGGTGTCATTCTTTCATGTTCACAGAATACAAATCTCAAATCTCAAGTCCATACCTTGTAGATACTGAACACAATCATTTTTCCACCTTGCACGCTACTCTGCAGTGCAGTCAAAAACTGTGTGCTTCCCCACTACCAACACACCTGTGTCTCATTACTCTGTTGCCCTTAATATCAGAGCGCCACCCAATGGACAAATGTATAATTACACACAAATGGCTCCTACACACCGGCCACCCTTAATTGCTTATGTCAGGAAGACAAAAGAATTACACAAAACATACATAATATCTCTGCTGGTTTTACAGTTGATGTTGACCGTTTGTTCTGGTTGAGCTGCTGTCATTGAGGGACTCTGAGTGACGCTGATCTGTCCTCTACACTCTGAAACACAACAAGAAGAAAATACACTCAAAACTTTGACAATATACTTGAAGAAATGAATTGATATCAAACTTGTGCTCCACAAACCTTGAGCAAACGCTGTGAGAGTCCAGATGAAGATGATGATGAAGGTCATGTTGATGAAGATTGTTGTGTGTGTCAGTGATGAAGTGTTAAACTCACAGCACTATAAACACTCTCACACACTGAAGCATCTGATCAATATGCAAACACACTCCAGATCATTTACCTGAAGACAGTCACTCATTAACACACACCAAATACACTTACTGAAGTGAGAACATCTAGTAAAATTAATCTTTTTCATAACATCTGATCTTCTACAATAGCTTCTGACTGCATCTACAAGACCAGCTTCAGTAAATTCAGAAAATTTAAGACAATTAAACTTAAAATGGATTTATTTAGTAAATCTGTTTTAACCCTTTAACATCAAATTTAGCTCTACTAAAATAAACCTGCAGAAGTTTTTATTCTCTCTAAGGCCACATTTACACAACTAATGGGTCCTGATTTCTTTTCTAGGCTTTGCTTGGTTGCCCAAATATCTGTTTCCTGCATGAGGGACAGGTGATAATGTTCTGGAAACTGGGGCTGTAAATGCTATTAGCATGATAGTAGAGGGCACAATAAGCTTGCCAGGCAGAATTGTGCGATTTTGTGGAATGTGTGAATTCTTTACAATGTCTGAGTATCATTACATGGGATATGGAAAATAACCAGTGTTTTTTCTCCATTCTAGAATGCCACCAGCCAGGAAAGACTGTGTTATCTACAACGTGTATGATGTCACTGATGGTGTCCAAAATGGATTCTGACACAAGTTAAGAAGATGAATGTGGAGATGCCTCTGAACTGGAAAAGTAAAAAAAAACACCCCATCGACCACCAATCTGATGATTATGTGAACATCATGCCAACAAAATCAAGTCACTCAAGAACACAGACCATGCCCCGTGACAGGCATCGCTGGCTGATCAAGGATTTTATAAAGGATTCTTGTTGTCCATGAGTTTAGATTCAAACAGATAGAAACTGATAGAAAAAAATAGATTTCTTATTCTGTGGCTCCCTCTGGTGGACAACATTAGTATAAAGTGTTGTAGTTCGTCGGCAATTTTGAGAAATGTATTTTTTTTTTTATCAAAAGGATTTAATTAGTCAAACTTTTTAGAAGATATACGCCAGTTCATTTTGTAGCCATGGCTCAGCACACTTATCAAACTATATCCTCTAAACCATTTGATGAATCCAAATTCTTTTGATAACTTGTTGTTTGACGTCTTCAGGGTATCGATTTGTGCATGAACTTATTCAGTGTTTCTAGCACAATCATAAACGACATGATGGTGTGTAAATGATTGAAAGAGATTATTGTTTTATTTCTGGGTGAATTCATCTTCTAAAATGACAAAATGATTGTCAGGAAATCTTCAGATCTGTTTTGCTTTCATTGATCATGACGATGGTGAACATCATTACATGTCTGGTTTTGTTTTGTGCTGAACACTGGACACTCATAGTGTGTAGTTTGTCCTGTGTGTGTCAGTGTGTGTAAGTGTGTGAGCAGCTGCAGTTTCAGTTCAGTCACTGTGACTCTGACTGACGGACCGACTCTTTATCACTGTGTGAACACACGTTTACTGTCGATGACGTGTAAACTCTGACAGTAATAATGTCCAGCATCTTCAGTCTGGACTCCACTGATGGTCAGAGTGAAATCACTGTTAGATCCACTGCCACTGAATCTAGATGGAGTTCCTGACTGAAGGCTGTTTACTCCATAAATCAGGAGTTTAGGAGCTTCTCCAGGTTTCTGTGAGTACCAGCCAAGACACTGTCCATTACACCAGGAGATTGGATCACTGCTAGTTTTACAGGTCACAGCGACTGATTGTCCAGTTTGAGAGAGCAGCTCTGAGGTTTGAGTCACTGTCACCTGCCCAACAGATTCTGACAAGAGAGAAAGATTAGAAATCACAAACACTTTTACATCCATATATCTTCTCAACACACATAAAGATATCAAGTAAATAACGTATGTAATGACTGACACAAACCTCGACATAATACTGCCAGCGTCCAGATCAATATGGGGATGAGAGTCATTTTTGTTGGTTGTAGGTTCAGTTCTAGTGAAAAACAGTTGTTGATGATGTTTGATGTTTGACAGAGTTATAAACACACGCAGAGACTGAAGCGTGTCGCTCATGTAAAACACACTCTCTATGCAAACGCTTCCGTCGCCAACAGATTTAAGTTGGTTTAATGACGCAAATGTAAATTTACAGATGATTTACAGAGAAAATCCCTGTGTTTGTGTCTCGGTCGGGATCCGTGTGAAGCAGAATGCATGACCTGCAAAGCTGGCACGTACGTGTCAGTGTCAAATAAAGGTGCTAGCGACCTAGAAGTCCACAATAAGCTCAGCAAAACACAAAATTGCAGCTAAAGGAGAGCGTTCGTCAGGTAAATGAACTGACTATTTTGTGAGACCAGGTAAAGCAGAATATGCTGTTAGACTGCAGAGGGAGTTTTTGCATTACACACCACGAAGCATCACAATAGCTACAGATAATGGACTGCACGTCTGCTTGTTAAGTGACATTCCTTACTGTGGTGTTTCTACTGATGGGAGCAATCGCGGTGCTGTGAAAATACAGGTGCTGGTCATATAATTAAAATATCATCAAAAAGTTGATTTATTTCACTAATTCCATTCAAAAAGTGAAACTTATATATTATATTCATTCATTACACACAGACTGATATATTTCAAATGTTTATTTCTTTTAATTTTGAGGATTATAACTGACAACTAAGGAAAATCCCAAATTCAGTATCTCAGAAAATTAGAATATTACATAAGACCAATACAAAGAAAGGATTTTTAGAAATTTTGGCCAACTGAAAAGTATGAACATGAAAAGTATGAGCATGTACAGCACTCAATACTTAGTTGGGGCTCCTTTTGTCTGAATTACTGCAGCAATGCGGCGTGGCATGGAGTCGATCAGTCTGTGGCACTGCTCAGGTGTTATGAGAGCACAGGTTGCTCTGATAGTGGCCTTCAGCTCTTCTGCATTGTTGGGTCTGGCATATCGCATCTTCCTCTTCACAATACCCCATAGATTTTCTGGCCAATTAAGAACAGGGATACCATGGTCCTTAAACCAGGTACTGGTTGCTTTGGCACTGTGTGCAGGTGCCAAGTCCTGTTGGAAAATGAAATCTGCATCTCTATAAAGTTGGTCAGCAGCAGGAAGCATGAAGTGCTCTAAAACGTCCTGGTATACGGCTGCGTTGACCTTGGACCTCAGAAAACACAGTATGACCAACACCAGCAGATGACATGGCACTCCAAACCATCACTGACTGTGGAAACTTTACACTGGACCTCAAGCAACGTGGATTGTGTGCCTCTCCTCTCTTCCTCCAGACTCTGGGACCCTGATTTCCAAAGGAAATGCAAAATTTACTTTCACCAGAGAACAACCTTTTTGTCTTTAGCCCAGGCGAGATGCTTCTGACACTGTCTGTTGTTCAAGAGTGGCTTGACACAAGGAATGCAACAGCTGAAACCCATGTCTCGCATACGTCTGTGCGTAGTGGTTCTTGAAGCACTGACTCCAGCTGCAGTCCACTCTTTGTGAATCTCCCCCACATTTTTGAATGGGTTTTGTTTCACAATCCTCTCCAGGGTGCGGTTATCCCTATTGCTTGTACACTTTTTTCTACAACATCTTTTCCTTCATTTCGCCTCTCTATTAATGTGCTTGAACACAGAGCTCTGTGAACAGCCAGCCTCTTTTGCAATGACCTTTTGTGTCTTGCGCTCCTTGTGCAAGGTGTCAATGGTCATCTTTTGGACAACTGTCAAGTCAGCAGTCTTCCCCATGATTGTGTAGCCTACAGAACTAGACTGAGAGACCATTTAAAGGACTTTGCAGGTGTTTTGAGTTAATTAGCTGATTAGAGTGTGGCACCAGGTGTCTTCAATATTGAACCTTTTCACAATATTCTAATTTTCTGAGATACTGAATTTGGGATTTTCCTTAGTTGTCAGTTATAATCCTCAAAATTAAAAGAAATAAACATTTGAAATATATCAGTCTGTGTGTAATGAATGAATATAATATACAAGTTTCACTTTTTGAATGGAATTAGTGAAATAAATTTTGATGATATTCTAATTATATGACCAGCACCTGTATTCCCTCTGCTTATTCAGTATTTTGATTGGAAGAATGGTGTCTTAAATTTGTCGAAGTTAAAAACACTCCCAATGAGTCCACTGATACGATCACGCAATATGTCAAAGAAACACTGGGAAAGAAAGGGATTTTTAAAAAATGTCTTTTGTTTACAGATGACAACTGCAATACAATGTTCAGGGGAATACGGCAGAAGAAGGAGGAAATGACATGTTGAACGACATGTTACCTGGAAACGGTGTGCAAGGGGGTTTGAGACAGGGGCGGTTCTAGACCCTTTTTAGGGGGGCTTTAGCCCCCCTGTCTGTCATGCCAGCCCTCCCTAAAACTATCAACTATCATGTTATCAAAATGTATTGAAAGTGTAATTTTTACTTTTTAAAATAAAAATGACAATAAGAAATGCAGGGCATGTCGATTAAATAAAGACTTTGATTCAAGTTTTTTAAATTTATTTATTTATTTTTATTCTCGTTGCTTTTCTACGTGTGCGTGTCGTAAATGCTCTTGGTCAGAAGTGCAACGCTTGTGCTGCATGTCAGCCGGAGGCGGGAGACGATGTAAAATAAATGACTTTCATGACGTCTCGCGGCACATAGGACGTTATAGTAGGTATTTTCTGTGTTTTTTTTTTTTTTTTAATTGATTAGCCTGCATTAATGCATTAAATGTATACAATGTCTATGGTAATGTGCCATCCCAAATTAGCTTTCCATAGTATGGAGCCCAGCACATAAAATATAAGAATTCGTATTGTTTTCATTTAGTTAAATCATGGATGTGATTTACTGAAACGAGGTAATAAATGGTGAGAATTAATTTGTACACAAAATCTCTTTCTGACCTCTATAATTATTAAGAGTGGCAGCTTAATTTAGATGGTTTTATTTCAGATGCTTGTGTGACGATGTTATTTCACATCCTCCTTTGAGCAGCTGCAGTTTCAGTTCAGTCACTGTGACTCTGACTGACGGAGGTTTTTGTACGACTCTTTATCACTGTGTGAACGTTTCATCACCCTCACAATCACCATCAGAATCTGTTCTGCAGTGGAAACTCTGACAGTAATAATGTCCAGCATCTTCAGTCTGGACTCCACTGATGGTCAGAGTGAAATCACTGTTAGATCCACTGCCACTGAATCTAGATGGAGTTCCTGACTGGAGTGTTTTTGCATAACGAATCAGGAGTTTAGGAGCTTCTCCAGGTTTTTGTGAGTACCAGGCTAAAGCTTCATCCCCATCACTCCATCTGTACACATCTCTGCTGGTTTTACAGTTGATGTTGACCGTTTGTTCTGGTTGAGCTGCTGTCATTGAGGGACTCTGAGTGACGCTGATCTGTCCTCTACACTCTGAAACACAACAAGAAGAAAATACACTCAAAACTTTGCCAATATACTTGAAGAAATGAATTGATATCAAACTTGTGCTCCACAAACCTTGAGCAAACGCTGTGAGAGTCCAGATGAAGATGATGATGAAGGTCATGTTGATGAAGATTGTTGTGTGTGTCAGTGATGAAGTGTAAAACTCACAGCACTATAAACACTCTCACACACTGAAGCATCTGATCAATATGCAAACACACTCCAGATCATTTACCTGAAGACAGCAGAAACACTGGTTTGTCATTTAGTATCTTTGCTAATAAACTTCTATTTTCAGAAACACACTCATGATTTACTTCATGTTATTTTGGGCAGATCTTCTCCCTCTAAACACAGTTTTAATGATCAGTTTCATTCAGACTTTGATGCTGAGAGCATTTAATACCTGTGCTGCAGATTTATATCATCCATGAGACTGTATAACAGGTCAAAGGTCATCCAATAGGGAATGACCATCTAAATCTGGCTGAAGATTTCATTATAAAGCAGGTCAACAGAATTAGTGTAAATGTGATGAATGCGTTTGGGACTGATTATGAAATAAATGATTTCAGACTTCATGCAATGAGTATTTATTTTTAAAGATTAACATGTTGTGTGTGTTTTTGGATCAGTCCATGTGTGATGTTGAGAAGAGCTGTGTGTGTGTGTGTGTGTGTGTGTGTCGTCTCTTTCTCTGCTGGAGTGTGTGTTCATTTGAGTGTGACGGAGGTTTTTGTACGACGCTTTCACTGAATGAAGCACTGTGGTTGACTTTCGGTGGAGGAACTAAACTGACCATCAGTAAGTCTCTTCAATTCTCTCATAAAAATGTATGATGTGTTTTTAAAAAAAATAGGTTTAATGTTATTTAAGAGCATTTGGCAACAATATTCTTAATTTATTATAAAATGTATTATTGAAAAGCTGCATTTCATATCTTGTGTATCGTCATATTTAATTCTATTTTATTGATTGATTGCACCAACTGATGTATTTGATTATTTAATATCGTCTGCTATATTTGTAATATTTGCAGATATTCTATGTTTTTATGTTTTAAAGCATATTTCATATTAGTAGGCGTTTTAATGTTTAACTTTACACCTAATGTATGCTAACATTTCATTATATTTTATTTAATCACAATATTTGATGATATTTGCAATTATTTCTTAATATATTTAATTTTGTGCACGACACAAAAGTTTGATAAAATAGACTAAATTAATTTAATTTCATCTTTCAAAAAAGAAATTCAGTTGATAAACATGTTAAAATGAATCTTTCTCAAACTATTAAGTTATGTTTATGAGGAAGTGTCCTGAATGATGATTATTTTCAAAATACAAATAATGGAAAGACTTTACAAACTCATTTGTTAACATTAGTTAATGTATTAACCAACATGAACTAAACATGAGCAACACATTTGTTACAGTATTTATTCATCTTTGTTAATGTTCGTTAATAAAAATCCAGCTGTTCATTGTTTGTTCATGTTCGTTCACAGCGCATTCACTAATGTTAACAAATACAACTTTTGATTTTAATAATGTATTAGTAAATGTTGAAATGAACATGAACTAAGATGAATAAATGCTGTAGAAGTTTTGTTCATTCTTAGTTCATGTTGACTAAAGTAGTTATCTAATGTTAACTAATGAAACCTTATTGTAAAGTGTTACCCAAATAATATTAAAATTGGTTTAAACATTTTACTCAATTCAGAAAAGAACAAATTAGCATTAATTTTACAGTATATCATGTCTGCTTCAGATAACTGATTTATTTATTTATTTATATATTGTACTTGATATATTTAGTAGCGGTGAATATTTTATTTTAATGGAGAATATTTCTAAAATGAATTTGGGATAGTTTGTATGTGGTTTATGAATGAAAGCAGTGATGTGGAATTTCTGTACAGATGAAGTTATGACTTTTACTGCATTACCATATCTGACATCTAACACGGACATTAATGTTGTGTGTGTGTGTGTGTGTGTGCAGCCGGGCCCTCCGTGAAGCCCTCCGTGTCTCTGCTGCCGCCCTCTTCTCTGCAGATCTCTGGAGGCTCAGCCGCTCTGCTCTGCCTGCTCAGCTCTTACTCTCCACAGGGGGCGACAGTGAGCTGGACGCTGGACGGGTCAGAGGTCACCGAGGGGGTTCAGACCAGCACAGAGAGCGAGCAGGGCGGACGCTACAGCCGCAGCAGCGTCCTGAGCCTCAGCAAAGCACGCTGGGAAGGCGCAGATCGCTTCGTCTGCAGAGTAACACATGACGGAGCTGCTCACGAGGCCTCGTTCCTCAAGAGCTCCGAGTGCTGATGTTTCTCCAGTGAAGACGAGCCGTATCTGAGCGTCCGGCAGGATTCACAGCAGTCACGTGTTCATTCAATAAAGCTTCTGAACGCCTTACATTTGTGTTGGACTGCATCATTGATCAGTGTGTCGTTCGTTCAAAGTCCTGCACTAAAGTTTCAGTTGCTTTTGATTGATTGTAATAGTTGAGAACAGCTGCATTTAGCAGGAAATGTCAAATGAAGCTCTTGGGGTTTGAACATGGTCACTGGAGACGGAGCTGCTCTATTCTGAGAGGATCACAATCACTAAACCTGACAATGCAAATGAGATTTACACCTCAAACTCACAGTTTCACTCTTTGATTGGTTCAACGCTCTGAACTGGAACACTTTCACTTCTGCTCATGAGAAATGAGTTATGAGTAATAAATTCATAATCAGCTTGAGATGAAGGAGCTGCTTGAAAAACTGCTCAAAAACATCTTTATGTTGCTGATACACAATGACTTTACAGTGTAGTTTAATGTACAAAACAAAAGACGCCATTATTATTTGTTTGACTTCATATCATTCTACATTTTATATCAGTTGTAGATCCTCACAATGCACGCAGGCAGCCCCCTCAGAAACTGCACATGCACGCTCTGCTCCCATCTTAGATGATTATTCAGACGAGTGAAACACGGTTTAGATGATAGGCTGATTTAAAATATCTAACTTATCAAAGTCAGATAATACATTTTAATTCTTCAGAATGAAATGCAGCCATAATCACCAGACAATACTGTTTTAATATTTATTTATACGGTCTCGTCATCTACACATTGCCTCTGCAAAGGGATGGATTACGGACCGGGCCTATGGGGCCAGTGCCCAGGGGCCTTGACTACCAGAAGCCCGGGGGGGGCCCTGGGGTTTAAGGCTGCGCGATTCAGTTTGGTTCAGAAAACCCATCAACAATGAAAACAAATGTTTATTATAATATATGTGTCCCATAGCCTATGGCCTCTTAAATAATGCTCTTATGAGGGCTCCATGGAACTTCTGTTACTGCTGGGCCCTGTGTGAATCTGAAGGGCCCAAATCCTCTTCTAGAACTATCATCCCATCCTGTTTCAAACTAAATTTATTTGACTCTTTGAGCTTCTTTCTTTGTGTGAAAGGTATTGGAAAAATAAATATTAATTACAGTATAACTGCCCATTTTCCCTAAGTTGAATTGAGTCTAAATTTTAAAACATTCCCTAAATGTTTTTTACTGCCTAAATTCTAAATGATTCAATAAAATAGGCCTAAAGAGGGCAATAGAGTATTTTTTTAGCCGAATTATTATTTAAAATTTGAACTGTAAACTCACACCCTTCCCTCTGCAGTTGTTTGAATGACTGTAAAAGATCCACCTTCAAATAAAAAAGCCCGTTAAGCAGAGTGTACTGTATATACTGTAAAACAAATGCACTGTATAATAAATGCCATATTGCGCTTTCACAACCCAACATTAAAGATCTCTTATGTTACGAAGTTTAAAAATATTTTCAAATATATGGCGGGATTGAGGCCTCAGAGTGAGAATGGTTTGAATATTCATGATCATAACTTTTAGAGCAGCATGATTTTGGGAAAACATTGAATTGTTTTTTCTGCTTAAAATTTAACCATGATTTAAAATGGTGTGCAAAATCAAAAAGGAGTCCACGTCTTGAAATAAAATATGAGCCTCATGCATCCATTGTGAAAAAAACAACTCCTGTACACTTGAGAAAAACATATGGATTATCATACTTCAAATTTTCTAATTATTATTTTTCCTATTTTTACCCAAAATAGGATGGAGTGAGCAGGATTGAGCATTACTGAGTGCAAAACCCCCCCAAAAAACACAACATGTCTGTTTCATTCATACTAGAAGCCGGAAGGCGCCCTCTTGCAGAAACTCCAAACATGCCTCACATAAGTAATATAACTTATGACGTTCCAGGAAATCCCTAATATGGACAAACGCATCAAGCTGTCGCTGCTGAATAAAAAGATAAAAATGCTTTGACTGATTAAACATGAAGACAATAAACACATGCTGAGCACATCAGTGCTCGAAGTGGGGCGGTACTCACCGGCACTTCTACATTTTACTCTTTAGCACACTTGCACTTTTTCTTGCGCTACTTCTCGCTTTTATAACGGATCAATTATCTGTGCATTATGACTGTGACTGAAGCCCAATTGTTTAATTAAGTGGCGCTCGAATCACTGCGTTCACCAGCGCGCTCCAAAAGTGTTAAGATTTGCACGAGCCGTTCCTATGCGACGCTGATAAAATGCGCGACCCATTTGAATTCTATTGAGAATGTAGTAAAACACTACGGAGAAAGTCAAACATGATCTAAAACTAAATGACTGATGAAAAGAGGTGAAAACATCATCCTGCAAGCTTCATGATGACCACATTTACTAGAATTTATCACGTTCTGTTGTATTTATTGTGGTAAATTTTGACTAGTTGTAGAATTAATAATAGATAATCTGTTGACGTCCCAGTGAACCGGAAGTTGCAGCTGATTTTATTTCAGTGCTGTGACGCATTTCCAAGTGAAAGGGAATATTGAACAGAGGGCAGGGTTTTACTTCAGCGCTCCTCCTCTCCATCTCTCACTCATAGCAGACTAACGGTTGGAGGGGAGTGGTTAAGGATATTCAAACCCAAGCCGTCAAACTGCCGTCATCGGAAAGGGAACGCCATTCCAGACCAGAAGTTACGTTTCAGATTTTGATTAAAGATTATCACGGCAAACCATTTTTTTCCTGTGTATTAACTTGCACGGATTAATTGTTCACCCTAAGACCTGTAACGTGTGCTAACAAAGTAAATAAGATCGATTTTGATTTCATGAAGACTTTAAGGGAATATATTTTTCACTAAAGATTTATATTACACCTGTGGCATGTTGTGGCTATAGTTTCTAACTGTGTTGCTATTTTTCATAACAAATGCTATATATAATTAAAGAAAGAAAAAAGTTAACATTGGCCTGCATGGTAATGAGGAGCCGTCAATGGTCTTGCTTTGTAAATAAACCCTATTGTAATAAATGCTATTACAAGAACTGTATGTTAGTTTTAAGGCGGAGTACAAGTTAGAAAGAGCTTTAAAATATGGACCTTCTTGAATTATTGACTAAATAATCCCCCCATAACCACGCCCCCCCAGCAAAGTCCCGCCCCTTTGGTGAGTACCGCACTTTATTTTTTCCTCTTCAAGCACTGGAGCACATCTAACTCCTCAGAATCAGATCGCTCAGACATCGGGTTCCGGAGCTGTCAAACTGAGAAAGTGCTGCAGCAGTCTCAAGCCCTCTTGACAGATCCACCTCGGCGGACACGGGACCCAAACCTCATCGAACACGGCCAGACGGGAGCGCAGCACTTCACAGTGCTCACAGGCAGCTCCCTCGCGCTCCCAAACAGTTTACACACAACTGATGCGTGTCCCCACCCATAATGCATCTAGGGCAGGGGTGCACACAACGTTTAAACTGTTCACTCGCCATATTTTACAACAGTATTTTGACAGACAACACCAAATAAAACTGACAACAACACAGAGCGCTTGCTGAAGAGCGACAAGCTAACTCTGTTATGTGCCGGCGTCGCTTTGTAGCTTCCGTGTATGCCGTCACGTTACGTCATGACGCAGCACCAATCAGGATTGGAATAGTTTCATTCATTCTTCAGACGCGCTACACTAAAGGAGCGTCCCCCTCGAAAGGGAACTCTTACTGTCTGCAGTATACAGTACGAATACAGTGCATAGTATACAAATGACATGTTAGGATGGGATACTCAGATTAAATAACCATGGAGTAATATGGAAATTCAGGTCTATAGGGCAAACTGAAATCACTCAGATCTCAAACGTGTGACTGACCTATAAGAGCACAAAATCTCTTTCTGACCTCTATAATTATTAAAGAGTGGCAGCTTAATTTAGATGGTTTTATTTCAGATGCTTGTGTGACGATGTTATTTCACATCCTCCTTTGAGCAGCTGCAGTTTCAGTTCAGTCACTGTGACTCTGACTGACGGAGGTTTTTGTACGACTCTTTATCACTGTGTGAACACCCAGTTACTGTTGATGTAGTGTGCACTCTGACAGTAATAATGTCCAGCATCTTCAGTCTGGACTCCACTGATGGTCAGAGTGAAATCACTGTTAGATCCACTGCCACTGAATCTAGATGGAGTTCCTGACTCAAGGCTGCTTGCTCTATAAATCAGGAGTTTAGGAGCTTCTCCAGGTTTCTGTGAGTACCAGGCTAAGAAATCATCATTGTACACATCTCTGCTGGTTTTACAGTTGATGTTGACCGTTTGTTCTGGTTGAGCTGCTGTCATTGAGGGACTCTGAGTGACGCTGATCTGTCCTCTACACTCTGAAACACAACAAGAAGAAAATACACTCAAAACTTTGCCAATATACTTGAAGAAATGAATTGATATCAAACTTGTGCTCCACAAACCTTGAGCAAACGCTGTGAGAGTCCAGATGAAGATGATGATGAAGGTCATGTTGATGAAGATTGTTGTGTGTGTCAGTGATGAAGTGTTAAACTCACAGCACTATAAACACTCTCACACACTGAAGCATCTGATCAATATGCAAACACACTCCAGATCATTTACCTGAAGACAGTCACTCATTAACACACACCAAATACACTTACTGAAGTGAGAAGAATATTATTTACTGTAGTTGGATTGAAACGTCACTGTCAATCCCCAAATTTACACCAAATCCATGTGTGTTCCTGCAGTTTCTGAACAGACATGAGGATCATCACACACACGAGTCTCTGTCAGTCACTGAATCAACTGAGTTTGATTGAGTCGCGTCACACACGATAGAAACATCTGCACTTTTATAAATCTTTATTAAATAATTTAAAATGAAATCTCCTGTGTAAAAGCTTCATGAGGTGTAAATAGTCCTCACTTTAGATGAGCTCACAAAAATAGTTATCTGACGACTACTAAATGTTTTATAACTGAATTAATCATGAATTACAGGAGGAATACATGTTAATAAAGTATTTACACACTGAGTAACTGTTACTATATGTCTAAATAATATTTATAAATGTACATTTAAATCGTTTATTAATCATTTACTCTCTAAATGATCTTATGAACCACTGACAACTCCTAAATAACTGGTTTATACATAATGTAATAATTTAGAAATGATAAATTGATCATTAATAAAGTATAAACACACAATTATTAAACACATTATAGATATGCTTATAAATCAAGAGTAAAGCATTTATAGTAGAGATGTGCGGATGGGCTATTATTTCATCCGCAGCCGCATCACAAAACTCATCATCCGTCCGCACCATCGTTTTTTGACCAGTTTTCAAAGCCGCACCCGCCCGCCATCCGCTGATTGATTTAAGGCCTATGGCCGATGCAAGGCACTGCTGACGCGAGCCGCGAGGCTAGAAAGCTCTTGCCTGTTCTAGAAAGGATACTGATCCAATGCAGCAAAGATATTTAAAGACTAAAGTCCCTACTAGTTATAGCCTATTGGCTATGAATATTGTATCCCCAGAATATCAGCAGTGAACTCCGTCTCCGATCGGCGCACAGGGACAAAAATAAATAAATAGCCTAAATAAAACACACATCGGCAAACCTGACCTTAACAACCCCAACATGCATAACAACCCCAAAACGTGCCTGCTTGCCTTGCACATCTAATTAATGGGCAAAGTTTTCCAACTATTTTTCTTACAACCTTTTTTTGCTGTGGATGTTATTGAGCTTGTAGAAGTTTAGCTCTTGCGTTCTTCTGAACATCTCGCGCTGCCATTGCCCGATGTCATTTCTGATATCACTCCATAATCTGTCTCTCTTTTAAATGCATATTTCAAAGTGTGCTCGTTTTTTTCGGATGTAGGTAGCAATATTTAACAATGTATATATTTTTTTTCCATTTGATTGGTTCAACCGCCCAAATTTAATTAAAATATAATTTGTCACGTCATCCGCCCGATCCACGCATCTCTAATTTATAGCTGTATTTATAAACTGCTTATTAATGTTTATTAATGCTTTATAAATGATGCATTAACTATTTACTAATGCTTAACTAATGATTCATAGCATGCAGTTATTATAAAGTGTTACCGTATTTCACTGTGAACTCCATAAGAGGGCAAAGGTCATTCCAGAGGTCAAAGGTCATCAAAACTAATTAAAAATGCTTTGAGAAATACATGATCAGATGTGTAAAGATCAGCTCAGAGTCTGTGTCAGTGTGTGTGTGTGTGTGTGTCGTCTCTTTCTCTGTTGAAGTGTGTGTTCATTTGAGTGTGACGGAGGTTTTTGTACGACGCTTTCACTGAATGAAGCACTGTGGTGCACTTTCGGTGGAGGAACTGAACTGGTGATCAAAAGTAAGTCTTTAATTATCTAACGAAAATGTGTGTGTGTGTGTGTGTTTTTTAAAAGCAGGTTTAAGGTTTTTTAAGAGCATTTGGAGACAATATTTACAAATGCATTACAAAAATGTATTGTTGAAAAGCTTTACTTACATTTCAAATCTTACTTATTGTCAAATTTTATTCTATTTTACTGATTGATTGCACACATTCATGCATTTAATTATTTAATTTTATCTGCTATATTATGAATTAATATTTGGTCACATTCCATGTTTGTTACATTCCAATCCATAGTTCATATTCATAATGTTTTACATTAGTAATTTCACACCTAATGTAGGCTAATATTTCATTGTATTTTAATCAATTGCAATATTTTCAACTATTTCTTAATATATTTAATTTGACACAAATGTTGGATAATATAGACAAAATACATTTCAGAAAGAAATTTAGTTGATAAACATGTTAAAATGTTTACTTATATTTCTGTTTACGAGTCCTGTATGGGGATTATTTTAAATACAAATAATATATTTGCGAAGTTCTTGAAAATCAGTTTAAACACTTACTTAATGCAGAACTGAACATATATCATAATTTTGTAACTATATCACGATTGCCTCAGAGAACTGATTTATATTTATGCATATATCCTAAACTCAATATGCTATAAAAATGTGTAACTTTTACGGTAAGAGAACAGCAGCTGTGTTTGCCAGACCTGTTCTTTTCACTTTAAATTGAACAGTATTTTACTGTAAAATTACATTAAGTGTCCAGTTAGATCTATTACAGTTTTCACCGTATACAGTAACAGAACAAACCGTTTTCTAAATAACAGTCTTTGTTAAAATTACGATCAGTTTTTTGTGTACATGAATATTGATTTAATGGAGAATATTTTCAATCTAAACTCAGGATAGTGTCTATGAATGAAAGCAGAGAGGTGAAACTACAGTAAAGATGAAATGATTGTGCTTTTTACTACATCACCATGTCTGACATCTAAATAATTCCTAAACTTTGAGCATCAGACGGATGTTAATGTTGTTGTGTGTGTGTGTGTGTGTGTGTGTGTGCAGCCGGGCCCTCCGTGAAGCCCTCCGTGTCTCTGCTGCCGCCCTCTTCTCTACAGATCTCTGGAGGCTCAGCCGCACTGCTCTGCCTGCTCAGCTCTTACTCTCCACAGGGGGCGACGGTGAGCTGGACGCTGGACGGGTCAGAGGTCACCGAGGGGGTTCAGACCAGCACAGAGAGCGAGCAGGGCGGACGCTACAGCCGCAGCAGCGTCCTGAGCCTCAGCAAAGCACGCTGGGAAGGCGCAGATCGCTTCGTCTGCAGAGTAACACATGACGGAGCTGCTCACGAGGCCTCGTTCCTCAAGAGCTCCGAGTGCTGATGTTTCTCCAGTGAAGACGAGCCGTATCTGAGCGTCCGGCGGGATTCACAGCAGTCACGTGATCTACAGCTCAATACTGAAGCCGTCTGTCAATGTGCTGCCATTGCTGTTCATTCAATAAAGCTTCTGAACGCCTTACATTTGTGTTGGACTGCATCATTGATCAGTGTGTTGTTCGTTCAAAGTCCTGCACTGAAGTTTCAGCTGCTTTTGATTGATTGTAATAGTTGAGAACAGCTGCATTTAGCAGGAAATGTCAAATGAAGCTCTTGGGGTTTGAACATGGTCACTGGAGACGGAGCTGCTCTATTCTGAGAGGATCACAATCACTAAACCTGACAATGCAAATGAGATTTACACCTCAAACTCACAGTTTCACTCTTTGATTGGTTCAACGCTCTGAACTGGAACACTTTCACTTCTGCTCATGAGAAATGAGTTATGAGTAATAAATTCATAATCAGCTTGAGATGAAGGAGCTGCTTGAAAAACTGCTCAAAAACATCTTTATGTTGCTGATACACAATGACTTTACAGTGTAGTTTAATATACAAAACAAAAGACGCCATTATTATGAGCCAAAAATAATAAGCATATTAGAGTCAAACCCGTCCGTCAGGACAGATCACAGTCTAATAGAGCGGATTTCAGTCATAAGTCAGTTTTGAGCTCATGTGTAGTTCCTGTGTTTGTCCTGTGTGTGTCAGTGTGTGTGATAGTGTGTGAGCAGCTGCAGTTTCTGTCAGTGTATCAGTTCAGTCACTGTTGCTGCGTCTCAATTCGCCTACTTATTAGGGATGGGCATTTCAAGCTAAAATAATATTCGATGATCGCTGGGAATTATTTGATCATTATTCGAAAACTGCATCCCTCCCCCGTAAATCAACTGCTCATGAGGCTAGGACATTTCAAAAATGAGCATGAACATTTATAGCAATTAAAACATGAATATCCCCTCAAGCCATAATGATCTTAGGCTAGCCCTAAACGCATTAAAACTATTGTGAACAGCCTGAATGACGGCACTTATGTGAACATTAATTTTAACATCTGTCTTCATAACAATAACCTCAATCTCATATTTTAACTAAAAAAAAATGAGCATGTCCACATGTTCGGGATGAAGACGGGAGCACAATCTGTTCAGGACACACTCTCTGATGGCACAGACGTCGTGAGCACACACACAAGTAAGCCTTTGCTAATTTTGCCAGTCGGGGGTATTTGTGGCCGTTGGTTTTCCATCAGTTCATGGGTGGATGTGGATGCGTGGGCACATCTCCTGCAGTCCTGATTTAGTTCTACGTTATAGTCCTCACCAGACAAGACTGCGATTGCAGATGCAGACTCGATCACTTCATGGCTTGTTGGCCAACGGCTGTGTTTCATCTGATTCTACTGCGGTCTCTTCCTCGCTCTCGAGCTGTTCGAGATGAGATCGCACACCTTGGCCTGCACAGCACATTTAACTTTGTGAACCTCAGGTGTTTGTGTCTGGGATCCGGGAAGGATGCGATGTGTGCAACCTTGCAAGCCCTCCTGACATCTGCAGGTGCAAGTCGCCGCTCCAGTGAAGCGTATTTGCCAGATTTTCTAGAAGACACTCAGCGTTACAGGCTGACTTGTGTAAAGGATCGCGCTCTGACCCTTCTGCAACATCTCCTTAAATACCAGACCGAGACAGAAACCTCTTTCAAATGTAAACATGAGTTTACAATGGGAATTTGCATTAATCAAGTCTCCACACCTGTAGTTTACACCTTATTGAGGACAGGAAGTAAAGACCAATTGGCAGAGGACACACACATCACAATAAGCAAAAATATCGGTAACACTTTACAATAAGGTTGTATTAGTTAACATTAGTTAATGCATTAGTTAACATGAACTAACCATGAACAATGCCTGTAGCTTTACTGTTTTTGTAAGGTTATCTTACTGTACATATTTACATTAGTTTACCTATAGCAGCTGACACACACTAAGGATGAACATTTCTAACTCACATCTCACTCTAAAGGTAAAAATGCTGTTGTGTACCTTATCAACATGATTAAACAAAGCATGTATTAATGGTTTTTGAGAACCTTATTATCAAGTGTACGCTAATTCAACATTAACTGATGTGTTAACATTTGTAGGTTCATTACAAAGCAGTAAATAATAATAAATGCTTCGTTAATGGAAAGTCATGTTAATAAAGAGTCTAGACATGTTAGTAACACATCAGGTAATGTTGAAATAGTGTACACTTTACAATAAGCTCTAAGAAGAGAGCAAAGAAGAGAAGAGCCAAAGAGAAATCCCCCAAGAAGAGAGAGAGCCAGAGAATCAAAAGAACCCAGAGCAACAGTTACAATCTTCTTTTATAGTTCCTTGACCATGTAACTCAAACCCTATTGTGAGTCATTCAAACTGACCAATCAGACCAAACTTCCCCCACTGTATTTAAGGGGTGACACACCTTTGGCCTACAGGCCTTCAGAATCTCCAAATGGCCCTTCTGATAGGAAAGATGGGGGTTGAAAACAGTAAAGCAGTATGTCTTTGTTCAATTGCAAATATATCTTTGATGATTTTCAATCCTACATGAGCTTTCTCAATCTCTGTTTTTCTGATCTGTGGTGTATACTGTGAAAGTAACACTTTCTTTTGATGGTCCCTTTTGAACATTCTGTTGACTATAAGTAACTTTGCAACTACATGTCAACTAACTCTCATTAGAGCATTAGTAGTATGTCTGCTTATTATCTGCTAACACTTTATTGTGATGCTCCTCCAACAGACTTTGCAACTGCATGTCAACTTATTCTAACCCTAACCCCACCAGTCTACTAATATTTTACTAACACTCTAATGACAGTTAGTAGACATGTAGGTGCAACGTTACTTATAGTCAACAGAATGTGTTAAAGGGACAAATCAAAATAAAGTGAAACCATTTTGTTTATTTGAAAAGAGTTAAATTGAATGTTTCTATTTTTAAACATATGCCAAATACGGAAATCATAAAGAGATAAATTATTAGAAAAAGTCCATCAGGTCCATTTTGTCTGGTTTCAGATGTGTTTGGTCTGCTGACTTGGTGGAAGTTAATGAGAGAAAACATTTGTAGGAGAATGTTTAGATCTGTGTTTTAGAAAACATGTTGTTGAGTGTGTGTGAAAGTGTGTGAGCAGCTGCAGTTTCAGTTCAGTCACTGTGACTCTGACTGACAGAGGTTTTTGTACGACTCTTTATCACTGTGTGAACACAGCTTTACTGTTGATTTCATGGTAACTCTGACAGTAATAATGTCCAGCATCTTCAGTCTGGACTCCACTGATGGTCAGAGTGAAATCACTGTTAGATCCACTGCCACTGAATCTAGATGGAGTTCCTGACTCAAGGCTGCTTGTTAAATAAATCAGGAGTTTAGGAGCTTCTCCAGGTTTCTGGAAGTACCAGCTCAGAGCAGGTTGTGAATCATCACCATAACAGCACTCTGGATCTCTGCTAGTTTTACAGGTCACAGCGACTGATTGTCCAGTTTGAGAGAGCAGCTCTGAGGTTTGAGTCACTGTCACCTGCCCAACAGATTCTGACAAGAGAGAAAGATTAGAAATCACAAACACTTTTACATCCATATATCTTCTCAACACACATAAAGATATCAAGTAAATAACGTATGTAATGACTGACACAAACCTCGACATAATACTGCCAGCGTCCAGATCAATATGGTGATGAGAGTCATTTTTGTTGGTTGTAGGTTCAGTTCTAGTGAAAAACAGTTGTTGATGATGTTTGATGTTTGACAGAGTTATAAACACACGCAGAGACTGAAGCGTGTCGCTCATGTAAAACACACTCTCTATGCAAACGCTTCAGTCGCCAACAGATTTAAGTTGGTTTAATGTGCCGTTTCATTGAGACTTCACATAAGTTCACATTAATATAATAATTTATTGTCATTTTAATCATTTAATCATTAAATCATAATCCGTTATTGATATAAAGCAGTATAACGAGCAAGAGCACGGTTTAGTTAGAATGTCACCAGCATGATTGAGAATGTGATATGGCTTTTATACAACATTTACTAATGAATCATTTTCTTTTCAGACTGAATATTAAGAGTAGATTCTTTGTTTTTCGGTCCAGCTGAAATGGTTCCAAACGAACATATTGCTGAGTAGCACATTCCTAAATAAATCAATGTTTTGAATAGAGCTGCACGATTCTAGATAAACTGAGAATCACAATCACGATTCTCCCATGGCAACTAAACAAAATAACATGCAATGTGGCCTATAGAGTCTCTGACTAAATATTTATTGCTGGGTCATTCCATGTCAACTCAAACAGAGGTCATAATAATTTGTTAAGAATTTGTCTGTAGAAAGACAAACATAAATAGTGATGAAAGACAAAATATGAAATTTCAGTTATCACCTGAGATTTGGAGTGTCATGGTGTATTTTGGTTTTGTTTCATGTTCATGTTCTTATTTTATGTTCAATGTCATGTTTCCTGGTTTGTCATGTGATTCCATTGTGCCCTCATGTGATCATGTCATGCGCTTCCCTTTCACAACGTAATGCCGGGTAGAAGTCCTCTGCGTAGCTCGCAAACTTGCAGGCTCAGCTGAAGTGTGCACCGAGGGCGCTCACGAGCACCCTTCTTTAAGCTTAAATGACGAATGGGACACCCTACGGCCTTGTGGACTTAACCGACTGTGGTACCTGATGTAAGGTGAGTGATCTGCATGAACACAAATACTCTTATTTCGCTGAAATCTTGACAGATTTACAAATGGTTTGGTTTCTTACAAACGTTATTAACGTGGCTATAATTCTGGATGCTTGAACATGTTGAAATTGAAGCTTTTCTTTTCGAAAAACGACTTAAGCGTGCAGCATAGTTGTGTATCACGGCTTCTGAGACCACAATCGAGCTGTTCAATTATATAGGTTTTACTGACACCAATAACGATTTTATGAAAACTAATCTTTTGTCTAAATTACAATCTTTGTGGATGTAGTTGTAGTTATTAGCTGGCTAATAACTAGAAGCTTTACAGTTTAGCTGCTACCCAGCAATTTTACATCAGTGGGAGAGGCAGAATTGCGCTTTCTTTTCAATATAACTTAAGTTGCAATTATTCTGATTATTTCCTAAGAAACTACAGGGTCTCAGCTTTCTAAAGAGGTCAGGCATTTGATGGTAGGCAAAAATAGGTGGGAACAGTGATCTCTGAAGTAGTCACAGTGCAATGTTTACTGAGTTTTAGTAGACTATATATTGATTTAACACAAATAACATAAATACCTTGTGCGTGTGTATATTCATTGCACCTATCTGTTCTGTTTAATGTTATTTTCATATGGAGTGCATGATTATAATTATTCATAAGTATGCAGTGTCATAACTACATCTCTGACAGTTTGAAAATCGGTAGAAAGTTAAGCAAGTTAAGGTTATTTAAAAAGGTGCGGACGTCGACCTCCATTGGCCAGCAGCGCGGACGAGACATCTAGCCTTTATTATGTAGCCTATATCTATGACTTTGATGCCATACGTCACTGTCACGTGACGTCTGCGCTGTCTCAAGTCGGACACAATTTCTAACCGGCTTGCACCGCTTAAAGTCAGCCAGAGAACGGTCTGCGCATCGCTGCATCAAGTCGAACAAGCCTGTTGTGATTGGTTCATTGTCTTGATTGTTCACAGATGTGTCTTGTTTAGTCATTAGTCCTTGTGTATTTAAGCCCTCATGTTTGCCATGTTCCCTTGTCTAGCTTTGTTATATGTAACCCGCTGCTGGTTCAAAAGTCTGTTCATAAAGTCAAGTTAAGGTGTCAAGTCTGTTCATAATGTTTCAAGTTCAAGGAATCCGTTGACTATCAATTTTTGTTGCATTATAAGCCAACAGTGACCATTCAAAAATGGGAAAAGCACTTTTTTTGCCTCAAGTTTGCATGTCTGTAACTCAAGAAGTGTTAAAGATATCTTAATATCCTTTTATATTCTGGTTCTTAACAAACTTTCCTTTTGGTTTTTTTTTTTTTAAAGGCCCTCAATGTTCAATCCCAGAGATATGGAGATCTTAATGCGGCTCTGTGAGTAAACTGGAAAATTGTACACATATTCAGCGGTCACACCAAATGTGGGTCACTTTGCATACAGCTGATACTTTTTCCTTTTAAAGAAGAATATCTGAAGAACAAAGAGTTAAAACTAGAAATGTATCTTGTGTTTTTCTATCAACTCAATTGCATAGAGCAGTTTGCGCTTCAGCTTGATGAATGCACTGCCGTTAGCAGCGCTGCACAGTTGTTAGTGTATGTTTGATATTTATGAGACCCT
This sequence comes from Rhinogobio ventralis, assembly GCA_039654625.1. Classification (NCBI taxonomy): domain Eukaryota; kingdom Metazoa; phylum Chordata; class Actinopteri; order Cypriniformes; family Gobionidae; genus Rhinogobio; species Rhinogobio ventralis. Next base: position 31,069,520 of record CM077214.1, read on the forward strand.
AAAAAGGACAGAATGCTCACACACATCGTTTTTCTGTCAGGACCACCATCAAAGATGATTGACAATTAGCATATAGTTTGGACTGGCGGTATGGTTTTTGGTTTTGTGCAGCCTAGCATGGATAAGAGCAGGAAGAGCAGCGATAACCCCCCTTAGGGTAACAGAACAGAACCAACATAATGGGCCCTATTTTAATGATCTAAGCACATGGTCTGAATCCGCAGCTGAAGTGCATGGCGCAGGTGCACTTAGGGTGTGTCCGAATACACTTTTGCTAGTTTAACGATGGAAAAAACGGTTGACGTGCCAGGCGCATGGTCCAAAGGGGTTGTCCCTAGTCTCTTAATGAGCCATGGGTGTGTTTTGGGGCGTATTGTGCAATAAACCAATCAGAGTCTCATCTCCCATTCCCTTTATTGGGCTCGCACCATGGCGGATTCGCTATTTACACGGTGGAATTTGCGAGCGGAAAGACTAAACACTTCTCCAGAGAGGAGATTTTTAATATTTGGCATGTTTGTGTGCTGCTGCGTAATAATGCTCTGCAAAGAAAGACAGTCTCCTCTTCCCACTAAGGCAGGCTGAGTGTATTTGTACAGTGGCTGTTATTAAATTGATGTTTCTGCATTGCATGATTTCTTTTAAATTATACTGTAAAAATAATTATTTTTAAGTAGAGCAGACATTTGTTTCATGCAGATAAAAGGATTGCTGAAAAAATTCAGATTGCTGTTCAAATTGCAAACCAAACTGCTGAGCCACTGTCATTTTACTACATCAAAATGTAAGAAGTTTAATGCACTTTTTTTGATAAAGTATATGGAAATTAACTTCAGTTCTCATCTACTATGGAAATAGTAAATTATTGTTCAGTATTCAATACTTTTGTTGCATTTTTCAGGCAACATCATTTTTAACTCAAAACAATTAGTTCTATTTTATGAAATATAGAATTTAACATGTTGTGTATTCAACATCAGAGGAATAAGGCTACAAACAGAATTGAAGTTTTTTTGTTGTAGTTGAGTGTGTGTGAAAGTGTGTGAGCAGCTGCAGTTTCAGTTCAGTCACTGTGACTCTGACTGACGGAGGTTTTTGTACGACTCTTTATCACTGTGTGAACACACGTTTACTGTTGATGACGTGGAAACTCTGACAGTAATAATGTCCAGCATCTTCAGTCTGGACTCCACTGATGGTCAGAGTGAAATCACTGTTAGATCCACTGCCACTGAATCTAGATGGAGTTCCTGACTCAAGGCTGTTTGCATTATAAATCAGGAGTTTAGGAGCTTCTCCAGGTTTCTGTGAGTACCAGTGCAGAGGCTGAACACTCCAACCCTGATAGACTTCAGGACTGGTTTTACAGGATATCGTAACTGTGTCTCCTAGATGAGCAGATTTCACTGCAGGCGTCTGAGTGACCGTCACTTCACCAACTGATTCTACAGCAAGAAGAATAAATAAATGTTCAGAATTAAGTATTTTGGCAAACACAAACGATCAGTTAGAATAGAGTGTGTGTAACTCCAGATTTCCTGACCTGTGAAACAGCAGCTGGTGATCATCCAGATGAAGATGATGATGATGAAGCTCATGGTTGCTGTTGGTTTAGATTCTCAGTGTTCAAACTCACAGAGATATAAAAGCTCCTGAAGCTTGTGCTGCAATGCAAATGATCTCTATGTAAATCTGTGTAAGGATCCCAACAGATGAGGCACATTAAGAGTGTTTAGGATCTTTTTTGCAAATGACAGAGTTGCATCACTAAAAGAAACAAGTATTTCACTGTGAACTCCATGAGAGGGCAAAGGTCATCAAAACCTATTAATAATGCTTTGAGAAATACATGATCATTTAGAAACTCCAAATTAAGATGTGTAAAGATCAGCTCAGAGTCTGATTATATTATTTATTGAGATTTAATAGTTTTCATGCATCAAGAGACATTTAGAGATGAGACTGTTTTAGTGAAAGTCACTTCAGCGAGCAAGTTTAGAACGCGTTCAAACAGAGTCCATGCAGACGGAGGTAAAATGCAAACAGTGTCTTTGTTTATTGTGCTTCAATGATTAAACAATTGCTCCAGTAAGCTGTGGTGTCATTCTTTCATGTTCACAGAACACAAATCTCAAGTCCATACCTTGTAGATACTGAACACAATCATTTTTCCACCTTGCACGCTACTCTGCAGTGCAGTCAAAAACTGTGTGCTTCCCCACTACCAACACACCTGTGTCTCATTACTCTGTTGCCCTTAATATCAGAGCGCCACCCAATGGACAAATGTATAATTACACACAAATGGCTCCTACACACCGGCCACCCTTAATTGCTTATGTCAGGAAGACAAAAGAATTACACAAAACATACATAATATGACCATATTAGCCCGGTTCTGTCAACACTGCACTGGCTCCCTATTAAACATTGCATACATTTTAAAATCTTGCTAATTACTTACAAAGCACTAAATGGTTTAGCTCCCCAGTACTTGAGCGAGCTCTTAACGCATTATACTCCATCACGTCTATTGTGGTCTCAAAACTCTGGCCAGTTGATAATACCTAGAATATCAAAATCAACTTCAGGCGGTTGATCCTTTTCCTATTTAGCACCCAAACTCTGGAACAGCCTTCCTAGCATTGTTCGGGAAGCAGACACACTCTGTCAGTTTAAATCTAGACTAAAAACGCATCTCTTTACTATGGAATACACATAAAACATTTTTTATTTATATTTTATTCAAATTGTTAGGCTGCATTAACTAGGTCAGCCGGAACCGGGAACACTTCCCATAACACCTGATGTACTCGTTACATCATAAGAGTAATGGCATCTACGCTAATGTTAGTCTCTCTGTTTATCCCGAGGTTTATTGCAGTCAGCCGGATCCGGGCCGTATCCAGATCAGATGGTGGACTAGCGCCCAGACATTACCAACTCATCCCTGAAGTGTCTGCAGAGACCGTGTCAATTAGTCTGCCCTCTGAAATTGCTCATCGACATGGCATCCTCAATGGATCCATCTCCGGCGTGATGACTCGGATATTTCGAATATTCCCATTTAATAATTGTTTAATCGACACACCATCCTCAATAAACCCGGCGTGATGCCTCCGATCTTTCTAATATTACTTCTGACCTATAAGGCTGCCAAAATAATAATCATACACTGTTTGTTAATTGGCCAGAGGAGAACTGGCACCCCGACTGAGCCTGGTTTCTCCCAAGGTTTACTTTTCTCCATTAGGACACCTGATGGAGTTTTGGTTCCTTGCCACTGTCGCCTCTGGCTTGCTCAGTTGGGGACACAAAATTTTCAAATAAATATCCAAATAAATTTAATTACTAAACTAAATTATATCAACTACATTACTTGAATATATATGATAATTGAAATGAGCTGATGACATCACCGTTTTCTCCAGAGCGGCTGTACAGCCGAATCAGATTCTGTTCATTATTTTCCTGTTTAACACTGTGAAGCTGCTTTGAAACAATCTGCATTGTAAAAGCGCTATATAAATAAAGTTGACTTGACTTGATAAAGGAGCCATAACAATTAGAAAATCATTGGGTCATATTTATGACATTGTTACATTTGTAACACTAGAGTAAGCCACATGCATATTATTAATTTACCTCTAAAAACACAAAGCTTTCTTACAGGTCGTTCCAAAAGATTAAAACAACAGTTGTATTTACTGTACGTAATAAACCTTTATCATCTGTAAAAATGTCCAGTTCCCAACCAATAGCTTCAAAGAGATTTTTCAGTGACAAACGGTTTACCCTACATTATTTAAAACAGCTTTGTGTGTGTCTATGGTGGGTGTAGCAGCTTTGTAATTCCTGTCAATGCTAGTAATTCCTTCTCTTTGAGAGGTAGATTGTTCAGTAGACTCTGCATCTTATAAATCCAAACAAATGCTACTTCGTCTTTTCCACTTTGAGAAATTGGTGAGATTTAATATGCTGTCGTATTAGAGGACGACAGCAGTTGCTTTAAGATCTCCTCTTATATCTTTTACCTTGGGTTCTTGGTCAGACACTTAACTGCTTCTTGAATTGTTTCCTTGGTATACAGGTGATCTTCCTGACTACCTTGAATCTGGGTTTCAATTAAAAGAGACTTGTCAACATTGCACCCATCAAACATCCTTTCATTAAGCACATTAAAATGATCTTCCTCCAATTTCTGTTGTGTCTCAACCGCTTCCAGAACCACTTTTACTTCAATACAGTCTTGAATTAGACTTTCTATTGGAAAAAGTGACTGAATGTCTTCCACAGTTTGCATTGATGCATAACAAGTGAAACTCGAAGGCACAACTTCCTGGTTTAAATTTCCATCAGAACATGGTAACCGATGAAAGTCCACATCCTGTCTGGACAACTCATTTTTTTCCACAGTGGTTTCACTTAAGTCCTGTTTATACTGATTTTGGATCAGCCTTCCAACAGAGATCCTGTTGACAGTAACAGAGGATGTACCAGACTCATTCCTGCCATCACTGCACCTTTCTGAATGTCCTCCACTGACAACCCACCCCAATAGGGTTCTAATAGCATATGGTCCATTACCATAGCTATTGATTACCTCCCAAGGCTCCATTACCCGGGATGCACTGGCTCCAATCAGTAAATCAACATTAGCCTTAATGTGTGGAATTTTCACTCTGTCCAGATATGGCCATTTGGATTTTTCTTCTTGAGTAATGATGTTCTCAGAGTTAACAGGCATCTTCTGCTGCGTGTATACAGCAGGAAGTGGGAAGAAATGTTTGGCATTCATACCACAGATTGCAAGTCCATCAATAACATTGCAGGACTCAGACTTTTCCTGACCCATGGTACGAAGAAGACTATTTACCCCCTTTCCATTCATATTCAGCTCTTTCATTAGATGCTCCGAACAACAGGTAGCTGAGCTTCCCGGGTCCAGAAAAGCATATGTCTGAATCACCCTGTTACCTTTAATAGCTTTCACCTGAACCGGAATGATTGGCATTAAACGTCTCTCATTACCGGGCCCTGTATGACCACAAGTTTGAGCAGTAACCTTTGGTTCCACCTTGCGATATATGTGCAGGAGAGTTGGATGGATTTCTCCACAAACCTCACAAATGAAACGATTGTCACATTCCTTACTCAAATGTCCTGTCTTTAAACAACCAAAACAAATTCCCTTGGCTTTCAAGAAATCAATCTTGTCTCGTTGACTGTTCCTCTTCAAAGCAAAACATCTTACCAGTGGATGTTGATTTGCACAGAACAAGCAGTTTCCATAAGACTCCGATGCAAAACCTTGTGCTGACACATTGCTAGTCTTCTGAACTGGAACCGAAACAGCAACATCAGTGACAAAACTATTCCTTGGAAATGTTTTGCATGCTTGACTTTTGGACTTACTTTCATGCCATGTTTGCCCTGGATATCTCCAAACACAGGATCAGACGCCATCTTGACTTGTTTTTCAACAAACTCGACAATGTGAGAGAACCTTGCTCTGCCTTGACTGAATTCCATAATCTCACAAGCCTTGGCTCTCCATTGCTCTTTCAGCTTGTAAGGTAACTTTGTTACAACAATTTTCATGTTGCTTGGCATGTTAAGTTCTTGCATATATGAAAGTTCATCCATAGTATTGCAACATGTACGTAGAAACAATGCATAAGCCTGTAAACCCTGCACATCCTCAGCCCTTAAAGCAGGCCAGCCCAAAGCTTTTTCCAAATAGGCAGTAGATACCTTAAATTCATTACCAAAATGTTCCTTTAGTAATCTTTGTCTCTGTCCGGGGCCATATGTTGGCAACTGCGGAGCAGGTCTTTAGGTTGTCCCCTAGTGAACTGCTCGAGGAAATGCAAACGATCCCTTTCGTTCTCTCCTCAATGCCATGTTCAAATGCTCTGATAAATGAAATGTACTGCAGTGGGTCACCATCAAAGACTGGGATCTCCCTTTTTGGTAAGATACAAGGATTTGCTTGCTGTTGAATAAGAGGAGTTGTTAATTCCTCTTGCTTTTTCAAGACTTCAAGCAGGGGATCACCATGAGGAGGAGGAAGAACATGTGGCACCTGATGGACTCCCATATTGTCCTGTTGCACTTGAGCAGAATAATGGAAATCAGGTCGTTCAGATGTGTGGAATGTTTGTTGATTTCTCCATCCTTTCCTCTGATTCTCTATTATAACTTGTGAAGCAGAGACACCAGTTGCGCAGCTTTATTCACAGGCACATATGCATTTGCATTGGGATTCAAACACTGACCAAGAAGAATCAAAATTTAGGTTATCAGTTGTATTAAATCACCCTTTGTTCACTCTGCTTTGGTTTTAAACTTGAACTTAGTGGTGCACACACACACCACAAAAATAACACAATGACATTCATAACTCACAGGGCTCGTGGTTACCAGAAGCAAGGTGAGCTAGTGCCACACGTCGCTAAGTTCAGCGATGATCAAGGAGCACCCACACGTGCACTACACTTCACACACACACACACACACACACACACACACACACACACACACACACACACACACACACACACACACACACACACACACACACACACACACACACACACACACACACTTCAACCAAGGGTCAAGCACTATAGATTGTAAACCACACTCGGTGTCTCATAAGGACCCGCCCCCAAATAGAGCAACTAGCCCTCCTGCTCCGGACCCACGGCACCTGAAACGCAAGAAACACAAATTACCAAACAAAATAAATATTCGGAAATGACCAAAACTTAAGAGAACCACTCCAACCTAAGAATCAGTAATTATTAAATGGAATAATGCCACAAACCTCAGATGAACCGAGGATCACTCAGTGACATAACTACCAGGGCGGTAAAGAAATATAGTTACACAAAGAAAAAGAAAAATATAATTCCATACAAAAGGTCACAATCAAAAATAACAAAGAAACCAAAACAGGCAAACCACAGTAAAACAAGTGGAAAACAAAATAATAATAAAGCACAAAAACAAAGAAACAAAAAAATATCAGGATTACACATCCAAACAAACTCTCAATTACACTTAAATAAAAGAAATTAAGTAACAACCTAAATGAACTTAACAAAAGAAAATAACGCTCAAGCATGCACTACTGTAACCCCCGCACATGGGCATGCTGAGCAGACAAACAAACACAAACATTAAAGTAATAAGAACAAAACGGCAGCAATGAACGTCCTAAGCCAGGCAGCACAGTCTGAACGCCCTTAAACAGGCCAATTTGACCTACAAGAAACTAAATGTAAGCTAAAATACCAATGTGAACATTAATGCATCATTGTTGTACAATGATTGCACATACCAACCATGTGAAGATCACGTCATTCATCCGGCAGCCAACAGATAAAAAGTTCACAAAGACGCTGATTACCTGCACCTAGGGAAGAGTAATCGAACCCAGAGAGGATGCCACTAAATAGTGGCACTCCACTACACATACACAAGCAACGTCCATTAGTCTTTGGCCACCAATGCATTGGAATTATACTTGACCCGATTGTGTGCACACATAGTATCATATGGCCATTTTGATGTTGCAACAACCAACGTACCTATAATCCAGTCGATCCAGCAGGCCCTTTAACATCCAGATGAGCACGCAGCACAAGCGGGAAGAAATCCAAACCGAATCGCTGAGTCAAATCCAACCGGACGTCTTTGAGACGATACACTTTATCCAAACGAACGCCGTCCTTTTGTCCGTCGAAACAACTGCGTTGACTTTTACTCCAGTGTTGAATCAGCGATGTCCAGCAGCAAACACTCCCACGCGAATCCAGCAGGAACTTGCAGACCTACAATTACAGTCACATTTCCACAGCAATGTTCACCAGTGTTCATGTAGCAAATCTGCGTTCAACAAAGTGCCGTTCACATGTAGCTTACACACAGGCCATTGGAAGCAAGTTTACTATGGTCATTACTTACTAAAGCGTAGTTTGACATTAAGCCGTTCGTTGATTCAAACAGAGTCCATGCAGACGGAGGTAAAATGCAAACAGTGTCTTTGTTTATTGTGCTTCAATGATTAAACAATTGCTCCAGTAAGCTGTGGTGTCATTCTTTCATGTTCACAGAATACAAATCTCAAGTCCATACCTTGTAGATACTGAACACAATCATTTTTCCACCTTGCACGCTACTCTGCAGTGCAGTCAAAAACTGTGTGCTTCCCCACTACCAACACACCTGTGTCTCATTACTCTGTTGCCCTTAATATCAGAGCGCCACCCAATGGACAAATGTATAATTACACACAAATGGCTTCAACAATGGGTCCAAGTAAAGTCGTTCACAAATGTGTCCTTTGCAGCTCGGTATACTCAACAATTGAAGATATTAGAAGACATATGTTTGTCTTTTCATCCTGAAATGCGAGGCAAATGCTGGATCACAATAATTAGGAACCACAGTTTCCACAAATCCCTTCACTCGATTGGGATGTTCTGCTTTATTCTGGACGGCTATGGCAGTGACTGTAACATTCAACACACCACCGTTTCCGTTTAAAAAACGTTTTGTCGGGGCTGAACGCAGCCCAGGGCAACAATTAAAACAAGCTAATATAAAACTCTTACTGTCTGCAGTATACAGTACGAATACAGTGCATAGTATACAAATGACATGTTAGGATGGGATACTCAGATTAAATAACATGGAGTATTATGAAAATGAAGGTCTATTATTAATAAAAGGCAGCAACAGGGCAAGCTGTGTGATTATTAAGAGTGGCAGCTTAATTTAGATGGTTTTATTTCAGATGCTTGTGTGACGATGTTATTTCACATCCTCCTTTGAGCAGCTGCAGTTTCAGTTCAGTCACTGTGACTCTGACTGACGGAGGTTTTTGTACGACTCTTTATCACTGTGTGAACGTTTCATCACCCTCACAATCACCATCAGAATCTGTTCTGCAATGTAAACTCTGACAGTAATAATGTCCAGCATCTTCAGTCTGGACTCCACTGATGGTCAGAGTGAAATCACTGTTAGATCCACTGCCACTGAATCTAGATGGAGTTCCTGACTCGAGCGTCTTTACATAATAAATCAGGAGTTTAGGAGCTTCTCCAGGCTTCTGTAAGTACCAGGCTAAATAATCATCCCCATCACTATCTCTGAACACATCTCTGCTGGTTTTACAGTTGATGTTGACTGTTTGTTCTGGTTGAGCTGCTGTCATTGAGGGACTCTGAGTGACGCTGATCTGTCCTCTACACTCTGAAACACAACAAGAAGAAAATCACCAGAAGACATTAATGATCAAGTCCATGTAAAGTAGTAAATGCAGTGAAAGTGAGTCTGACCGTTGAGGAGCAGCAGCAGAGAGCAGATGATCAGAGTGTGTGTCGTCATCTTTACTGGGAAAGAGTGAAACTGAAGGACGGTGATGTTGGATTCACAGTCGGACTGACAGACGCTCTGATATTGAGCTCCGGTCACAGGGGTGGGACACACATTCAAAGCCGTTTCCTCTCTAATGTGTCACAGTCACTCACAGCAGAGCAGAAATATTAAGAAATTAAATTTCACTCATCAAACACTCAACTATTAGTTTGTTTCTCTGTGATTCACGCTCAGCAGCAGCAAACTGTGTGCTTAAAAATAATAGTGACTTTTTTGCCTTTATTTAGACTTTCTCTCATTTTTAATCGAAGGTGGAAACAGCTTGAATGTTTCTTTTGGACTGTTATTCATCTCTTTTCTGATCTTTCATCTGCTCTGCTCTGTGTGTTTCATAAAAATTATGTGTGCTTTATCATTCAGTCATGATTTTATTATAATTTAATCAACACATAGGCCTGAAATACAATTTAATTTCAGAGCCACTTTTGATTTTATAAATCAACTTCAGTCAATGGAGCATGAAAACACCTGCAGACACATGAAGAAACAAGAACATGCGGCCGAATGATGATCCTCACAGATATAAGGAGAGAGAAATTGAAGATAAACATGACAGACACGTATCACTCATCTCTCGCTGTGTTTTATAGTATTTTAAGTGTTTCTGGTGTTACAGGAAAATCATTACAGGACGATGAACATCTGCTCTCTTCTGAGAGAAACAATCAAACCTGATGATGAAATATGAGTTGAACTCGCTCAGTTTCTCTGTTTGACTGAAATGAGTCGAGTTTGACTAAAGTTTGAGAAACGAGGTTTGTTCATTTACATTAGTTTACACTGTTAATACTTGTGAATAAGTTTAACAAAAATTCAGTTAAAAGGGTAAATTAAAATTCTCATCTTGCTTAGTTAAAACTTGGGTTATAAATTAAGTGAAATAATACACAATATACATGCATAATTAAGTCCATATATAAATGCATATTAATACAGTTATGCATAAATAACTGCACACAAATGACAGAATAAATGAATAAATAAAATAATAATTCCAACACTAATAAAGGAGGAGTAGATATGTCTCCGTGTTATTTTTCAGTCAGAAGTATCCTGTTCTCTGTGAGTGTGTGAGACTTCTGATTCATTAGACGCTCTAGAGAAATAACCAGAAGAATAACAGAGTGCAGTGAACAGGAAAACTATCTGAGATACAAACCAGTGTTTATAATTAAGACAATACATTCAAATAATGTGATAAGAAATACTAGTTTGCAATATCAAGCAGCATAACGTGTTGTTCTGCTAAAAATAACTGAAGCGGATGATACGGGAAGCCAGACACACTGAATATACAAAGGGCCGCGCCGCTCTGGTGGTAAAATAAGACACATCGACCCGTCCGCCATCTTGAAACGCTTAACAAGACGCTGTTCATCACTCACACTAACAAATCAATGCATTTCATGGACAGTGTCACAGCATTGAGCAGCCTATGACTGTAAAACCACTGAGATATAAACTCCTGACGGACAGAGGAAAACCTTTCAGAGGTGAGAATGTGCCGGTTTGTGTTTTTATAACTCAATATGCAGAATTATCACAGTAATGATAAACTAAATGCGGTGAGAATATCAGCGAATGTTTATTGCAGATATAAATATTCATGCATGTGATTATGTACGCTTTGATTTTATTTCTGACCTCCATAATCTATAAAAGAGCTTAATTTAGATGGTTTTATTTCAGATGCTTGTGTGACGATGTTATTTCACATCCTCCTTTGAGCAGCTGCAGTTTCAGTTCAGTCACTGTGACTCTGACTGACGGAGGTTTTTGTACGACTCTTTATCACTGTGTGAACACAGCTTTACTGTTGATTTCATGGTAACTCTGACAGTAATAATGTCCAGCATCTTCAGTCTGGACTCCACTGATGGTCAGAGTGAAATCACTGTTAGATCCACTGCCACTGAATCTAGATGGAGTTCCTGACTGGAGTTTCTTTGCATAACGAATCAGGAGTTTAGGAGCTTCTCCAGGTTTCTGTGAGTACCAGGCTAAGAAATCATCATTGTACACATCTCTGCTGGTTTTACAGTTGATGTTGACCGTTTGTTCTGGTTGAGCTGCTGTCATTGAGGGACTCTGAGTGACGCTGATCTGTCCTCTACACTCTGAAACACAACAAGAAGAAAATACACTCAAAACTTTGCCAATATACTTGAAGAAATGAATTGATATCAAACTTGTGCTCCACAAACCTTGAGCAAACGCTGTGAGAGTCCAGATGAAGATGATGATGAAGGTCATGTTGATGAAAATTGTTGTGTGTGTCAGTGATGAAGTGTTAAACTCACAGCACTATAAACACTCTCACACACTGAAGCATCTGATCAATATGCAAACACACTCCAGATCATTTACCTGAAGACAGCAGAAACACTGGTTTGTCATTTAGTATCTTTGCTAATAAACTTCTATTTTCAGAAACACACTCATGATTTACTTCATGTTATTTTGGGCAGATCTTCTCCCTCTAAACACAGTTTTAATGATCAGTTTCATTCAGACTTTGATGCTGAGAGCATTTAATACCTGTGCTGCAGATTTATATCATCCATGAGACTGTATAACAGGTCAAAGGTCATCCAATAGGGAATGACCATCTAAATCTGGCTGAAGATTTCATTATAAAGCAGGTCAACAGAATTAGTGTAAATGTGATGAATGCGTTTGGGACTGATTATGAAATAAATGATTTCAGACTTCATGCAATGAGTATTTATTTTTAAAGATTAACATGTTGTGTGTGTTTTTGGATCAGTCCATGTGTGATGTTAAGAAGAGCTGTGTGTGTGTGTGTGTGTGTGTGTGTGTCGTCTCTTTCTCTGCTGGAGTGTGTGTTTATTTGAGTGTGACGGAGGTTTTTGTACGACGCTTTCACTGAATGAAGCACTGTGGTGCACTTTCGGTGGAGGAACTAAACTGACCATCAGTAAGTCTCTTCAATTCTCTCATAAAAATATTTGATGTGTTTTTAAAAAAAAAAATAGGTTTAATGTTATTTAAGAGCATTTGGCAACAATATTCTTAATTTATTACAAAATGTATTATTGAAAAGCTGCATTTCATATCTTGTGTATCGTCATATTTAATTCTATTTTATTGATTGATTGCACCAACTGATGTATTTGATTATTTAATATCGTCTGCTATATTTGTAATATTTGCAGATATTCTATGTTTTTATGTTTCAAAGCATATTTCATATTAGTAGGCGTTTTAATGTTTAACTTTACACCTAATGTATGCTAACATTTCATTATATTTTATTTAATCACAATATTTGATGATATTTGCAATTATTTCTTAATATATTTAATTTTGTGCACGACACAAAAGTTTGATAAAATAGACTAAATTAATTTTATTTCATCTTTCAAAAAAGAAATTCAGTTGATAAACATGTTAAAATGAATCTTTCTCAAACTATTAAGTTATGTTTATGAGGAAGTGTCCTGAATGATGATTATTTTCAAAATACAAATAATGGAAAGACTTTACAAACTCATTTGTTAACATTAGTTAATGTATTAACCAACATGAACTAAACATGAGCAACACATTTGTTACAGTATTTATTCATCTTTGTTAATGTTCGTTAATAAAAATCCAGCTGTTCATTGTTTGTTCATGTTCGTTCACAGCGCATTCACTAATGTTAACAAATACAACTTTTGATTTTAATAATGTATTAGTAAATGTTGAAATGAACATGAACTAAGATGAATAAATGCTGTAGAAGTTTTGTTCATTCTTAGTTCATGTTGACTAAAGTAGTTATCTAATGTTAACTAATGAAACCTTATGGTAAAGTGTTACCCAAATAATATTAAAATTGGTTTAAACATTTTACTCAATTCAGAAAAGAACAAATTAGCATTAATTTTACAGTATATCATGTCTGCTTCAGATAACTGATTTATTTATTTATTTATTTATATATTGTACTTGATATATTTAGTAGCGGTGAATATTTTATTTTAATGGAGAATATTTCTAAAATGAATTTGGGATAGTTTGTATGTGGTTTATGAATGAAAGCAGTGATGTGGAATTTCTGTACAGATGAAGTTATGATTTTTACTGCATTACCATATCTGACATCTAACACGGACATTAATGTTGTGTGTGTGTGTGTGTGTGTGTGCAGCCGGGCCCTCCGTGAAGCCCTCCGTGTCTCTGCTGCCGCCCTCTTCTCTGCAGATCTCTGGAGGCTCAGCCGCACTGCTCTGCCTGCTCAGCTCTTACTCTCCACAGGGGGCGACGGTGAGCTGGACACTGGACGGGTCAGAGGTCACCGACGGGGTTCAGACCAGCGCAGAGAGCGAACAGGGCGGACGCTACAGCCGCAGCAGCGTCCTGAGCCTCAGCAAAGCACGCTGGGAAGGCGCAGATCGCTTCGTCTGCAGAGTAACACATGACGGAGCTGCTCAAGAGGCCTCGTTCCTCAAGAGCTCCGAGTGCTGATGTTTCTCCAGTGAAGACGAGCCGTATCTGAGCGTCCGGCAGGATTCACAGCAGTCACGTGATCTACAGCTCAATACTGAAGCCGTCTGTCAATGTGCTGCCATTGCTGTTCATTCAATAAAGCTTCTGAACGCCTTACATTTGTGTTGGACTGCATCATTGATCAGTGTGTCGTTCGTTCAAAGTCCTGCACTAAAGTTTCAGTTGCTTTTGATTGATTGTAATAGTTGAGAACAGCTGCATTTAGCAGGAAATGTCAAATGAAGCTCTTGGGGTTTGAACATGGTCACTGGAGACGGAGCTGCTCTATTCTGAGAGGATCACAATCACTAAACCTGACAATGCAAATGAGATTTACACCTCAAACTCACAGTTTCACTCTTTGATTGGTTCAACGCTCTGAACTGGAACACTTTCACTTCTGCTCATGAGAAATGAGTTATGAGTAATAAATTCATAATCAGCTTGAGATGAAGGAGCTGCTTGAAAAACTGCTCAAAAACATCTTTATGTTGCTGATACACAATGACTTTACAGTGTAGTTTAATATACAAAACAAAAGACGCCATTATTATGAGCCAAAAATAATAAGCATATTAGAGTCAAACCCGTCCGTCAGGACAGATCACAGTCTAATAGAGCGGATTTCAGTCATAAGTCAGTTTTGAGCTCATGTGTAGTTCCTGTGTTTGTCCTGTGTGTGTCAGTGTGTGTGACAGTGTGTGAGCAGCTGCAGTTTCTGTCAGTGTATCAGTTCAGTCACTGTTGCTGCGTCTCAATTCGCCTACTTATTAGGGATGGGCATTTCAAGCAAAAATAATATTCGATGATCGCTGGGAATTATTTGATCATTATTCGAAAACTGCATCCCTCCCCCGTAAATCAACTGCTCATGAGGCTAGGACATTTCAAAAATGAGCATGAACATTTATAGCAATTAAAACATGAATATCACCTCAAGCCATAATGATCTTAGGCTAGCCCTAAACGCATTAAAACTATTGTGAACAGCCTGAATGACGGCACTTATGTGAACATTAATTTTAACATCTGTCTTCATAACAATAACCTCAATCTCATATTTTAACTAAAAAAAAAATGAGCATGTCCACATGTCCGGGATGAAGACGGGAGCACAATCTGTTCAGGACACACTCTCTGATGGCACAGACGTCGTGAGCACACACACAAGTAAGCCTTTGCTAATTTTGCCAGTCGGGGGTATTTGTGGCCGTTGGTTTTCCATCAGTTCATGGGTGGATGTGGATGCGTGGGCACATCTCCTGCAGTCCTGATTTAGTTCTACGTTATAGTCCTCACCAGACAAGACTGCGATTGCAGATGCAGACTCGATCACTTCATGGCTTGTTGGCCAACGGCTGTGTTTCATCTGATTCTACTGCGGTCTCTTCCTCGCTCTCGAGCTGTTCGAGATGAGATCGCACACCTTGGCCTGCACAGCACGTTTAACTTTGTGAACCTCAGGTGTTTGTGTCTGGGATCCGGGAAGGATGCGATGTGTGCAACCTTGCAAGCCCTCCTGACATCTGCAGGTGCAAGTCGCCGCTCCAGTGAAGCGTATTTGCCAGATTTTCTAGAAGACACTCAGCGTTACAGGCTGACTTGTGTAAAGGATCGCGCTCTGACCCTTCTGCAACATCTCCTTAAATACCAGACCGAGACAGAAACCTCTTTCAAATGTAAACATGAGTTTACAATGGGAATTTGCATTAATCAAGTCTCCACACCTGTAGTTTACACCTTATTGAGGACAGGAAGTAAAGACCAATTGGCAGAGGACACACACATCACAATAAGCAAAAATATCGGTAACACTTTACAATAAGGTTGTATTAGTTAACATTAGTTAATGCATTAGTTAACATGAACTAACCATGAACAATGCCTGTAGCTTTACTGTTTTTGTAAGGTTATCTTACTGTACATATTTACATTAGTTTACCTATAGCAGCTGACACACACTAAGGATGAACATTTCTAACTCACATCTCACTCTAAAGGTAAAAATGCTGTTGTGTACCTTATCAACATGATTAAACAAAGCATGTATTAATGGTTTTTGAGAACCTTATTATCAAGTGTACGCTATTTCAACATTAACTGATGTGTTAACATTTGTAGGTTCATTACAAAGCAGTAAATAATAGTAAATGCTTCGTTAATGGAAAGTCATGTTAATAAAAGTCTACAAATGTTAGTAACACATCAGATAATGTTGAAATAGTGTACACTTTACAATAAGCTCTAAGAAGAGAGCGAAGAAGAGAAGAGCCAAAGAGAAATCCCCCAAGAAGAGAGAGAGCCAGAGAATCAAAAGAACCCAGAGCAACAGTTACAATCTTCTTTTATAGTTCCTTGACCATGTAACTCAAACCCTATTGTGAGTCATTCAAACTGACCAATCAGACCAAACTTCCCCCACTGTACTTAAGGGGTGACACACCTTTGGCCTACAGGCCTTCAGAATCTCCAAATGGCCCTTCTGATAGGAAAGATGGGGGTTGAAAACAGTAAAGCAGTATGTCTTTGTTCAATTGCAAATATCAAATATCTTTGATGATTTTCAATCCTACATGAGCTTTCTCAATCTCTGTTTTTCTGATCTGTGGTGTATACTGTGAAAGTAACACTTTCTTTTGATGGTCCCTTTTGAACATTCTGTTGACTATAAGTAACTTTGCAACTACATGTCAACTAACTCTCATTAGAGCATTAGTAGTATGTCTGCTTATTATCTGCTAACACTTTATTGTGATGCTCCTCCAACAGACTTTGCAACTGCATGTCAACTTATTCTAACCCTAACCCCACCAGTCTACTAATATTTTACTAACACTCTAATGACAGTTAGTAGACATGTAGGTGCAACGTTACTTATAGTCAACAGAATGTGTTAAAGGGACAAATCAAAATAAAGTGAAACCATTTTGTTTATTTGAAAAGAGTTAAATTGAATGTTTCTATTTTTAAACATATGCCAAATACGGAAATCATAAAGAGATAAATTATTAGAAAAAGTCCATCAGGTCCATTTTGTCTGGTTTCAGATGTGTTTGGTCTGCTGACTTGGTGGAAGTTAATGAGAGAAAACATTTGTAGGAGAATGTTTAGATCTGTGTTTTAGAAAACATGTTGTTGAGTGTGTGTGAAAGTGTGTGAGCAGCTGCAGTTTCAGTTCAGTCACTGTGACTCTGACTGACAGAGGTTTTTGTACGACTCTTTATCACTGTGTGAACACAGCTTTACTGTTGATTTCATGGTAACTCTGACAGTAATAATGTCCAGCATCTTCAGTCTGGACTCCACTGATGGTCAGAGTGAAATCACTGTTAGATCCACTGCCACTGAATCTAGATGGAGTTCCTGACTCAAGGCTGCTTGTTAAATAAATCAGGAGTTTAGGAGCTTCTCCAGGTTTCTGGAAGTACCAGCTCAGAGCAGGTTGTGAATCATCACCATAACAGCACTCTGGATCTCTGCTAGTTTTACAGGTCACAGCGACTGATTGTCCAGTTTGAGAGAGCAGCTCTGAGGTTTGAGTCACTGTCACCTGCCCAACAGATTCTGACAAGAGAGAAAGATTAGAAATCACAAACACTTTTACATCCATATATCTTCTCAACACACATAAAGATATCAAGTAAATAACGTATGTAATGACTGACACAAACCTCGACATAATACTGCCAGCGTCCAGATCAATATGGTGATGAGAGTCATTTTTGTTGGTTGTAGGTTCAGTTCTAGTGAAAAACAGTTGTTGATGATGTTTGATGTTTGACAGAGTTATAAACACACGCAGAGACTGAAGCGTGTCGCTCATGTAAAACACACTCTCTATGCAAACGCTTCAGTCGCCAACAGATTTAAGTTGGTTTAATGTGCCGTTTCATTGAGACTTCACATAAGTTCACATTAATATAATAATTTATTGTCATTTTAATCATTTAATCATTAAATCATAATCCGTTATTGATATAAAGCAGTATAACGAGCAAGAGCACGGTTTAGTTAGAATGTCACCAGCATGATTGAGAATGTGATATGGCTTTTATACAACATTTACTAATGAATCATTTTCTTTTCAGACTGAATATTAAGAGTAGATTCTTTGTTTTTCGGTCCAGCTGAAATGGTTCCAAACGAACATATTGCTGAGTAGCACATTCCTAAATAAATCAATGTTTTGAATAGAGCTGCACGATTCTAGATAAACTGAGAATCACAATCACGATTCTCCCATGGCAACTAAACAAAATAACATGCAATGTGGCCTATAGAGTCTCTGACTAAATATTTATTGCTGGGTCATTCCATGTCAACTCAAACAGAGGTCATAATAATTTGTTAAGAATTTGTCTGTAGAAAGACAAACATAAATAGTGATGAAAGACAAAATATGAAATTTCAGTTATCACCTGAGATTTGGAGTGTCATGGTGTATTTTGGTTTTGTTTCATGTTCATGTTCTTATTTTATGTTCAATGTCATGTTTCCTGGTTTGTCATGTGATTCCATTGTGCCCTCATGTGATCATGTCATGCGCTTCCCTTTCACAACGTAATGCCGGGTAGAAGTCCTCTGCGTAGCTCGCAAACTTGCAGGCTCAGCTGAAGTGTGCACCGAGGGCGCTCACGAGCACCCTTCTTTAAGCTTAAATGACGAATGGGACACCCTACGGCCTTGTGGACTTAACCGACTGTGGTACCTGATGTAAGGTGAGTGATCTGCATGAACACAAATACTCTTATTTCGCTGAAATCTTGACAGATTTACAAATGGTTTGGTTTCTTACAAACGTTATTAACGTGGCTATAATTCTGGATGCTTGAACATGTTGAAATTGAAGCTTTTCTTTTCGAAAAACGACTTAAGCGTGCAGCATAGTTGTGTATCACGGCTTCTGAGACCACAATCGAGCTGTTCAATTATATAGGTTTTACTGACACCAATAACGATTTTATGAAAACTAATCTTTTGTCTAAATTACAATCTTTGTGGATGTAGTTGTAGTTATTAGCTGGCTAATAACTAGAAGCTTTACAGTTTAGCTGCTACCCAGCAATTTTACATCAGTGGGAGAGGCAGAATTGCGCTTTCTTTTCAATATAACTTAAGTTGCAATTATTCTGATTATTTCCTAAGAAACTACAGGGTCTCAGCTTTCTAAAGAGGTCAGGCATTTGATGGTAGGCAAAAATAGGTGGGAACAGTGATCTCTGAAGTAGTCACAGTGCAATGTTTACTGAGTTTTAGTAGACTATATATTGATTTAACACAAATAACATAAATACCTTGTGCGTGTGTATATTCATTGCACCTATCTGTTCTGTTTAATGTTATTTTCATATGGAGTGCATGATTATAATTATTCATAAGTATGCAGTGTCATAACTACATCTCTGACAGTTTGAAAATCGGTAGAAAGTTAAGCAAGTTAAGGTTATTTAAAAAGGTGCGGACGTCGACCTCCATTGGCCAGCAGCGCGGACGAGACATCTAGCCTTTATTATGTAGCCTATATCTATGACTTTGATGCCATACGTCACTGTCACGTGACGTCTGCGCTGTCTCAAGTCGGACACAATTTCTAACCGGCTTGCACCGCTTAAAGTCAGCCAGAGAACGGTCTGCGCATCGCTGCATCAAGTCGAACAAGCCTGTTGTGATTGGTTCATTGTCTTGATTGTTCACAGATGTGTCTTGTTTAGTCATTAGTCCTTGTGTATTTAAGCCCTCATGTTTGCCATGTTCCCTTGTCTAGCTTTGTTATATGTAACCCGCTGCTGGTTCAAAAGTCTGTTCATAAAGTCAAGTTAAGGTGTCAAGTCTGTTCATAATGTTTCAAGTTCAAGGAATCCGTTGACTATCAATTTTTGTTGCATTATAAGCCAACAGTGACCATTCAAAAATGGGAAAAGCACTTTTTTTGCCTCAAGTTTGCATGTCTGTAACTCAAGAAGTGTTAAAGATATCTTAATATCCTTTTATATTCTGGTTCTTAACAAACTTTCCTTTTGGTTTTTTTTTTTTTAAAGGCCCTCAATGTTCAATCCCAGAGATATGGAGATCTTAATGCGGCTCTGTGAGTAAACTGGAAAATTGTACACATATTCAGCGGTCACACCAAATGTGGGTCACTTTGCATACAGCTGATACTTTTTCCTTTTAAAGAAGAATATCTGAAGAACAAAGAGTTAAAACTAGAAATGTATCTTGTGTTTTTCTATCAACTCAATTGCATAGAGCAGTTTGCGCTTCAGCTTGATGAATGCACTGCCGTTAGCAGCGCTGCACAGTTGTTAGTGTATGTTTGATATTTATGAGACCCTAAAAAGGACAGAATGCTCACACACATCGTTTTTCTGTCAGGACCACCATCAAAGATGATTGACAATTAGCATATAGTTTGGACTGGCGGTATGGTTTTTGGTTTTGTGCAGCCTAGCATGGATAAGAGCAGGAAGAGCAGCGATAACCCCCCTTAGGGTAACAGAACAGAACCAACATAATGGGCCCTATTTTAATGATCTAAGCACATGGTCTGAATCCGCAGCTGAAGTGCATGGCGCAGGTGCACTTAGGGTGTGTCCGAATACACTTTTGCTAGTTTAACGATGGAAAAAACGGTTGACGTGCCAGGCGCATGGTCCAAAGGGGTTGTCCCTAGTCTCTTAATGAGCCATGGGTGTGTTTTGGGGCGTATTGTGCAATAAACCAATCAGAGTCTCATCTCCCATTCCCTTTATTGGGCTCGCACCATGGCGGATTCGCTATTTACACGGTGGAATTTGCGAGCGGAAAGACTAAACACTTCTCCAGAGAGGAGATTTTTAATATTTGGCATGTTTGTGTGCTGCTGCGTAATAATGCTCTGCAAAGAAAGACAGTCTCCTCTTCCCACTAAGGCAGGCTGAGTGTATTTGTACAGTGGCTGTTATTAAATTGATGTTTCTGCATTGCATGATTTCTTTTAAATTATACTGTAAAAATAATTATTTTTAAGTAGAGCAGACATTTGTTTCATGCAGATAAAAGGATTGCTGAAAAAATTCAGATTGCTGTTCAAATTGCAAACCAAACTGCTGAGCCACTGTCATTTTACTACATCAAAATGTAAGAAGTTTAATGCACTTTTTTTGATAAAGTATATGGAAATTAACTTCAGTTCTCATCTACTATGGAAATAGTAAATTATTGTTCAGTATTCAATACTTTTGTTGGATTTTTCAGGCAACATCATTTTTAACTCAAAACAATTAGTTCTATTTTATGAAATATAAAATTTAACATGTTGTGTATTCAACATCAGAGGAATAAGGCTACAAACAGAATTGAAGTTTTTTTGTTGTAGTTGAGTGTGTGTGAAAGTGTGTGAGCAGCTGCAGTTTCAGTTCAGTCACTGTGACTCTGACTGACGGAGGTTTTTGTACGACTCTTTATCACTGTGTGAACACACGTTTACTGTTGATGACGTGGAAACTCTGACAGTAATAATGTCCAGCATCTTCAGTCTGGACTCCACTGATGGTCAGAGTGAAATCACTGTTAGATCCACTGCCACTGAATCTAGATGGAGTTCCTGACTCAAGGCTGTTTGCATTATAAATCAGGAGTTTAGGAGCTTCTCCAGGTTTCTGTGAGTACCAGTGCAGAGGCTGAACACTCCAACCCTGATAGACTTCAGGACTGGTTTTACAGGATATCGTAACTGTGTCTCCTAGATGAGCAGATTTCACTGCAGGCGTCTGAGTGACCGTCACTTCACCAACTGATTCTACAGCAAGAAGAATAAATAAATGTTCAGAATTAAGTATTTTGGCAAACACAAACGATCAGTTAGAATAGAGTGTGTGTAACTCCAGATTTCCTGACCTGTGAAACAGCAGCTGGTGATCATCCAGATGAAGATGATGATGATGAAGCTCATGGTTGCTGTTGGTTTAGATTCTCAGTGTTCAAACTCACAGAGATATAAAAGCTCCTGAAGCTTGTGCTGCAATGCAAATGATCTCTATGTAAATCTGTGTAAGGATCCCAACAGATGAGGCACATTAAGAGTGTTTAGGATCTTTTTTGCAAATGACAGAGTTGCATCACTAAAAGAAACAAGTATTTCACTGTGAACTCCATGAGAGGGCAAAGGTCATCAAAACCTATTAATAATGCTTTGAGAAATACATGATCATTTAGAAACTCCAAATTAAGATGTGTAAAGATCAGCTCAGAGTCTGATTATATTATTTATTGAGATTTAATAGTTTTCATGCATCAAGAGACATTTAGAGATGAGACTGTTTTAGTGAAAGTCACTTCAGCGAGCAAGTTTAGAACGCGTTCAAACAGAGTCCATGCAGACGGAGGTAAAATGCAAACAGTGTCTTTGTTTATTGTGCTTCAATGATTAAACAATTGCTCCAGTAAGCTGTGGTGTCATTCTTTCATGTTCACAGAACACAAATCTCAAGTCCATACCTTGTAGATACTGAACACAATAATTTTTCCACCTTGCACGCTACTCTGCAGTGCAGTCAAAAACTGTGTGCTTCCCCACTACCAACACACCTGTGTCTCATTACTCTGTTGCCCTTAATATCAGAGCGCCACCCAATGGACAAATGTATAATTACACACAAATGGCTCCTACACACCGGCCACCCTTAATTGCTTATGTCAGGAAGACAAAAGAATTACACAAAACATACATAATATGACCATATTAGCCCGGTTCTGTCAACACTGCACTGGCTCCCTATTAAACATTGCATACATTTTAAAATCTTGCTAATTACTTACAAAGCACTAAATGGTTTAGCTCCCCAGTACTTGAGCGAGCTCTTAACGCATTATACTCCATCACGTCTATTGTGGTCTCAAAACTCTGGCCAGTTGATAATACCTAGAATATCAAAATCAACTTCAGGCGGTTGATCCTTTTCCTATTTAGCACCCAAACTCTGGAACAGCCTTCCTAGCATTGTTCGGGAAGCAGACACACTCTGTCAGTTTAAATCTAGACTAAAAACGCATCTCTTTACTATGGAATACACATAAAACATTTTTTATTTATATTTTATTCAAATTGTTAGGCTGCATTAACTAGGTCAGCCGGAACCGGGAACACTTCCCATAACACCTGATGTACTCGTTACATCATAAGAGTAATGGCATCTACGCTAATGTTAGTCTCTCTGTTTATCCCGAGGTTTATTGCAGTCAGCCGGATCC
Organism: Rhinogobio ventralis; assembly: GCA_039654625.1. Classification (NCBI taxonomy): domain Eukaryota; kingdom Metazoa; phylum Chordata; class Actinopteri; order Cypriniformes; family Gobionidae; genus Rhinogobio; species Rhinogobio ventralis. The sequence continues at coordinate 31,092,692 of CM077214.1, forward strand.
GGGCCGTATCCAGATCAGATGGTGGACTAGCGCCCAGACATTACCAACTCATCCCTGAAGTGTCTGCAGAGACCGTGTCAATTAGTCTGCCCTCTGAAATTGCTCATCGACATGGCATCCTCAATGGATCCATCTCCGGCGTGATGACTCGGATATTTCGAATATTCCCATTTAATAATTGTTTAATCGACACACCATCCTCAATAAACCCGGCGTGATGCCTCCGATCTTTCTAATATTACTTCTGACCTATAAGGCTGCCAAAATAATAATCATACACTGTTTGTTAATTGGCCAGAGGAGAACTGGCACCCCGACTGAGCCTGGTTTCTCCCAAGGTTTACTTTTCTCCATTAGGACACCTGATGGAGTTTTGGTTCCTTGCCACTGTCGCCTCTGGCTTGCTCAGTTGGGGACACAAAATTTTCAAATAAATATCCAAATAAATTTAATTACTAAACTAAATTATATCAACTACATTACTTGAATATATATGATAATTGAAATGAGCTGATGACATCACCGTTTTCTCCAGAGCGGCTGTACAGCCGAATCAGATTCTGTTCATTATTTTCCTGTTTAACACTGTGAAGCTGCTTTGAAACAATCTGCATTGTAAAAGCGCTATATAAATAAAGTTGACTTGACTTGATAAAGGAGCCATAACAATTAGAAAATCATTGGGTCATATTTATGACATTGTTACATTTGTAACACTAGAGTAAGCCACATGCATATTATTAATTTACCTCTAAAAACACAAAGCTTTCTTACAGGTCGTTCCAAAAGATTAAAACAACAGTTGTATTTACTGTACGTAATAAACCTTTATCATCTGTAAAAATGTCCAGTTCCCAACCAATAGCTTCAAAGAGATTTTTCAGTGACAAACGGTTTACCCTACATTATTTAAAACAGCTTTGTGTGTGTCTATGGTGGGTGTAGCAGCTTTGTAATTCCTGTCAATGCTAGTAATTCCTTCTCTTTGAGAGGTAGATTGTTCAGTAGACTCTGCATCTTATAAATCCAAACAAATGCTACTTCGTCTTTTCCACTTTGAGAAATTGGTGAGATTTAATATGCTGTCGTATTAGAGGACGACAGCAGTTGCTTTAAGATCTCCTCTTATATCTTTTACCTTGGGTTCTTGGTCAGACACTTAACTGCTTCTTGAATTGTTTCCTTGGTATACAGGTGATCTTCCTGACTACCTTGAATCTGGGTTTCAATTAAAAGAGACTTGTCAACATTGCACCCATCAAACATCCTTTCATTAAGCACATTAAAATGATCTTCCTCCAATTTCTGTTGTGTCTCAACCGCTTCCAGAACCACTTTTACTTCAATACAGTCTTGAATTAGACTTTCTATTGGAAAAAGTGACTGAATGTCTTCCACAGTTTGCATTGATGCATAACAAGTGAAACTCGAAGGCACAACTTCCTGGTTTAAATTTCCATCAGAACATGGTAACCGATGAAAGTCCACATCCTGTCTGGACAACTCATTTTTTTCCACAGTGGTTTCACTTAAGTCCTGTTTATACTGATTTTGGATCAGCCTTCCAACAGAGATCCTGTTGACAGTAACAGAGGATGTACCAGACTCATTCCTGCCATCACTGCACCTTTCTGAATGTCCTCCACTGACAACCCACCCCAATAGGGTTCTAATAGCATATGGTCCATTACCATAGCTATTGATTACCTCCCAAGGCTCCATTACCCGGGATGCACTGGCTCCAATCAGTAAATCAACATTAGCCTTAATGTGTGGAATTTTCACTCTGTCCAGATATGGCCATTTGGATTTTTCTTCTTGAGTAATGATGTTCTCAGAGTTAACAGGCATCTTCTGCTGCGTGTATACAGCAGGAAGTGGGAAGAAATGTTTGGCATTCATACCACAGATTGCAAGTCCATCAATAACATTGCAGGACTCAGACTTTTCCTGACCCATGGTACGAAGAAGACTATTTACCCCCTTTCCATTCATATTCAGCTCTTTCATTAGATGCTCCGAACAACAGGTAGCTGAGCTTCCCGGGTCCAGAAAAGCATATGTCTGAATCACCCTGTTACCTTTAATAGCTTTCACCTGAACCGGAATGATTGGCATTAAACGTCTCTCATTACCGGGCCCTGTATGACCACAAGTTTGAGCAGTAACCTTTGGTTCCACCTTGCGATATATGTGCAGGAGAGTTGGATGGATTTCTCCACAAACCTCACAAATGAAACGATTGTCACATTCCTTACTCAAATGTCCTGTCTTTAAACAACCAAAACAAATTCCCTTGGCTTTCAAGAAATCAATCTTGTCTCGTTGACTGTTCCTCTTCAAAGCAAAACATCTTACCAGTGGATGTTGATTTGCACAGAACAAGCAGTTTCCATAAGACTCCGATGCAAAACCTTGTGCTGACACATTGCTAGTCTTCTGAACTGGAACCGAAACAGCAACATCAGTGACAAAACTATTCCTTGGAAATGTTTTGCATGCTTGACTTTTGGACTTACTTTCATGCCATGTTTGCCCTGGATATCTCCAAACACAGGATCAGACGCCATCTTGACTTGTTTTTCAACAAACTCGACAATGTGAGAGAACCTTGCTCTGCCTTGACTGAATTCCATAATCTCACAAGCCTTGGCTCTCCATTGCTCTTTCAGCTTGTAAGGTAACTTTGTTACAACAATTTTCATGTTGCTTGGCATGTTAAGTTCTTGCATATATGAAAGTTCATCCATAGTATTGCAACATGTACGTAGAAACAATGCATAAGCCTGTAAACCCTGCACATCCTCAGCCCTTAAAGCAGGCCAGCCCAAAGCTTTTTCCAAATAGGCAGTAGATACCTTAAATTCATTACCAAAATGTTCCTTTAGTAATCTTTGTCTCTGTCCGGGGCCATATGTTGGCAACTGCGGAGCAGGTCTTTAGGTTGTCCCCTAGTGAACTGCTCGAGGAAATGCAAACGATCCCTTTCGTTCTCTCCTCAATGCCATGTTCAAATGCTCTGATAAATGAAATGTACTGCAGTGGGTCACCATCAAAGACTGGGATCTCCCTTTTTGGTAAGATACAAGGATTTGCTTGCTGTTGAATAAGAGGAGTTGTTAATTCCTCTTGCTTTTTCAAGACTTCAAGCAGGGGATCACCATGAGGAGGAGGAAGAACATGTGGCACCTGATGGACTCCCATATTGTCCTGTTGCACTTGAGCAGAATAATGGAAATCAGGTCGTTCAGATGTGTGGAATGTTTGTTGATTTCTCCATCCTTTCCTCTGATTCTCTATTATAACTTGTGAAGCAGAGACACCAGTTGCGCAGCTTTATTCACAGGCACATATGCATTTGCATTGGGATTCAAACACTGACCAAGAAGAATCAAAATTTAGGTTATCAGTTGTATTAAATCACCCTTTGTTCACTCTGCTTTGGTTTTAAACTTGAACTTAGTGGTGCACACACACACCACAAAAATAACACAATGACATTCATAACTCACAGGGCTCGTGGTTACCAGAAGCAAGGTGAGCTAGTGCCACACGTCGCTAAGTTCAGCGATGATCAAGGAGCACCCACACGTGCACTACACTTCACACACACACACACACACACACACACACACACACACACACACACACACACACACACACACACACACACACACACTTCAACCAAGGGTCAAGCACTATAGATTGTAAACCACACTCGGTGTCTCATAAGGACCCGCCCCCAAATAGAGCAACTAGCCCTCCTGCTCCGGACCCACGGCACCTGAAACGCAAGAAACACAAATTACCAAACAAAATAAATATTCGGAAATGACCAAAACTTAAGAGAACCACTCCAACCTAAGAATCAGTAATTATTAAATGGAATAATGCCACAAACCTCAGATGAACCGAGGATCACTCAGTGACATAACTACCAGGGCGGTAAAGAAATATAGTTACACAAAGAAAAAGAAAAATATAATTCCATACAAAAGGTCACAATCAAAAATAACAAAGAAACCAAAACAGGCAAACCACAGTAAAACAAGTGGAAAACAAAATAATAATAAAGCACAAAAACAAAGAAACAAAAAAATATCAGGATTACACATCCAAACAAACTCTCAATTACACTTAAATAAAAGAAATTAAGTAACAACCTAAATGAACTTAACAAAAGAAAATAACGCTCAAGCATGCACTACTGTAACCCCCGCACATGGGCATGCTGAGCAGACAAACAAACACAAACATTAAAGTAATAAGAACAAAACGGCAGCAATGAACGTCCTAAGCCAGGCAGCACAGTCTGAACGCCCTTAAACAGGCCAATTTGACCTACAAGAAACTAAATGTAAGCTAAAATACCAATGTGAACATTAATGCATCATTGTTGTACAATGATTGCACATACCAACCATGTGAAGATCACGTCATTCATCCGGCAGCCAACAGATAAAAAGTTCACAAAGACGCTGATTACCTGCACCTAGGGAAGAGTAATCGAACCCAGAGAGGATGCCACTAAATAGTGGCACTCCACTACACATACACAAGCAACGTCCATTAGTCTTTGGCCACCAATGCATTGGAATTATACTTGACCCGATTGTGTGCACACATAGTATCATATGGCCATTTTGATGTTGCAACAACCAACGTACCTATAATCCAGTCGATCCAGCAGGCCCTTTAACATCCAGATGAGCACGCAGCACAAGCGGGAAGAAATCCAAACCGAATCGCTGAGTCAAATCCAACCGGACGTCTTTGAGACGATACACTTTATCCAAACGAACGCCGTCCTTTTGTCCGTCGAAACAACTGCGTTGACTTTTACTCCAGTGTTGAATCAGCGATGTCCAGCAGCAAACACTCCCACGCGAATCCAGCAGGAACTTGCAGACCTACAATTACAGTCACATTTCCACAGCAATGTTCACCAGTGTTCATGTAGCAAATCTGCGTTCAACAAAGTGCCGTTCACATGTAGCTTACACACAGGCCATTGGAAGCAAGTTTACTATGGTCATTACTTACTAAAGCGTAGTTTGACATTAAGCCGTTCGTTGATTCAAACAGAGTCCATGCAGACGGAGGTAAAATGCAAACAGTGTCTTTGTTTATTGTGCTTCAATGATTAAACAATTGCTCCAGTAAGCTGTGGTGTCATTCTTTCATGTTCACAGAATACAAATCTCAAGTCCATACCTTGTAGATACTGAACACAATCATTTTTCCACCTTGCACGCTACTCTGCAGTGCAGTCAAAAACTGTGTGCTTCCCCACTACCAACACACCTGTGTCTCATTACTCTGTTGCCCTTAATATCAGAGCGCCACCCAATGGACAAATGTATAATTACACACAAATGGCTTCAACAATGGGTCCAAGTAAAGTCGTTCACAAATGTGTCCTTTGCAGCTCGGTATACTCAACAATTGAAGATATTAGAAGACATATGTTTGTCTTTTCATCCTGAAATGCGAGGCAAATGCTGGATCACAATAATTAGGAACCACAGTTTCCACAAATCCCTTCACTCGATTGGGATGTTCTGCTTTATTCTGGACGGCTATGGCAGTGACTGTAACATTCAACACACCACCGTTTCCGTTTAAAAAACGTTTTGTCGGGGCTGAACGCAGCCCAGGGCAACAATTAAAACAAGCTAATATAAAACTCTTACTGTCTGCAGTATACAGTACGAATACAGTGCATAGTATACAAATGACATGTTAGGATGGGATACTCAGATTAAATAACATGGAGTATTATGAAAATGAAGGTCTATTATTAATAAAAGGCAGCAACAGGGCAAGCTGTGTGATTATTAAGAGTGGCAGCTTAATTTAGATGGTTTTATTTCAGATGCTTGTGTGACGATGTTATTTCACATCCTCCTTTGAGCAGCTGCAGTTTCAGTTCAGTCACTGTGACTCTGACTGACGGAGGTTTTTGTACGACTCTTTATCACTGTGTGAACGTTTCATCACCCTCACAATCACCATCAGAATCTGTTCTGCAATGTAAACTCTGACAGTAATAATGTCCAGCATCTTCAGTCTGGACTCCACTGATGGTCAGAGTGAAATCACTGTTAGATCCACTGCCACTGAATCTAGATGGAGTTCCTGACTCGAGCGTCTTTACATAATAAATCAGGAGTTTAGGAGCTTCTCCAGGCTTCTGTAAGTACCAGGCTAAATAATCATCCCCATCACTATCTCTGAACACATCTCTGCTGGTTTTACAGTTGATGTTGACTGTTTGTTCTGGTTGAGCTGCTGTCATTGAGGGACTCTGAGTGACGCTGATCTGTCCTCTACACTCTGAAACACAACAAGAAGAAAATCACCAGAAGACATTAATGATCAAGTCCATGTAAAGTAGTAAATGCAGTGAAAGTGAGTCTGACCGTTGAGGAGCAGCAGCAGAGAGCAGATGATCAGAGTGTGTGTCGTCATCTTTACTGGGAAAGAGTGAAACTGAAGGACGGTGATGTTGGATTCACAGTCGGACTGACAGACGCTCTGATATTGAGCTCCGGTCACAGGGGTGGGACACACATTCAAAGCCGTTTCCTCTCTAATGTGTCACAGTCACTCACAGCAGAGCAGAAATATTAAGAAATTAAATTTCACTCATCAAACACTCAACTATTAGTTTGTTTCTCTGTGATTCACGCTCAGCAGCAGCAAACTGTGTGCTTAAAAATAATAGTGACTTTTTTGCCTTTATTTAGACTTTCTCTCATTTTTAATCGAAGGTGGAAACAGCTTGAATGTTTCTTTTGGACTGTTATTCATCTCTTTTCTGATCTTTCATCTGCTCTGCTCTGTGTGTTTCATAAAAATTATGTGTGCTTTATCATTCAGTCATGATTTTATTATAATTTAATCAACACATAGGCCTGAAATACAATTTAATTTCAGAGCCACTTTTGATTTTATAAATCAACTTCAGTCAATGGAGCATGAAAACACCTGCAGACACATGAAGAAACAAGAACATGCGGCCGAATGATGATCCTCACAGATATAAGGAGAGAGAAATTGAAGATAAACATGACAGACACGTATCACTCATCTCTCGCTGTGTTTTATAGTATTTTAAGTGTTTCTGGTGTTACAGGAAAATCATTACAGGACGATGAACATCTGCTCTCTTCTGAGAGAAACAATCAAACCTGATGATGAAATATGAGTTGAACTCGCTCAGTTTCTCTGTTTGACTGAAATGAGTCGAGTTTGACTAAAGTTTGAGAAACGAGGTTTGTTCATTTACATTAGTTTACACTGTTAATACTTGTGAATAAGTTTAACAAAAATTCAGTTAAAAGGGTAAATTAAAATTCTCATCTTGCTTAGTTAAAACTTGGGTTATAAATTAAGTGAAATAATACACAATATACATGCATAATTAAGTCCATATATAAATGCATATTAATACAGTTATGCATAAATAACTGCACACAAATGACAGAATAAATGAATAAATAAAATAATAATTCCAACACTAATAAAGGAGGAGTAGATATGTCTCCGTGTTATTTTTCAGTCAGAAGTATCCTGTTCTCTGTGAGTGTGTGAGACTTCTGATTCATTAGACGCTCTAGAGAAATAACCAGAAGAATAACAGAGTGCAGTGAACAGGAAAACTATCTGAGATACAAACCAGTGTTTATAATTAAGACAATACATTCAAATAATGTGATAAGAAATACTAGTTTGCAATATCAAGCAGCATAACGTGTTGTTCTGCTAAAAATAACTGAAGCGGATGATACGGGAAGCCAGACACACTGAATATACAAAGGGCCGCGCCGCTCTGGTGGTAAAATAAGACACATCGACCCGTCCGCCATCTTGAAACGCTTAACAAGACGCTGTTCATCACTCACACTAACAAATCAATGCATTTCATGGACAGTGTCACAGCATTGAGCAGCCTATGACTGTAAAACCACTGAGATATAAACTCCTGACGGACAGAGGAAAACCTTTCAGAGGTGAGAATGTGCCGGTTTGTGTTTTTATAACTCAATATGCAGAATTATCACAGTAATGATAAACTAAATGCGGTGAGAATATCAGCGAATGTCTATTGCAGATATAAATATTCATGCATGTGATTATGTACGCTTTGATTTGATTTCTGACCTCTATAATCTATAAAAGAGCTTAATTTAGATGGTTTTATTTCAGATGCTTGTGTGACGATGTTATTTCACATCCTCCTTTGAGCAGCTGCAGTTTCAGTTCAGTCACTGTGACTCTGACTGACGGAGGTTTTTGTACGACTCTTTATCACTGTGTGAACACACCACCACTGTGGTAACTCTGACAGTAATAATGTCCAGCATCTTCAGTCTGGACTCCACTGATGGTCAGAGTGAAATCACTGTTAGATCCACTGCCACTGAATCTAGATGGAGTTCCTGACTGGAGTTTTTTTGCATAACGAATCAGGAGTTTAGGAGCTTCTCCAGGTTTTTGTGAGTACCAGGCTAAAGCTTCATCCCCATCACTCCATCTGTACACATCTCTGCTGGTTTTACAGTTGATGTTGACCGTTTGTTCTGGTTGAGCTGCTGTCATTGAGGGACTCTGAGTGACGCTGATCTGTCCTCTACACTCTGAAACACAACAAGAAGAAAATACACTCAAAACTTTGCCAATATACTTGAAGAAATGAATTGATATCAAACTTGTGCTCCACAAACCTTGAGCAAACGCTGTGAGAGTCCAGATGAAGATGATGATGAAGGTCATGTTGATGAAGATTGTTGTGTGTGTCAGTGATGAAGTGTTAAACTCACAGCACTATAAACACTCTCACACACTGAAGCATCTGATCAATATGCAAACACACTCCAGATCATTTACCTGAAGACAGCAGAAACACTTGTTTGTCATTTAGTATCTTTGCTAATAAACTTCTATTTTCAGAAACACACTCATGATTTACTTCATGTTATTTTGGGCAGATCTTCTCCCTCTAAACACAGTTTTAATGATCAGTTTCATTCAGACTTTGATGCTGAGAGCATTTAATACCTGTGCTGCAGATTTATATCATCCATGAGACTGTATAACAGGTCAAAGGTCATCCAATAGGGAATGACCATCTAAATCTGGCTGAAGATTTCATTATAAAGCAGGTCAACAGAATTAGTGTAAATGTGATGAATGCGTTTGGGACTGATTATGAAATAAATGATTTCAGACTTCATGCAATGAGTATTTATTTTTAAAGATTAACATGCTGTGTGTGTTTTTGGATCAGTCCATGTGTGATGTTGAGAAGAGCTGTGTGTGTGTGTGTGTGTGTGTGTGTGTTGCTCGTCTCTTTCTCTGTTGAAGTGTGTGTTCATTTGAGTGTGACGGAGGTTTTTGTACGACGCTTTCACTGAATGAAGCACTGTGGTACACTTTCGGTGGAGGAACTAAACTGACCATCAGTAAGTCTCTTCAATTCTCTCATAAAAATGTATGATGTGTTTTAAAAAAAAAAATTGGTTTAATGTTATTTAATATTCTTAATTTATTATAAAATGTATTATTGAAAAGCTGCATTTCATATCTTGTGTATCGTCATATTTAATTCTATTTTATTGATTGATTGCACCAACTGATGTATTTGATTATTTAATATCGTCTGCTATATTTGTAATATTTGCAGATATTCTATGTTTTTATGTTTTAAAGCATATTTCATATTAGTAGGCGTTTTAATGTTTAACTTTACACCTAATGTATGCTAACATTTCATTATATTTTATTTAATCACAATATTTTATGATATTTGCAATTATTTCTTAATATATTTAATTTTGTGCATGACACAAAAGTTTGATAAAATAGACTAAATTAATTTAATTTCATCTTTCAAAAAAGAAATTCAGTTGATAAACATGTTAAAATGAATCTTTCTCAAACTATTAAGTTATGTTTATGAGGAAGTGTCCTGAATGATGATTATTTTCAAAATACAAATAATGGAAAGACTTTACAAACTCATTTGTTAACATTAGTTAATGTATTAACCAACATGAACTAAACATGAGCAACACATTTGTTACAGTATTTATTCATCTTTGTTAATGTTCGTTAATAAAAATCCAGCTGTTCATTGTTTGTTCATGTTCGTTCACAGCGCATTCACTAATGTTAACAAATACAACTTTTGATTTTAATAATGTATTAGTAAATGTTGAAATGAACATGAACTAAGATGAATAAATGCTGTAGAAGTTTTGTTCATTCTTAGTTCATGTTGACTAAAGTAGTTATCTAATGTTAACTAATGAAACCTTATGGTAAAGTGTTACCCAAATAATATTAAAATTGGTTTAAACATTTTACTCAATTCAGAAAAGAACAAATTAGCATTAATTTTACAGTATATCATGTCTGCTTCAGATAACTGATTTATTTATTTATTTATATATTGTACTTGATATATTTAGTAGCGGTGAATATTTTATTTTAATGGAGAATATTTCTAAAATGAATTTGGGATAGTTTGTATGTGGTTTATGAATGAAAGCAGTGATGTGGAATTTCTGTACAGATGAAGTTATGACTTTTACTGCATTACCATATCTGACATCTAACACGGACATTAATGTTGTGTGTGTGTGTGTGTGTGTGTGTGTGCAGCCGGGCCCTCCGTGAAGCCCTCCGTGTCTCTGCTGCCGCCCTCTTCTCTGCAGATCTCTGGAGGCTCAGCCGCACTGCTCTGCCTGCTCAGCTCTTACTCTCCACAGGGGGCGACGGTGAGCTGGACGCTGGACGGGTCAGAGGTCACCGAGGGGGTTCAGACCAGCACAGAGAGCGAGCAGGGCGGACGCTACAGCCGCAGCAGCGTCCTGAGCCTCAGCAAAGCACGCTGGGAAGGCGCAGATCGCTTCGTCTGCAGAGTAACACATGACGGAGCTGCTCACGAGGCCTCGTTCCTCAAGAGCTCCGAGTGCTGATGTTTCTCCAGTGAAGACGAGCCGTATCTGAGCGTCCGGCAGGATTCACAGCAGTCACGTGATCTACAGCTCAATACTGAAGCCGTCTGTCAATGTGCTGCAATTGCTGTTCATTCAATAAAGCTTCTGAACGCCTTACATTTGTGTTGGACTGCATCATTGATCAGTGTGTCGTTCGTTCAAAGTCCTGCACTAAAGTTTCAGCTGCTTTTGATTGATTGTAATAGTTGAGAACAGCTGCATTTAGCAGGAAATGTCAAATGAAGCTCTTGGGGTTTGAACATGGTCACTGGAGACGGAGCTGCTCTATTCTGAGAGGATCACAATCACTAAACCTGACAATGCAAATGAGATTTACACCTCAAACTCACAGTTTCACTCTTTGATTGGTTCAACGCTCTGAACTGGAACACTTTCACTTCTGCTCATGAGAAATGAGTTATGAGTAATAAATTCATAATCAGCTTGAGATGAAGGAGCTGCTTGAAAAACTGCTCAAAAACATCTTTATGTTGCTGATACACAATGACTTTACAGTGTAGTTTAATGTACAAAACAAAAGACGCCATTATTATTTGTTTGACTTCATATCATTCTACATTTTATATCAGTTGTAGATCCTCACAATGCACGCAGGCAGCCCCCTCAGAAACTGCACATGCACGCTCTGCTCCCATCTTAGATGATTATTCAGACGAGTGAAACACGGTTTAGATGATAGGCTGATTTAAAATATCTAAGTTATCAAAGTCAGATAATACTCCATTTTAATTCTTCAGAATGAAATGCAGCCATAATTACCAGACAATACTGTTTTAATATTTATTTATACGGTCTCGTCATCTACACATTGCCTCTGCACAGGGATGGATTACGGACCGGGCCTATGGGGCCAGTGCCCAGGGGCCTTGACTACCAGAAGCCCGGGGGGGGGGGGGCCCTGGGGTTTAAGTCTGCGCGATTCAGTTTGGTTCAGAAAACCCATCAACAATGAAAACAAATGTTTATTATAATATATGTGTCCCATAGCCTATGGCCTCTTAAATAATGCTCTTATGAGGGCTCCATGGAACTTCTGTTACTGCTGGGCCCTGTGTGAATCTGAAGGGCCCAAATCCTCTTCTAGAACTATCGTCCCATCCTGATTCAAACTAAATTTATTTGACTCTTTGAGCTTCTTTCTTTGTGTGAAAGGTATTGGAAAAATAACTATTAATTACAGTATAACTGCCCATTTTCCCTAAGTTGAATTGAGACTAAATTTTAAAACATTCCCTAAATGTTTTTTACTGCCTAAATTCTAAATGATTCAATAAAATAGGCCTAAAGAGGGCAATAGAGTATTTTTTTAGCACAATTATTATTTAAAATTTGAACTGTAAACTCACACCCTTCACTCTGCAGTTGTTTGAATGACTGTAAAAGATCCACCTTCAAATAAAAAAGCCCGTTAAGCAGAGTGTACTGTATATACTGTAAAACAAATGCACTGTATAATAAATGCCATATTGCGCTTTCACAACCCAACATTAAAGATCTCTTATGTTACGAAGTTTAAAAATATTTTCAAATATATGGCGGGATTGAGGCCTCAGAGTGAGAATGGTTTGAATATTCATGATCATAACTTTTAGAGCAGCATGATTTTGGGAAAACATTGAATTGTTTTTTCTGCTTAAAATTTAACCATGATTTAAAATGGTGTGCAAAATCAAAAAGGAGTCCACGTCTTGAAATAAAATATGAGCCTCATGCATCCATTGTGAAAAAAACAACTCCTGTACACTTGAGAAAAACATATGGATTATCATACTTCAAATTTTCTAATTATTATTTTTCCTATTTTTACCCAAAATAGGATGGAGTGAGCAGGATTGAGCATTACTGAGTGCAAAAACCCCCCCAAAAAACACAACATGTCTGTTTCATTCATACTGGAAGCCGGAAGGCGCCCTCTTGCAGAAACTCCAAACATGCCTCACATAAGTAATATAACTTATGACGTTCCAGGAAATCCCTAATATGGACAAACGCATCAAGCTGTCGCTGCTGAATAAAAAGATAAAAATGCTTTGACTGATTAAACATGAAGACAATAAACACATGCTGAGCACATCAGTGCTCGAAGTGGGGCGGTACTCACCGGCACTTCTACATTTTACTCTTTAGCACACTTGCACTTTTTCTTGCGCTACTTCTCGCTTTTATAACGGATCAATTATCTGTGCAATATGACTGTGACTGAAGCCCAATTGTTTAATTAAGTGGCGCTCGAATCACTGCGTTCACCAGCGCGCTCCAAAAGTGTTAAGATTTGCACGAGCCGTTCCTATGCGACGCTGATAAAATGCGCGACCCATTTGAATTCTATTGAGAATGTAGTAAAACACTACGGAGAAAGTCAAACATGATCTAAAACTAAATGACTGATGAAAAGAGGTGAAAACATCATCCTGCAAGCTTCATGATGACCACATTTACTAGAATTTATCACGTTCTGTTGTATTTATTGTGGTAAATTTTGACTAGTTGTAGAATTAATAATAGATAATCTGTTGACGTCCCAGTGAACCGGAAGTTGCAGCTGATTTTATTTCAGTGCTGTGACGCATTTCCAAGTGAAAGGGAATATTGAACAGAGGGCAGGGTTTTACTTCAGCGCTCCTCCTCTCCATCTCTCGCTCATAGCAGACTAACGGTTGGAGGGGAGTGGTTAAGGATATTCAAACCCAAGCCGTCAAACTGCCGTCATCGGAAAGGGAACGCCATTCCAGACCAGAAGTTACGTTTCAGATTTTGATTAAAGATTATCACGGCAAACATTTTTTTTCTTCTGTGTATTAACTTGCACGGATTAATTGTTCACCCTAAGACCTGTAACGTGTGCTAACAAAGTAAATAAGATCGATTTTGATTTCATGAAGACTTTAAGGGAATATATTTTTCACTAAAGATTTATATTACACCTGTGGCATGTTGTGGCTATAGTTTCTAACTGTGTTGCTATTTTTCATAACAAATGCTATATATAATTAAAGAAAGAAAAAAGTTAACATTGGCCTGCATGGTAATGAGGAGCCGTCAATGGTCTTGCTTTGTAAATAAACCCTATTGTAATAAATGCTATTACAAGAACTGTATGTTAGTTTTAAGGCGGAGTACAAGTTAGAAAGAGCTTTAAAATATGGACCTTCTTGAATTATTGACTAAATAATCCCCCCATAACCACGCCCCCCCCAGCAAAGTCCCGCCCCTTTGGTGAGTACCGCACTTTATTTTTTCCTCTTCAAGCACTGGAGCACATCTAACTCCTCAGAATCAGATCGCTCAGACATCGGGTTCCGGAGCTGTCAAACTGAGAAAGTGCTGCAGCAGTCTCAAGCCCTCTTGACAGATCCACCTCGGCGGACACGGGACCCAAACCTCATCGAACACGGCCAGACGGGAGCGCAGCACTTCACAGTGCTCACAGGCAGCTCCCTCGCGCTCCCAAACAGTTTACACACAACTGATGCGTGTCCCCACCCATAATGCATCTAGGGCAGGGGTGCACACAACGTTTAAACTGTTCACTCGCCATATTTTACAACAGTATTTTGACAGACAACACCAAATAAAACTGACAACAACACAGAGCGCTTGCTGAAGAGCGACAAGCTAACTCTGTTATGTGCCGGCGTCGCTTTGTAGCTTCCGTGTATGCCGTCACGTTACGTCATGACGCAGCACCAATCGGGATTGGAATAGTTTCATTCATTCTTCAGACGCGCTACACTAAAGGAGCGTCCCCCTCGAAAGGGAACTCTTACTGTCTGCAGTATACAGTACGAATACAGTGCATAGTATACAAATGACATGTTAGGATGGGATACTCAGATTAAATAACCATGGAGTAATATGGAAATTCAGGTCTATAGGGCAAACTGAAATCACTCAGATCTCAAACGTGTGACTGATCTATAAGAGCACAAAATCTCTTTCTGACCTCTATAATTATTAAAGAGTGGCAGCTTAATTTAGATGGTTTTATTTCAGATGCTTGTGTGACGATGTTATTTCACATCCTCCTTTGAGCAGCTGCAGTTTCAGTTCAGTCACTGTGACTCTGACTGACGGAGGTTTTTGTACGACTCTTTATCACTGTGTGAACACCCAGTTACTGTTGATGTGGTGTGCACTCTGACAGTAATAATGTCCAGCATCTTCAGTCTGGACTCCACTGATGGTCAGAGTGAAATCACTGTTAGATCCACTGCCACTGAATCTAGATGGAGTTCCTGACTGAAGGCTGCTTGCTCTATAAATCAGGAGTTTAGGAGCTTCTCCAGGTTTCTGGAAGTACCAGGCCATACGGTGCCCCCAACTATCACTGTACACATCTCTGCTGGTTTTACAGTTGATGTTGACCGTTTGTTCTGGTTGAGCTGCTGTCATTGAGGGACTCTGAGTGACGCTGATCTGTCCTCTACACTCTGAAACACAACAAGAAGAAAATACACTCAAAACTTTGCCAATATACTTGAAGAAATGAATTGATATCAAACTTGTGCTCCACAAACCTTGAGCAAACGCTGTGAGAGTCCAGATGAAGATGATGATGAAGGTCATGTTGATGAAGATTGTTGTGTGTGTCAGTGATGAAGTGTTAAACTCACAGCACTATAAACACTCTCACACACTGAAGCATCTGATCAATATGCAAACACACTCCAGATCATTTACCTGAAGACAGTCACTCATTAACACACACCAAATACACTTACTGAAGTGAGAAGAATATTATTTACTGTAGTTGGATTGAAACGTCACTGTCAATCCCCAAATTTACACCAAATCCATGTGTGTTCCTGCAGTTTCTGAACAGACATGAGGATCATCACACACACGAGTCTCTGTCAGTCACTGAATCAACTGAGTTTGATTGAGTCGCGTCACACACGATAGAAACATCTGCACTTTTATAAATCTTTATTAAATAATTTAAAATGAAATCTCCTGTGTAAAAGCTTCATGAGGTGTAAATAGTCCTCACTTTAGATGAGCTCACAAAAATAGTTATCTGACGACTACTAAATGTTTTATAACTGAATTAATCATGAATTACAGGAGGAATACATGTTAATAAAGCATTTACACACTGAGTAACTGTTACTATATGTCTAAATAATATTTATAAATGTACATTTAAATCGTTTATTAATCATTTACTCTCTAAATGATCTTATGAACCACTGACAACTCCTAAATAACTGGTTTATACATAATGTAATAATTTAGAAATGATAAATTGATCATTAATAAAGTATAAACACACAATTATTAAACACATTATAGATATGCTTATAAATCAAGAGTAAAGCATTTATAGTAGAGATGTGCGGATGGGCTATTATTTCATCCGCAGCCGCATCACAAAACTCATCATCCGTCCGCACCATCGTTTTTTGACCAGTTTTCAAAGCCGCACCCGCCCGCCATCCGCTGATTGATTTAAGGCCTATGGCCGACGCGAGTCGCGTCAGCAGGCTCGCGTCAAATTTAATTAAAATATAATTTGTCACGTCATCCGCCCGATCCACGCATCTCTAATTTATAGCTGTATTTATAAACTGCTTATTAATGTTTATTAATGCTTTATAAATGATGCATTAACTATTTACTAATGCTTAACTAATGATTCATAGCATGCAGTTATTATAAAGTGTTACCGTATTTCACTGTGAACTCCATAAGAGGGCAAAGGTCATTCCAGAGGTCAAAGGTCATCAAAACTAATTAAAAATGCTTTGAGAAATACATGATCAGATGTGTAAAGATCAGCTCAGAGTCTGTGTCAGTGTGTGTGTGTGTGTGTGTCGTCTCTTTCTCTGTTGAAGTGTGTGTTCATTTGAGTGTGACGGAGGTTTTTGTACGACGCTTTCACTGAATGAAGCACTGTGGTGCACTTTCGGTGGAGGAACTGAACTGGTGATCAAAAGTAAGTCTTTAATTATCTAACGAAAATGTGTGTGTGTGTGTGTGTTTTTTAAAAGCAGGTTTAAGGTTTTTTAAGAGCATTTGGAGACAATATTTACAAATGCATTACAAAAATGTATTGTTGAAAAGCTTTACTTACATTTCAAATCTTACTTATTGTCAAATTTTATTCTATTTTACTGATTGATTGCACACATTCATGCATTTAATTATTTAATTTTATCTGCTATATTATGAATTAATATTTGGTCACATTCCATGTTTGTTACATTCCAATCCATAGTTCATATTCATAATGTTTTACATTAGTAATTTCACACCTAATGTAGGCTAATATTTCATTGTATTTTAATCAATTGCAATATTTTCAACTATTTCTTAATATATTTAATTTGACACAAATGTTGGATAATATAGACAAAATACATTTCAGAAAGAAATTTAGTTGATAAACATGTTAAAATGTTTACTTATATTTCTGTTTACGAGTCCTGTATGGGGATTATTTTAAATACAAATAATATATTTGCGAAGTTCTTGAAAATCAGTTTAAACACTTACTTAATGCAGAACTGAACATATATCATAATTTTGTAACTATATCACGATTGCCTCAGAGAACTGATTTATATTTATGCATATATCCTAAACTCAATATGCTATAAAAATGTGTAACTTTTACGGTAAGAGAACAGCAGCTGTGTTTGCCAGACCTGTTCTTTTCACTTTAAATTGAACAGTATTTTACTGTAAAATTACATTAAGTGTCCAGTTAGATCTATTACAGTTTTCACCGTATACAGTAACAGAACAAACCGTTTTCTAAATAACAGTCTTTGTTAAAATTACGATCAGTTTTTTGTGTACATGAATATTGATTTAATGGAGAATATTTTCAATCTAAACTCAGGATAGTGTCTATGAATGAAAGCAGAGAGGTGAAACTACAGTAAAGATGAAATGATTGTGCTTTTTACTACATCACCATGTCTGACATCTAAATAATTCCTAAACTTTGAGCATCAGACGGATGTTAATGTTGTTGTGTGTGTGTGTGTGTGTGTGTGTGTGCAGCCGGGCCCTCCGTGAAGCCCTCCGTGTCTCTGCTGCCGCCCTCTTCTCTACAGATCTCTGGAGGCTCAGCCGCACTGCTCTGCCTGCTCAGCTCTTACTCTCCACAGGGGGCGACGGTGAGCTGGACGCTGGACGGGTCAGAGGTCACCGAGGGGGTTCAGACCAGCACAGAGAGCGAGCAGGGCGGACGCTACAGCCGCAGCAGCGTCCTGAGCCTCAGCAAAGCACGCTGGGAAGGCGCAGATCGCTTCGTCTGCAGAGTAACACATGACGGAGCTGCTCACGAGGCCTCGTTCCTCAAGAGCTCCGAGTGCTGATGTTTCTCCAGTGAAGACGAGCCGTATCTGAGCGTCCGGCGGGATTCACAGCAGTCACGTGATCTACAGCTCAATACTGAAGCCGTCTGTCAATGTGCTGCCATTGCTGTTCATTCAATAAAGCTTCTGAACGCCTTACATTTGTGTTGGACTGCATCATTGATCAGTGTGTTGTTCGTTCAAAGTCCTGCACTGAAGTTTCAGCTGCTTTTGATTGATTGTAATAGTTGAGAACAGCTGCATTTAGCAGGAAATGTCAAATGAAGCTCTTGGGGTTTGAACATGGTCACTGGAGACGGAGCTGCTCTATTCTGAGAGGATCACAATCACTAAACCTGACAATGCAAATGAGATTTACACCTCAAACTCACAGTTTCACTCTTTGATTGGTTCAACGCTCTGAACTGGAACACTTTCACTTCTGCTCATGAGAAATGAGTTATGAGTAATAAATTCATAATCAGCTTGAGATGAAGGAGCTGCTTGAAAAACTGCTCAAAAACATCTTTATGTTGCTGATACACAATGACTTTACAGTGTAGTTTAATATACAAAACAAAAGACGCCATTATTATGAGCCAAAAATAATAAGCATATTAGAGTCAAACCCGTCCGTCAGGACAGATCACAGTCTAATAGAGCGGATTTCAGTCATAAGTCAGTTTTGAGCTCATGTGTAGTTCCTGTGTTTGTCCTGTGTGTGTCAGTGTGTGTGATAGTGTGTGAGCAGCTGCAGTTTCTGTCAGTGTATCAGTTCAGTCACTGTTGCTGCGTCTCAATTCGCCTACTTATTAGGGATGGGCATTTCAAGCTAAAATAATATTCGATGATCGCTGGGAATTATTTGATCATTATTCGAAAACTGCATCCCTCCCCCGTAAATCAACTGCTCATGAGGCTAGGACATTTCAAAAATGAGCATGAACATTTATAGCAATTAAAACATGAATATCACCTCAAGCCATAATGATCTTAGGCTAGCCCTAAACGCATTAAAACTATTGTGAACAGCCTGAATGACGGCACTTATGTGAACATTAATTTTAACATCTGTCTTCATAACAATAACCTCAATCTCATATTTTAACTAAAAAAAAATGAGCATGTCCACATGTTCGGGATGAAGACGGGAGCACAATCTGTTCAGGACACACTCTCTGATGGCACAGACGTCGTGAGCACACACACAAGTAAGCCTTTGCTAATTTTGCCAGTCGGGGGTATTTGTGGCCGTTGGTTTTCCATCAGTTCATGGGTGGATGTGGATGCGTGGGCACATCTCCTGCAGTCCTGATTTAGTTCTACGTTATAGTCCTCACCAGACAAGACTGCGATTGCAGATGCAGACTCGATCACTTCATGGCTTGTTGGCCAACGGCTGTGTTTCATCTGATTCTACTGCGGTCTCTTCCTCGCTCTCGAGCTGTTCGAGATGAGATCGCACACCTTGGCCTGCACAGCACATTTAACTTTGTGAACCTCAGGTGTTTGTGTCTGGGATCCGGGAAGGATGCGATGTGTGCAACCTTGCAAGCCCTCCTGACATCTGCAGGTGCAAGTCGCCGCTCCAGTGAAGCGTATTTGCCAGATTTTCTAGAAGACACTCAGCGTTACAGGCTGACTTGTGTAAAGGATCGCGCTCTGACCCTTCTGCAACATCTCCTTAAATACCAGACCGAGACAGAAACCTCTTTCAAATGTAAACATGAGTTTACAATGGGAATTTGCATTAATCAAGTCTCCACACCTGTAGTTTACACCTTATTGAGGACAGGAAGTAAAGACCAATTGGCAGAGGACACACACATCACAATAAGCAAAAATATCGGTAACACTTTACAATAAGGTTGTATTAGTTAACATTAGTTAATGCATTAGTTAACATGAACTAACCATGAACAATGCCTGTAGCTTTACTGTTTTTGTAAGGTTATCTTACTGTACATATTTACATTAGTTTACCTATAGCAGCTGACACACACTAAGGATGAACATTTCTAACTCACATCTCACTCTAAAGGTAAAAATGCTGTTGTGTACCTTATCAACATGATTAAACAAAGCATGTATTAATGGTTTTTGAGAACCTTATTATCAAGTGTACGCTAATTCAACATTAACTGATGTGTTAACATTTGTAGGTTCATTACAAAGCAGTAAATAATAATAAATGCTTCGTTAATGGAAAGTCATGTTAATAAAGAGTCTAGACATGTTAGTAACACATCAGGTAATGTTGAAATAGTGTACACTTTACAATAAGCTCTAAGAAGAGAGCAAAGAAGAGAAGAGCCAAAGAGAAATCCCCCAAGAAGAGAGAGAGCCAGAGAATCAAAAGAACCCAGAGCAACAGTTACAATCTTCTTTTATAGTTCCTTGACCATGTAACTCAAACCCTATTGTGAGTCATTCAAACTGACCAATCAGACCAAACTTCCCCCACTGTATTTAAGGGGTGACACACCTTTGGCCTACAGGCCTTCAGAATCTCCAAATGGCCCTTCTGATAGGAAAGATGGGGGTTGAAAACAGTAAAGCAGTATGTCTTTGTTCAATTGCAAATATATCTTTGATGATTTTCAATCCTACATGAGCTTTCTCAATCTCTGTTTTTCTGATCTGTGGTGTATACTGTGAAAGTAACACTTTCTTTTGATGGTCCCTTTTGAACATTCTGTTGACTATAAGTAACTTTGCAACTACATGTCAACTAACTCTCATTAGAGCATTAGTAGTATGTCTGCTTATTATCTGCTAACACTTTATTGTGATGCTCCTCCAACAGACTTTGCAACTGCATGTCAACTTATTCTAACCCTAACCCCACCAGTCTACTAATATTTTACTAACACTCTAATGACAGTTAGTAGACATGTAGGTGCAACGTTACTTATAGTCAACAGAATGTGTTAAAGGGACAAATCAAAATAAAGTGAAACCATTTTGTTTATTTGAAAAGAGTTAAATTGAATGTTTCTATTTTTAAACATATGCCAAATACGGAAATCATAAAGAGATAAATTATTAGAAAAAGTCCATCAGGTCCATTTTGTCTGGTTTCAGATGTGTTTGGTCTGCTGACTTGGTGGAAGTTAATGAGAGAAAACATTTGTAGGAGAATGTTTAGATCTGTGTTTTAGAAAACATGTTGTTGAGTGTGTGTGAAAGTGTGTGAGCAGCTGCAGTTTCAGTTCAGTCACTGTGACTCTGACTGACAGAGGTTTTTGTACGACTCTTTATCACTGTGTGAACACAGCTTTACTGTTGATTTCATGGTAACTCTGACAGTAATAATGTCCAGCATCTTCAGTCTGGACTCCACTGATGGTCAGAGTGAAATCACTGTTAGATCCACTGCCACTGAATCTAGATGGAGTTCCTGACTCAAGGCTGCTTGTTAAATAAATCAGGAGTTTAGGAGCTTCTCCAGGTTTCTGGAAGTACCAGCTCAGAGCAGGTTGTGAATCATCACCATAACAGCACTCTGGATCTCTGCTAGTTTTACAGGTCACAGCGACTGATTGTCCAGTTTGAGAGAGCAGCTCTGAGGTTTGAGTCACTGTCACCTGCCCAACAGATTCTGACAAGAGAGAAAGATTAGAAATCACAAACACTTTTACATCCATATATCTTCTCAACACACATAAAGATATCAAGTAAATAACGTATGTAATGACTGACACAAACCTCGACATAATACTGCCAGCGTCCAGATCAATATGGTGATGAGAGTCATTTTTGTTGGTTGTAGGTTCAGTTCTAGTGAAAAACAGTTGTTGATGATGTTTGATGTTTGACAGAGTTATAAACACACGCAGAGACTGAAGCGTGTCGCTCATGTAAAACACACTCTCTATGCAAACGCTTCAGTCGCCAACAGATTTAAGTTGGTTTAATGTGCCGTTTCATTGAGACTTCACATAAGTTCACATTAATATAATAATTTATTGTCATTTTAATCATTTAATCATTAAATCATAATCCGTTATTGATATAAAGCAGTATAACGAGCAAGAGCACGGTTTAGTTAGAATGTCACCAGCATGATTGAGAATGTGATATGGCTTTTATACAACATTTACTAATGAATCATTTTCTTTTCAGACTGAATATTAAGAGTAGATTCTTTGTTTTTCGGTCCAGCTGAAATGGTTCCAAACGAACATATTGCTGAGTAGCACATTCCTAAATAAATCAATGTTTTGAATAGAGCTGCACGATTCTAGATAAACTGAGAATCACAATCACGATTCTCCCATGGCAACTAAACAAAATAACATGCAATGTGGCCTATAGAGTCTCTGACTAAATATTTATTGCTGGGTCATTCCATGTCAACTCAAACAGAGGTCATAATAATTTGTTAAGAATTTGTCTGTAGAAAGACAAACATAAATAGTGATGAAAGACAAAATATGAAATTTCAGTTATCACCTGAGATTTGGAGTGTCATGGTGTATTTTGGTTTTGTTTCATGTTCATGTTCTTATTTTATGTTCAATGTCATGTTTCCTGGTTTGTCATGTGATTCCATTGTGCCCTCATGTGATCATGTCATGCGCTTCCCTTTCACAACGTAATGCCGGGTAGAAGTCCTCTGCGTAGCTCGCAAACTTGCAGGCTCAGCTGAAGTGTGCACCGAGGGCGCTCACGAGCACCCTTCTTTAAGCTTAAATGACGAATGGGACACCCTACGGCCTTGTGGACTTAACCGACTGTGGTACCTGATGTAAGGTGAGTGATCTGCATGAACACAAATACTCTTATTTCGCTGAAATCTTGACAGATTTACAAATGGTTTGGTTTCTTACAAACGTTATTAACGTGGCTATAATTCTGGATGCTTGAACATGTTGAAATTGAAGCTTTTCTTTTCGAAAAACGACTTAAGCGTGCAGCATAGTTGTGTATCACGGCTTCTGAGACCACAATCGAGCTGTTCAATTATATAGGTTTTACTGACACCAATAACGATTTTATGAAAACTAATCTTTTGTCTAAATTACAATCTTTGTGGATGTAGTTGTAGTTATTAGCTGGCTAATAACTAGAAGCTTTACAGTTTAGCTGCTACCCAGCAATTTTACATCAGTGGGAGAGGCAGAATTGCGCTTTCTTTTCAATATAACTTAAGTTGCAATTATTCTGATTATTTCCTAAGAAACTACAGGGTCTCAGCTTTCTAAAGAGGTCAGGCATTTGATGGTAGGCAAAAATAGGTGGGAACAGTGATCTCTGAAGTAGTCACAGTGCAATGTTTACTGAGTTTTAGTAGACTATATATTGATTTAACACAAATAACATAAATACCTTGTGCGTGTGTATATTCATTGCACCTATCTGTTCTGTTTAATGTTATTTTCATATGGAGTGCATGATTATAATTATTCATAAGTATGCAGTGTCATAACTACATCTCTGACAGTTTGAAAATCGGTAGAAAGTTAAGCAAGTTAAGGTTATTTAAAAAGGTGCGGACGTCGACCTCCATTGGCCAGCAGCGCGGACGAGACATCTAGCCTTTATTATGTAGCCTATATCTATGACTTTGATGCCATACGTCACTGTCACGTGACGTCTGCGCTGTCTCAAGTCGGACACAATTTCTAACCGGCTTGCACCGCTTAAAGTCAGCCAGAGAACGGTCTGCGCATCGCTGCATCAAGTCGAACAAGCCTGTTGTGATTGGTTCATTGTCTTGATTGTTCACAGATGTGTCTTGTTTAGTCATTAGTCCTTGTGTATTTAAGCCCTCATGTTTGCCATGTTCCCTTGTCTAGCTTTGTTATATGTAACCCGCTGCTGGTTCAAAAGTCTGTTCATAAAGTCAAGTTAAGGTGTCAAGTCTGTTCATAATGTTTCAAGTTCAAGGAATCCGTTGACTATCAATTTTTGTTGCATTATAAGCCAACAGTGACCATTCAAAAATGGGAAAAGCACTTTTTTTGCCTCAAGTTTGCATGTCTGTAACTCAAGAAGTGTTAAAGATATCTTAATATCCTTTTATATTCTGGTTCTTAACAAACTTTCCTTTTGGTTTTTTTTTTTTTAAAGGCCCTCAATGTTCAATCCCAGAGATATGGAGATCTTAATGCGGCTCTGTGAGTAAACTGGAAAATTGTACACATATTCAGCGGTCACACCAAATGTGGGTCACTTTGCATACAGCTGATACTTTTTCCTTTTAAAGAAGAATATCTGAAGAACAAAGAGTTAAAACTAGAAATGTATCTTGTGTTTTTCTATCAACTCAATTGCATAGAGCAGTTTGCGCTTCAGCTTGATGAATGCACTGCCGTTAGCAGCGCTGCACAGTTGTTAGTGTATGTTTGATATTTATGAGACCCTAAAAAGGACAGAATGCTCACACACATCGTTTTTCTGTCAGGACCACCATCAAAGATGATTGACAATTAGCATATAGTTTGGACTGGCGGTATGGTTTTTGGTTTTGTGCAGCCTAGCATGGATAAGAGCAGGAAGAGCAGCGATAACCCCCCTTAGGGTAACAGAACAGAACCAACATAATGGGCCCTATTTTAATGATCTAAGCACATGGTCTGAATCCGCAGCTGAAGTGCATGGCGCAGGTGCACTTAGGGTGTGTCCGAATACACTTTTGCTAGTTTAACGATGGAAAAAACGGTTGACGTGCCAGGCGCATGGTCCAAAGGGGTTGTCCCTAGTCTCTTAATGAGCCATGGGTGTGTTTTGGGGCGTATTGTGCAATAAACCAATCAGAGTCTCATCTCCCATTCCCTTTATTGGGCTCGCACCATGGCGGATTCGCTATTTACACGGTGGAATTTGCGAGCGGAAAGACTAAACACTTCTCCAGAGAGGAGATTTTTAATATTTGGCATGTTTGTGTGCTGCTGCGTAATAATGCTCTGCAAAGAAAGACAGTCTCCTCTTCCCACTAAGGCAGGCTGAGTGTATTTGTACAGTGGCTGTTATTAAATTGATGTTTCTGCATTGCATGATTTCTTTTAAATTATACTGTAAAAATAATTATTTTTAAGTAGAGCAGACATTTGTTTCATGCAGATAAAAGGATTGCTGAAAAAATTCAGATTGCTGTTCAAATTGCAAACCAAACTGCTGAGCCACTGTCATTTTACTACATCAAAATGTAAGAAGTTTAATGCACTTTTTTTGATAAAGTATATGGAAATTAACTTCAGTTCTCATCTACTATGGAAATAGTAAATTATTGTTCAGTATTCAATACTTTTGTTGGATTTTTCAGGCAACATCATTTTTAACTCAAAACAATTAGTTCTATTTTATGAAATATAAAATTTAACATGTTGTGTATTCAACATCAGAGGAATAAGGCTACAAACAGAATTGAAGTTTTTTTGTTGTAGTTGAGTGTGTGTGAAAGTGTGTGAGCAGCTGCAGTTTCAGTTCAGTCACTGTGACTCTGACTGACGGAGGTTTTTGTACGACTCTTTATCACTGTGTGAACACACGTTTACTGTTGATGACGTGGAAACTCTGACAGTAATAATGTCCAGCATCTTCAGTCTGGACTCCACTGATGGTCAGAGTGAAATCACTGTTAGATCCACTGCCACTGAATCTAGATGGAGTTCCTGACTCAAGGCTGTTTGCATTATAAATCAGGAGTTTAGGAGCTTCTCCAGGTTTCTGTGAGTACCAGTGCAGAGGCTGAACACTCCAACCCTGATAGACTTCAGGACTGGTTTTACAGGATATCGTAACTGTGTCTCCTAGATGAGCAGATTTCACTGCAGGCGTCTGAGTGACCGTCACTTCACCAACTGATTCTACAGCAAGAAGAATAAATAAATGTTCAGAATTAAGTATTTTGGCAAACACAAACGATCAGTTAGAATAGAGTGTGTGTAACTCCAGATTTCCTGACCTGTGAAACAGCAGCTGGTGATCATCCAGATGAAGATGATGATGATGAAGCTCATGGTTGCTGTTGGTTTAGATTCTCAGTGTTCAAACTCACAGAGATATAAAAGCTCCTGAAGCTTGTGCTGCAATGCAAATGATCTCTATGTAAATCTGTGTAAGGATCCCAACAGATGAGGCACATTAAGAGTGTTTAGGATCTTTTTTGCAAATGACAGAGTTGCATCACTAAAAGAAACAAGTATTTCACTGTGAACTCCATGAGAGGGCAAAGGTCATCAAAACCTATTAATAATGCTTTGAGAAATACATGATCATTTAGAAACTCCAAATTAAGATGTGTAAAGATCAGCTCAGAGTCTGATTATATTATTTATTGAGATTTAATAGTTTTCATGCATCAAGAGACATTTAGAGATGAGACTGTTTTAGTGAAAGTCACTTCAGCGAGCAAGTTTAGAACGCGTTCAAACAGAGTCCATGCAGACGGAGGTAAAATGCAAACAGTGTCTTTGTTTATTGTGCTTCAATGATTAAACAATTGCTCCAGTAAGCTGTGGTGTCATTCTTTCATGTTCACAGAACACAAATCTCAAGTCCATACCTTGTAGATACTGAACACAATAATTTTTCCACCTTGCACGCTACTCTGCAGTGCAGTCAAAAACTGTGTGCTTCCCCACTACCAACACACCTGTGTCTCATTACTCTGTTGCCCTTAATATCAGAGCGCCACCCAATGGACAAATGTATAATTACACACAAATGGCTCCTACACACCGGCCACCCTTAATTGCTTATGTCAGGAAGACAAAAGAATTACACAAAACATACATAATATGACCATATTAGCCCGGTTCTGTCAACACTGCACTGGCTCCCTATTAAACATTGCATACATTTTAAAATCTTGCTAATTACTTACAAAGCACTAAATGGTTTAGCTCCCCAGTACTTGAGCGAGCTCTTAACGCATTATACTCCATCACGTCTATTGTGGTCTCAAAACTCTGGCCAGTTGATAATACCTAGAATATCAAAATCAACTTCAGGCGGTTGATCCTTTTCCTATTTAGCACCCAAACTCTGGAACAGCCTTCCTAGCATTGTTCGGGAAGCAGACACACTCTGTCAGTTTAAATCTAGACTAAAAACGCATCTCTTTACTATGGAATACACATAAAACATTTTTTATTTATATTTTATTCAAATTGTTAGGCTGCATTAACTAGGTCAGCCGGAACCGGGAACACTTCCCATAACACCTGATGTACTCGTTACATCATAAGAGTAATGGCATCTACGCTAATGTTAGTCTCTCTGTTTATCCCGAGGTTTATTGCAGTCAGCCGGATCCGGGCCGTATCCAGATCAGATGGTGGACTAGCGCCCAGACATTACCAACTCATCCCTGAAGTGTCTGCAGAGACCGTGTCAATTAGTCTGCCCTCTGAAATTGCTCATCGACATGGCATCCTCAATGGATCCATCTCCGGCGTGATGACTCGGATATTTCGAATATTCCCATTTAATAATTGTTTAATCGACACACCATCCTCAATAAACCCGGCGTGATGCCTCCGATCTTTCTAATATTACTTCTGACCTATAAGGCTGCCAAAATAATAATCATACACTGTTTGTTAATTGGCCAGAGGAGAACTGGCACCCCGACTGAGCCTGGTTTCTCCCAAGGTTTACTTTTCTCCATTAGGACACCTGATGGAGTTTTGGTTCCTTGCCACTGTCGCCTCTGGCTTGCTCAGTTGGGGACACAAAATTTTCAAATAAATATCCAAATAAATTTAATTACTAAACTAAATTATATCAACTACATTACTTGAATATATATGATAATTGAAATGAGCTGATGACATCACCGTTTTCTCCAGAGCGGCTGTACAGCCGAATCAGATTCTGTTCATTATTT
This sequence comes from Rhinogobio ventralis, assembly GCA_039654625.1. NCBI lineage: Eukaryota > Metazoa > Chordata > Actinopteri > Cypriniformes > Gobionidae > Rhinogobio > Rhinogobio ventralis. The sequence continues at coordinate 31,120,861 of CM077214.1, forward strand.
TCCTGTTTAACACTGTGAAGCTGCTTTGAAACAATCTGCATTGTAAAAGCGCTATATAAATAAAGTTGACTTGACTTGATAAAGGAGCCATAACAATTAGAAAATCATTGGGTCATATTTATGACATTGTTACATTTGTAACACTAGAGTAAGCCACATGCATATTATTAATTTACCTCTAAAAACACAAAGCTTTCTTACAGGTCGTTCCAAAAGATTAAAACAACAGTTGTATTTACTGTACGTAATAAACCTTTATCATCTGTAAAAATGTCCAGTTCCCAACCAATAGCTTCAAAGAGATTTTTCAGTGACAAACGGTTTACCCTACATTATTTAAAACAGCTTTGTGTGTGTCTATGGTGGGTGTAGCAGCTTTGTAATTCCTGTCAATGCTAGTAATTCCTTCTCTTTGAGAGGTAGATTGTTCAGTAGACTCTGCATCTTATAAATCCAAACAAATGCTACTTCGTCTTTTCCACTTTGAGAAATTGGTGAGATTTAATATGCTGTCGTATTAGAGGACGACAGCAGTTGCTTTAAGATCTCCTCTTATATCTTTTACCTTGGGTTCTTGGTCAGACACTTAACTGCTTCTTGAATTGTTTCCTTGGTATACAGGTGATCTTCCTGACTACCTTGAATCTGGGTTTCAATTAAAAGAGACTTGTCAACATTGCACCCATCAAACATCCTTTCATTAAGCACATTAAAATGATCTTCCTCCAATTTCTGTTGTGTCTCAACCGCTTCCAGAACCACTTTTACTTCAATACAGTCTTGAATTAGACTTTCTATTGGAAAAAGTGACTGAATGTCTTCCACAGTTTGCATTGATGCATAACAAGTGAAACTCGAAGGCACAACTTCCTGGTTTAAATTTCCATCAGAACATGGTAACCGATGAAAGTCCACATCCTGTCTGGACAACTCATTTTTTTCCACAGTGGTTTCACTTAAGTCCTGTTTATACTGATTTTGGATCAGCCTTCCAACAGAGATCCTGTTGACAGTAACAGAGGATGTACCAGACTCATTCCTGCCATCACTGCACCTTTCTGAATGTCCTCCACTGACAACCCACCCCAATAGGGTTCTAATAGCATATGGTCCATTACCATAGCTATTGATTACCTCCCAAGGCTCCATTACCCGGGATGCACTGGCTCCAATCAGTAAATCAACATTAGCCTTAATGTGTGGAATTTTCACTCTGTCCAGATATGGCCATTTGGATTTTTCTTCTTGAGTAATGATGTTCTCAGAGTTAACAGGCATCTTCTGCTGCGTGTATACAGCAGGAAGTGGGAAGAAATGTTTGGCATTCATACCACAGATTGCAAGTCCATCAATAACATTGCAGGACTCAGACTTTTCCTGACCCATGGTACGAAGAAGACTATTTACCCCCTTTCCATTCATATTCAGCTCTTTCATTAGATGCTCCGAACAACAGGTAGCTGAGCTTCCCGGGTCCAGAAAAGCATATGTCTGAATCACCCTGTTACCTTTAATAGCTTTCACCTGAACCGGAATGATTGGCATTAAACGTCTCTCATTACCGGGCCCTGTATGACCACAAGTTTGAGCAGTAACCTTTGGTTCCACCTTGCGATATATGTGCAGGAGAGTTGGATGGATTTCTCCACAAACCTCACAAATGAAACGATTGTCACATTCCTTACTCAAATGTCCTGTCTTTAAACAACCAAAACAAATTCCCTTGGCTTTCAAGAAATCAATCTTGTCTCGTTGACTGTTCCTCTTCAAAGCAAAACATCTTACCAGTGGATGTTGATTTGCACAGAACAAGCAGTTTCCATAAGACTCCGATGCAAAACCTTGTGCTGACACATTGCTAGTCTTCTGAACTGGAACCGAAACAGCAACATCAGTGACAAAACTATTCCTTGGAAATGTTTTGCATGCTTGACTTTTGGACTTACTTTCATGCCATGTTTGCCCTGGATATCTCCAAACACAGGATCAGACGCCATCTTGACTTGTTTTTCAACAAACTCGACAATGTGAGAGAACCTTGCTCTGCCTTGACTGAATTCCATAATCTCACAAGCCTTGGCTCTCCATTGCTCTTTCAGCTTGTAAGGTAACTTTGTTACAACAATTTTCATGTTGCTTGGCATGTTAAGTTCTTGCATATATGAAAGTTCATCCATAGTATTGCAACATGTACGTAGAAACAATGCATAAGCCTGTAAACCCTGCACATCCTCAGCCCTTAAAGCAGGCCAGCCCAAAGCTTTTTCCAAATAGGCAGTAGATACCTTAAATTCATTACCAAAATGTTCCTTTAGTAATCTTTGTCTCTGTCCGGGGCCATATGTTGGCAACTGCGGAGCAGGTCTTTAGGTTGTCCCCTAGTGAACTGCTCGAGGAAATGCAAACGATCCCTTTCGTTCTCTCCTCAATGCCATGTTCAAATGCTCTGATAAATGAAATGTACTGCAGTGGGTCACCATCAAAGACTGGGATCTCCCTTTTTGGTAAGATACAAGGATTTGCTTGCTGTTGAATAAGAGGAGTTGTTAATTCCTCTTGCTTTTTCAAGACTTCAAGCAGGGGATCACCATGAGGAGGAGGAAGAACATGTGGCACCTGATGGACTCCCATATTGTCCTGTTGCACTTGAGCAGAATAATGGAAATCAGGTCGTTCAGATGTGTGGAATGTTTGTTGATTTCTCCATCCTTTCCTCTGATTCTCTATTATAACTTGTGAAGCAGAGACACCAGTTGCGCAGCTTTATTCACAGGCACATATGCATTTGCATTGGGATTCAAACACTGACCAAGAAGAATCAAAATTTAGGTTATCAGTTGTATTAAATCACCCTTTGTTCACTCTGCTTTGGTTTTAAACTTGAACTTAGTGGTGCACACACACACCACAAAAATAACACAATGACATTCATAACTCACAGGGCTCGTGGTTACCAGAAGCAAGGTGAGCTAGTGCCACACGTCGCTAAGTTCAGCGATGATCAAGGAGCACCCACACGTGCACTACACTTCACACACACACACACACACACACACACACACACACACACACACACACACACACACACACACACACACACACACACTTCAACCAAGGGTCAAGCACTATAGATTGTAAACCACACTCGGTGTCTCATAAGGACCCGCCCCCAAATAGAGCAACTAGCCCTCCTGCTCCGGACCCACGGCACCTGAAACGCAAGAAACACAAATTACCAAACAAAATAAATATTCGGAAATGACCAAAACTTAAGAGAACCACTCCAACCTAAGAATCAGTAATTATTAAATGGAATAATGCCACAAACCTCAGATGAACCGAGGATCACTCAGTGACATAACTACCAGGGCGGTAAAGAAATATAGTTACACAAAGAAAAAGAAAAATATAATTCCATACAAAAGGTCACAATCAAAAATAACAAAGAAACCAAAACAGGCAAACCACAGTAAAACAAGTGGAAAACAAAATAATAATAAAGCACAAAAACAAAGAAACAAAAAAATATCAGGATTACACATCCAAACAAACTCTCAATTACACTTAAATAAAAGAAATTAAGTAACAACCTAAATGAACTTAACAAAAGAAAATAACGCTCAAGCATGCACTACTGTAACCCCCGCACATGGGCATGCTGAGCAGACAAACAAACACAAACATTAAAGTAATAAGAACAAAACGGCAGCAATGAACGTCCTAAGCCAGGCAGCACAGTCTGAACGCCCTTAAACAGGCCAATTTGACCTACAAGAAACTAAATGTAAGCTAAAATACCAATGTGAACATTAATGCATCATTGTTGTACAATGATTGCACATACCAACCATGTGAAGATCACGTCATTCATCCGGCAGCCAACAGATAAAAAGTTCACAAAGACGCTGATTACCTGCACCTAGGGAAGAGTAATCGAACCCAGAGAGGATGCCACTAAATAGTGGCACTCCACTACACATACACAAGCAACGTCCATTAGTCTTTGGCCACCAATGCATTGGAATTATACTTGACCCGATTGTGTGCACACATAGTATCATATGGCCATTTTGATGTTGCAACAACCAACGTACCTATAATCCAGTCGATCCAGCAGGCCCTTTAACATCCAGATGAGCACGCAGCACAAGCGGGAAGAAATCCAAACCGAATCGCTGAGTCAAATCCAACCGGACGTCTTTGAGACGATACACTTTATCCAAACGAACGCCGTCCTTTTGTCCGTCGAAACAACTGCGTTGACTTTTACTCCAGTGTTGAATCAGCGATGTCCAGCAGCAAACACTCCCACGCGAATCCAGCAGGAACTTGCAGACCTACAATTACAGTCACATTTCCACAGCAATGTTCACCAGTGTTCATGTAGCAAATCTGCGTTCAACAAAGTGCCGTTCACATGTAGCTTACACACAGGCCATTGGAAGCAAGTTTACTATGGTCATTACTTACTAAAGCGTAGTTTGACATTAAGCCGTTCGTTGATTCAAACAGAGTCCATGCAGACGGAGGTAAAATGCAAACAGTGTCTTTGTTTATTGTGCTTCAATGATTAAACAATTGCTCCAGTAAGCTGTGGTGTCATTCTTTCATGTTCACAGAATACAAATCTCAAGTCCATACCTTGTAGATACTGAACACAATCATTTTTCCACCTTGCACGCTACTCTGCAGTGCAGTCAAAAACTGTGTGCTTCCCCACTACCAACACACCTGTGTCTCATTACTCTGTTGCCCTTAATATCAGAGCGCCACCCAATGGACAAATGTATAATTACACACAAATGGCTTCAACAATGGGTCCAAGTAAAGTCGTTCACAAATGTGTCCTTTGCAGCTCGGTATACTCAACAATTGAAGATATTAGAAGACATATGTTTGTCTTTTCATCCTGAAATGCGAGGCAAATGCTGGATCACAATAATTAGGAACCACAGTTTCCACAAATCCCTTCACTCGATTGGGATGTTCTGCTTTATTCTGGACGGCTATGGCAGTGACTGTAACATTCAACACACCACCGTTTCCGTTTAAAAAACGTTTTGTCGGGGCTGAACGCAGCCCAGGGCAACAATTAAAACAAGCTAATATAAAACTCTTACTGTCTGCAGTATACAGTACGAATACAGTGCATAGTATACAAATGACATGTTAGGATGGGATACTCAGATTAAATAACATGGAGTATTATGAAAATGAAGGTCTATTATTAATAAAAGGCAGCAACAGGGCAAGCTGTGTGATTATTAAGAGTGGCAGCTTAATTTAGATGGTTTTATTTCAGATGCTTGTGTGACGATGTTATTTCACATCCTCCTTTGAGCAGCTGCAGTTTCAGTTCAGTCACTGTGACTCTGACTGACGGAGGTTTTTGTACGACTCTTTATCACTGTGTGAACGTTTCATCACCCTCACAATCACCATCAGAATCTGTTCTGCAATGTAAACTCTGACAGTAATAATGTCCAGCATCTTCAGTCTGGACTCCACTGATGGTCAGAGTGAAATCACTGTTAGATCCACTGCCACTGAATCTAGATGGAGTTCCTGACTCGAGCGTCTTTACATAATAAATCAGGAGTTTAGGAGCTTCTCCAGGCTTCTGTAAGTACCAGGCTAAATAATCATCCCCATCACTATCTCTGAACACATCTCTGCTGGTTTTACAGTTGATGTTGACTGTTTGTTCTGGTTGAGCTGCTGTCATTGAGGGACTCTGAGTGACGCTGATCTGTCCTCTACACTCTGAAACACAACAAGAAGAAAATCACCAGAAGACATTAATGATCAAGTCCATGTAAAGTAGTAAATGCAGTGAAAGTGAGTCTGACCGTTGAGGAGCAGCAGCAGAGAGCAGATGATCAGAGTGTGTGTCGTCATCTTTACTGGGAAAGAGTGAAACTGAAGGACGGTGATGTTGGATTCACAGTCGGACTGACAGACGCTCTGATATTGAGCTCCGGTCACAGGGGTGGGACACACATTCAAAGCCGTTTCCTCTCTAATGTGTCACAGTCACTCACAGCAGAGCAGAAATATTAAGAAATTAAATTTCACTCATCAAACACTCAACTATTAGTTTGTTTCTCTGTGATTCACGCTCAGCAGCAGCAAACTGTGTGCTTAAAAATAATAGTGACTTTTTTGCCTTTATTTAGACTTTCTCTCATTTTTAATCGAAGGTGGAAACAGCTTGAATGTTTCTTTTGGACTGTTATTCATCTCTTTTCTGATCTTTCATCTGCTCTGCTCTGTGTGTTTCATAAAAATTATGTGTGCTTTATCATTCAGTCATGATTTTATTATAATTTAATCAACACATAGGCCTGAAATACAATTTAATTTCAGAGCCACTTTTGATTTTATAAATCAACTTCAGTCAATGGAGCATGAAAACACCTGCAGACACATGAAGAAACAAGAACATGCGGCCGAATGATGATCCTCACAGATATAAGGAGAGAGAAATTGAAGATAAACATGACAGACACGTATCACTCATCTCTCGCTGTGTTTTATAGTATTTTAAGTGTTTCTGGTGTTACAGGAAAATCATTACAGGACGATGAACATCTGCTCTCTTCTGAGAGAAACAATCAAACCTGATGATGAAATATGAGTTGAACTCGCTCAGTTTCTCTGTTTGACTGAAATGAGTCGAGTTTGACTAAAGTTTGAGAAACGAGGTTTGTTCATTTACATTAGTTTACACTGTTAATACTTGTGAATAAGTTTAACAAAAATTCAGTTAAAAGGGTAAATTAAAATTCTCATCTTGCTTAGTTAAAACTTGGGTTATAAATTAAGTGAAATAATACACAATATACATGCATAATTAAGTCCATATATAAATGCATATTAATACAGTTATGCATAAATAACTGCACACAAATGACAGAATAAATGAATAAATAAAATAATAATTCCAACACTAATAAAGGAGGAGTAGATATGTCTCCGTGTTATTTTTCAGTCAGAAGTATCCTGTTCTCTGTGAGTGTGTGAGACTTCTGATTCATTAGACGCTCTAGAGAAATAACCAGAAGAATAACAGAGTGCAGTGAACAGGAAAACTATCTGAGATACAAACCAGTGTTTATAATTAAGACAATACATTCAAATAATGTGATAAGAAATACTAGTTTGCAATATCAAGCAGCATAACGTGTTGTTCTGCTAAAAATAACTGAAGCGGATGATACGGGAAGCCAGACACACTGAATATACAAAGGGCCGCGCCGCTCTGGTGGTAAAATAAGACACATCGACCCGTCCGCCATCTTGAAACGCTTAACAAGACGCTGTTCATCACTCACACTAACAAATCAATGCATTTCATGGACAGTGTCACAGCATTGAGCAGCCTATGACTGTAAAACCACTGAGATATAAACTCCTGACGGACAGAGGAAAACCTTTCAGAGGTGAGAATGTGCCGGTTTGTGTTTTTATAACTCAATATGCAGAATTATCACAGTAATGATAAACTAAATGCGGTGAGAATATCAGCGAATGTCTATTGCAGATATAAATATTCATGCATGTGATTATGTACGCTTTGATTTGATTTCTGACCTCTATAATCTATAAAAGAGCTTAATTTAGATGGTTTTATTTCAGATGCTTGTGTGACGATGTTATTTCACATCCTCCTTTGAGCAGCTGCAGTTTCAGTTCAGTCACTGTGACTCTGACTGACGGAGGTTTTTGTACGACTCTTTATCACTGTGTGAACACACCACCACTGTGGTAACTCTGACAGTAATAATGTCCAGCATCTTCAGTCTGGACTCCACTGATGGTCAGAGTGAAATCACTGTTAGATCCACTGCCACTGAATCTAGATGGAGTTCCTGACTGGAGTTTTTTTGCATAACGAATCAGGAGTTTAGGAGCTTCTCCAGGTTTTTGTGAGTACCAGGCTAAAGCTTCATCCCCATCACTCCATCTGTACACATCTCTGCTGGTTTTACAGTTGATGTTGACCGTTTGTTCTGGTTGAGCTGCTGTCATTGAGGGACTCTGAGTGACGCTGATCTGTCCTCTACACTCTGAAACACAACAAGAAGAAAATACACTCAAAACTTTGCCAATATACTTGAAGAAATGAATTGATATCAAACTTGTGCTCCACAAACCTTGAGCAAACGCTGTGAGAGTCCAGATGAAGATGATGATGAAGGTCATGTTGATGAAGATTGTTGTGTGTGTCAGTGATGAAGTGTTAAACTCACAGCACTATAAACACTCTCACACACTGAAGCATCTGATCAATATGCAAACACACTCCAGATCATTTACCTGAAGACAGCAGAAACACTTGTTTGTCATTTAGTATCTTTGCTAATAAACTTCTATTTTCAGAAACACACTCATGATTTACTTCATGTTATTTTGGGCAGATCTTCTCCCTCTAAACACAGTTTTAATGATCAGTTTCATTCAGACTTTGATGCTGAGAGCATTTAATACCTGTGCTGCAGATTTATATCATCCATGAGACTGTATAACAGGTCAAAGGTCATCCAATAGGGAATGACCATCTAAATCTGGCTGAAGATTTCATTATAAAGCAGGTCAACAGAATTAGTGTAAATGTGATGAATGCGTTTGGGACTGATTATGAAATAAATGATTTCAGACTTCATGCAATGAGTATTTATTTTTAAAGATTAACATGCTGTGTGTGTTTTTGGATCAGTCCATGTGTGATGTTGAGAAGAGCTGTGTGTGTGTGTGTGTGTGTGTGTGTGTTGCTCGTCTCTTTCTCTGTTGAAGTGTGTGTTCATTTGAGTGTGACGGAGGTTTTTGTACGACGCTTTCACTGAATGAAGCACTGTGGTACACTTTCGGTGGAGGAACTAAACTGACCATCAGTAAGTCTCTTCAATTCTCTCATAAAAATGTATGATGTGTTTTAAAAAAAAAAATTGGTTTAATGTTATTTAATATTCTTAATTTATTATAAAATGTATTATTGAAAAGCTGCATTTCATATCTTGTGTATCGTCATATTTAATTCTATTTTATTGATTGATTGCACCAACTGATGTATTTGATTATTTAATATCGTCTGCTATATTTGTAATATTTGCAGATATTCTATGTTTTTATGTTTTAAAGCATATTTCATATTAGTAGGCGTTTTAATGTTTAACTTTACACCTAATGTATGCTAACATTTCATTATATTTTATTTAATCACAATATTTTATGATATTTGCAATTATTTCTTAATATATTTAATTTTGTGCATGACACAAAAGTTTGATAAAATAGACTAAATTAATTTAATTTCATCTTTCAAAAAAGAAATTCAGTTGATAAACATGTTAAAATGAATCTTTCTCAAACTATTAAGTTATGTTTATGAGGAAGTGTCCTGAATGATGATTATTTTCAAAATACAAATAATGGAAAGACTTTACAAACTCATTTGTTAACATTAGTTAATGTATTAACCAACATGAACTAAACATGAGCAACACATTTGTTACAGTATTTATTCATCTTTGTTAATGTTCGTTAATAAAAATCCAGCTGTTCATTGTTTGTTCATGTTCGTTCACAGCGCATTCACTAATGTTAACAAATACAACTTTTGATTTTAATAATGTATTAGTAAATGTTGAAATGAACATGAACTAAGATGAATAAATGCTGTAGAAGTTTTGTTCATTCTTAGTTCATGTTGACTAAAGTAGTTATCTAATGTTAACTAATGAAACCTTATGGTAAAGTGTTACCCAAATAATATTAAAATTGGTTTAAACATTTTACTCAATTCAGAAAAGAACAAATTAGCATTAATTTTACAGTATATCATGTCTGCTTCAGATAACTGATTTATTTATTTATTTATATATTGTACTTGATATATTTAGTAGCGGTGAATATTTTATTTTAATGGAGAATATTTCTAAAATGAATTTGGGATAGTTTGTATGTGGTTTATGAATGAAAGCAGTGATGTGGAATTTCTGTACAGATGAAGTTATGACTTTTACTGCATTACCATATCTGACATCTAACACGGACATTAATGTTGTGTGTGTGTGTGTGTGTGTGTGTGTGCAGCCGGGCCCTCCGTGAAGCCCTCCGTGTCTCTGCTGCCGCCCTCTTCTCTGCAGATCTCTGGAGGCTCAGCCGCACTGCTCTGCCTGCTCAGCTCTTACTCTCCACAGGGGGCGACGGTGAGCTGGACGCTGGACGGGTCAGAGGTCACCGAGGGGGTTCAGACCAGCACAGAGAGCGAGCAGGGCGGACGCTACAGCCGCAGCAGCGTCCTGAGCCTCAGCAAAGCACGCTGGGAAGGCGCAGATCGCTTCGTCTGCAGAGTAACACATGACGGAGCTGCTCACGAGGCCTCGTTCCTCAAGAGCTCCGAGTGCTGATGTTTCTCCAGTGAAGACGAGCCGTATCTGAGCGTCCGGCAGGATTCACAGCAGTCACGTGATCTACAGCTCAATACTGAAGCCGTCTGTCAATGTGCTGCAATTGCTGTTCATTCAATAAAGCTTCTGAACGCCTTACATTTGTGTTGGACTGCATCATTGATCAGTGTGTCGTTCGTTCAAAGTCCTGCACTAAAGTTTCAGCTGCTTTTGATTGATTGTAATAGTTGAGAACAGCTGCATTTAGCAGGAAATGTCAAATGAAGCTCTTGGGGTTTGAACATGGTCACTGGAGACGGAGCTGCTCTATTCTGAGAGGATCACAATCACTAAACCTGACAATGCAAATGAGATTTACACCTCAAACTCACAGTTTCACTCTTTGATTGGTTCAACGCTCTGAACTGGAACACTTTCACTTCTGCTCATGAGAAATGAGTTATGAGTAATAAATTCATAATCAGCTTGAGATGAAGGAGCTGCTTGAAAAACTGCTCAAAAACATCTTTATGTTGCTGATACACAATGACTTTACAGTGTAGTTTAATGTACAAAACAAAAGACGCCATTATTATTTGTTTGACTTCATATCATTCTACATTTTATATCAGTTGTAGATCCTCACAATGCACGCAGGCAGCCCCCTCAGAAACTGCACATGCACGCTCTGCTCCCATCTTAGATGATTATTCAGACGAGTGAAACACGGTTTAGATGATAGGCTGATTTAAAATATCTAAGTTATCAAAGTCAGATAATACTCCATTTTAATTCTTCAGAATGAAATGCAGCCATAATTACCAGACAATACTGTTTTAATATTTATTTATACGGTCTCGTCATCTACACATTGCCTCTGCACAGGGATGGATTACGGACCGGGCCTATGGGGCCAGTGCCCAGGGGCCTTGACTACCAGAAGCCCGGGGGGGGGGGGGCCCTGGGGTTTAAGTCTGCGCGATTCAGTTTGGTTCAGAAAACCCATCAACAATGAAAACAAATGTTTATTATAATATATGTGTCCCATAGCCTATGGCCTCTTAAATAATGCTCTTATGAGGGCTCCATGGAACTTCTGTTACTGCTGGGCCCTGTGTGAATCTGAAGGGCCCAAATCCTCTTCTAGAACTATCGTCCCATCCTGATTCAAACTAAATTTATTTGACTCTTTGAGCTTCTTTCTTTGTGTGAAAGGTATTGGAAAAATAACTATTAATTACAGTATAACTGCCCATTTTCCCTAAGTTGAATTGAGACTAAATTTTAAAACATTCCCTAAATGTTTTTTACTGCCTAAATTCTAAATGATTCAATAAAATAGGCCTAAAGAGGGCAATAGAGTATTTTTTTAGCACAATTATTATTTAAAATTTGAACTGTAAACTCACACCCTTCACTCTGCAGTTGTTTGAATGACTGTAAAAGATCCACCTTCAAATAAAAAAGCCCGTTAAGCAGAGTGTACTGTATATACTGTAAAACAAATGCACTGTATAATAAATGCCATATTGCGCTTTCACAACCCAACATTAAAGATCTCTTATGTTACGAAGTTTAAAAATATTTTCAAATATATGGCGGGATTGAGGCCTCAGAGTGAGAATGGTTTGAATATTCATGATCATAACTTTTAGAGCAGCATGATTTTGGGAAAACATTGAATTGTTTTTTCTGCTTAAAATTTAACCATGATTTAAAATGGTGTGCAAAATCAAAAAGGAGTCCACGTCTTGAAATAAAATATGAGCCTCATGCATCCATTGTGAAAAAAACAACTCCTGTACACTTGAGAAAAACATATGGATTATCATACTTCAAATTTTCTAATTATTATTTTTCCTATTTTTACCCAAAATAGGATGGAGTGAGCAGGATTGAGCATTACTGAGTGCAAAAACCCCCCCAAAAAACACAACATGTCTGTTTCATTCATACTGGAAGCCGGAAGGCGCCCTCTTGCAGAAACTCCAAACATGCCTCACATAAGTAATATAACTTATGACGTTCCAGGAAATCCCTAATATGGACAAACGCATCAAGCTGTCGCTGCTGAATAAAAAGATAAAAATGCTTTGACTGATTAAACATGAAGACAATAAACACATGCTGAGCACATCAGTGCTCGAAGTGGGGCGGTACTCACCGGCACTTCTACATTTTACTCTTTAGCACACTTGCACTTTTTCTTGCGCTACTTCTCGCTTTTATAACGGATCAATTATCTGTGCAATATGACTGTGACTGAAGCCCAATTGTTTAATTAAGTGGCGCTCGAATCACTGCGTTCACCAGCGCGCTCCAAAAGTGTTAAGATTTGCACGAGCCGTTCCTATGCGACGCTGATAAAATGCGCGACCCATTTGAATTCTATTGAGAATGTAGTAAAACACTACGGAGAAAGTCAAACATGATCTAAAACTAAATGACTGATGAAAAGAGGTGAAAACATCATCCTGCAAGCTTCATGATGACCACATTTACTAGAATTTATCACGTTCTGTTGTATTTATTGTGGTAAATTTTGACTAGTTGTAGAATTAATAATAGATAATCTGTTGACGTCCCAGTGAACCGGAAGTTGCAGCTGATTTTATTTCAGTGCTGTGACGCATTTCCAAGTGAAAGGGAATATTGAACAGAGGGCAGGGTTTTACTTCAGCGCTCCTCCTCTCCATCTCTCGCTCATAGCAGACTAACGGTTGGAGGGGAGTGGTTAAGGATATTCAAACCCAAGCCGTCAAACTGCCGTCATCGGAAAGGGAACGCCATTCCAGACCAGAAGTTACGTTTCAGATTTTGATTAAAGATTATCACGGCAAACATTTTTTTTCTTCTGTGTATTAACTTGCACGGATTAATTGTTCACCCTAAGACCTGTAACGTGTGCTAACAAAGTAAATAAGATCGATTTTGATTTCATGAAGACTTTAAGGGAATATATTTTTCACTAAAGATTTATATTACACCTGTGGCATGTTGTGGCTATAGTTTCTAACTGTGTTGCTATTTTTCATAACAAATGCTATATATAATTAAAGAAAGAAAAAAGTTAACATTGGCCTGCATGGTAATGAGGAGCCGTCAATGGTCTTGCTTTGTAAATAAACCCTATTGTAATAAATGCTATTACAAGAACTGTATGTTAGTTTTAAGGCGGAGTACAAGTTAGAAAGAGCTTTAAAATATGGACCTTCTTGAATTATTGACTAAATAATCCCCCCATAACCACGCCCCCCCCAGCAAAGTCCCGCCCCTTTGGTGAGTACCGCACTTTATTTTTTCCTCTTCAAGCACTGGAGCACATCTAACTCCTCAGAATCAGATCGCTCAGACATCGGGTTCCGGAGCTGTCAAACTGAGAAAGTGCTGCAGCAGTCTCAAGCCCTCTTGACAGATCCACCTCGGCGGACACGGGACCCAAACCTCATCGAACACGGCCAGACGGGAGCGCAGCACTTCACAGTGCTCACAGGCAGCTCCCTCGCGCTCCCAAACAGTTTACACACAACTGATGCGTGTCCCCACCCATAATGCATCTAGGGCAGGGGTGCACACAACGTTTAAACTGTTCACTCGCCATATTTTACAACAGTATTTTGACAGACAACACCAAATAAAACTGACAACAACACAGAGCGCTTGCTGAAGAGCGACAAGCTAACTCTGTTATGTGCCGGCGTCGCTTTGTAGCTTCCGTGTATGCCGTCACGTTACGTCATGACGCAGCACCAATCGGGATTGGAATAGTTTCATTCATTCTTCAGACGCGCTACACTAAAGGAGCGTCCCCCTCGAAAGGGAACTCTTACTGTCTGCAGTATACAGTACGAATACAGTGCATAGTATACAAATGACATGTTAGGATGGGATACTCAGATTAAATAACCATGGAGTAATATGGAAATTCAGGTCTATAGGGCAAACTGAAATCACTCAGATCTCAAACGTGTGACTGATCTATAAGAGCACAAAATCTCTTTCTGACCTCTATAATTATTAAAGAGTGGCAGCTTAATTTAGATGGTTTTATTTCAGATGCTTGTGTGACGATGTTATTTCACATCCTCCTTTGAGCAGCTGCAGTTTCAGTTCAGTCACTGTGACTCTGACTGACGGAGGTTTTTGTACGACTCTTTATCACTGTGTGAACACCCAGTTACTGTTGATGTGGTGTGCACTCTGACAGTAATAATGTCCAGCATCTTCAGTCTGGACTCCACTGATGGTCAGAGTGAAATCACTGTTAGATCCACTGCCACTGAATCTAGATGGAGTTCCTGACTGAAGGCTGCTTGCTCTATAAATCAGGAGTTTAGGAGCTTCTCCAGGTTTCTGGAAGTACCAGGCCATACGGTGCCCCCAACTATCACTGTACACATCTCTGCTGGTTTTACAGTTGATGTTGACCGTTTGTTCTGGTTGAGCTGCTGTCATTGAGGGACTCTGAGTGACGCTGATCTGTCCTCTACACTCTGAAACACAACAAGAAGAAAATACACTCAAAACTTTGCCAATATACTTGAAGAAATGAATTGATATCAAACTTGTGCTCCACAAACCTTGAGCAAACGCTGTGAGAGTCCAGATGAAGATGATGATGAAGGTCATGTTGATGAAGATTGTTGTGTGTGTCAGTGATGAAGTGTTAAACTCACAGCACTATAAACACTCTCACACACTGAAGCATCTGATCAATATGCAAACACACTCCAGATCATTTACCTGAAGACAGTCACTCATTAACACACACCAAATACACTTACTGAAGTGAGAAGAATATTATTTACTGTAGTTGGATTGAAACGTCACTGTCAATCCCCAAATTTACACCAAATCCATGTGTGTTCCTGCAGTTTCTGAACAGACATGAGGATCATCACACACACGAGTCTCTGTCAGTCACTGAATCAACTGAGTTTGATTGAGTCGCGTCACACACGATAGAAACATCTGCACTTTTATAAATCTTTATTAAATAATTTAAAATGAAATCTCCTGTGTAAAAGCTTCATGAGGTGTAAATAGTCCTCACTTTAGATGAGCTCACAAAAATAGTTATCTGACGACTACTAAATGTTTTATAACTGAATTAATCATGAATTACAGGAGGAATACATGTTAATAAAGCATTTACACACTGAGTAACTGTTACTATATGTCTAAATAATATTTATAAATGTACATTTAAATCGTTTATTAATCATTTACTCTCTAAATGATCTTATGAACCACTGACAACTCCTAAATAACTGGTTTATACATAATGTAATAATTTAGAAATGATAAATTGATCATTAATAAAGTATAAACACACAATTATTAAACACATTATAGATATGCTTATAAATCAAGAGTAAAGCATTTATAGTAGAGATGTGCGGATGGGCTATTATTTCATCCGCAGCCGCATCACAAAACTCATCATCCGTCCGCACCATCGTTTTTTGACCAGTTTTCAAAGCCGCACCCGCCCGCCATCCGCTGATTGATTTAAGGCCTATGGCCGACGCGAGTCGCGTCAGCAGGCTCGCGTCAAATTTAATTAAAATATAATTTGTCACGTCATCCGCCCGATCCACGCATCTCTAATTTATAGCTGTATTTATAAACTGCTTATTAATGTTTATTAATGCTTTATAAATGATGCATTAACTATTTACTAATGCTTAACTAATGATTCATAGCATGCAGTTATTATAAAGTGTTACCGTATTTCACTGTGAACTCCATAAGAGGGCAAAGGTCATTCCAGAGGTCAAAGGTCATCAAAACTAATTAAAAATGCTTTGAGAAATACATGATCAGATGTGTAAAGATCAGCTCAGAGTCTGTGTCAGTGTGTGTGTGTGTGTGTCGTCTCTTTCTCTGTTGAAGTGTGTGTTCATTTGAGTGTGACGGAGGTTTTTGTACGACGCTTTCACTGAATGAAGCACTGTGGTGCACTTTCGGTGGAGGAACTGAACTGGTGATCAAAAGTAAGTCTTTAATTATCTAACGAAAATGTGTGTGTGTGTGTGTGTGTTTTTTAAAAGCAGGTTTAAGGTTTTTTAAGAGCATTTGGAGACAATATTTACAAATGCATTACAAAAATGTATTGTTGAAAAGCTTTACTTACATTTCAAATCTTACTTATTGTCAAATTTTATTCTATTTTACTGATTGATTGCACACATTCATGCATTTAATTATTTAATTTTATCTGCTATATTATGAATTCATATTTGGTCACATTCCATGTTTGTTACATTCCAATCCATAGTTCATATTCATAATGTTTTACATTAGTAATTTCACACCTAATGTAGGCTAATATTTCATTGTATTTTAATCAATTGCAATATTTTCAACTATTTCTTAATATATTTAATTTGACACAAACGTTGGATAATATAGACAAAATACATTTCAGAAAGAAATTTAGTTGATAAACATGTTAAAATGTTTACTTATATTTCTGTTTACGAGTCCTGTATGGGGATTATTTTAAATACAAATAATATATTTGCGAAGTTCTTGAAAATCAGTTTAAACACTTACTTAATGCAGAACTGAACATATATCATAATTTTGTAACTATATCACGATTGCCTCAGAGAACTGATTTATATTTATGCATATATCCTAAACTCAATATGCTATAAAAATGTGTAACTTTTACGGTAAGAGAACAGCAGCTGTGTTTGCCAGACCTGTTCTTTTCACTTTAAATTGAACAGTATTTTACTGTAAAATTACATTAAGTGTCCAGTTAGATCTATTACAGTTTTCACCGTATACAGTAACAGAACAAACCGTTTTCTAAATAACAGTCTTTGTTAAAATTACGATCAGTTTTTTGTGTACATGAATATTGATTTAATGGAGAATATTTTCAATCTAAACTCAGGATAGTGTCTATGAATGAAAGCAGAGAGGTGAAACTACAGTAAAGATGAAATGATTGTGCTTTTTACTACATCACCATGTCTGACATCTAAATAATTCCTAAACTTTGAGCATCAGACGGATGTTAATGTTGTTGTGTGTGTGTGTGTGTGTGTGTGTGTGCAGCCGGGCCCTCCGTGAAGCCCTCCGTGTCTCTGCTGCCGCCCTCTTCTCTGCAGATCTCTGGAGGCTCAGCCGCACTGCTCTGCCTGCTCAGCTCTTACTCTCCACAGGGGGCGACGGTGAGCTGGACGCTGGACGGGTCAGAGGTCACCGAGGGGGTTCAGACCAGCACAGAGAGCGAGCAGGGCGGACGCTACAGCCGCAGCAGCGTCCTGAGCCTCAGCAAAGCACGCTGGGAAGGCGCAGATCGCTTCGTCTGCAGAGTAACACATGACGGAGCTGCTCACGAGGCCTCGTTCCTCAAGAGCTCCGAGTGCTGATGTTTCTCCAGTGAAGACGAGCCGTATCTGAGCGTCCGGCAGGATTCACAGCAGTCACGTGATCTACAGCTCAATACTGAAGCCGTCTGTCAATGTGCTGCCATTGCTGTTCATTCAATAAAGCTTCTGAACGCCTTACATTTGTGTTGGACTGCATCATTGATCAGTGTGTCGTTCGTTCAAAGTCCTGCACTAAAGTTTCAGCTGCTTTTGATTGATTGTAATAGTTGAGAACAGCTGCATTTAGCAGGAAATGTCAAATGAAGCTCTTGGGGTTTGAACATGGTCACTGGAGACGGAGCTGCTCTATTCTGAGAGGATCACAATCACTAAACCTGACAATGCAAATGAGATTTACACCTCAAACTCACAGTTTCACTCTTTGATTGGTTCAACGCTCTGAACTGGAACACTTTCACTTCTGCTCATGAGAAATGAGTTATGAGTAATAAATTCATAATCAGCTTGAGATGAAGGAGCTGCTTGAAAAACTGCTCAAAAACATCTTTATGTTGCTGATACACAATGACTTTACAGTGTAGTTTAATATACAAAACAAAAGACGCCATTATTATGAGCCAAAAATAATAAGCATATTAGAGTCAAACCCGTCCGTCAGGACAGATCACAGTCTAATAGAGCGGATTTCAGTCATAAGTCAGTTTTGAGCTCATGTGTAGTTCCTGTGTTTGTCCTGTGTGTGTCAGTGTGTGTGATAGTGTGTGAGCAGCTGCAGTTTCTGTCAGTGTATCAGTTCAGTCACTGTTGCTGCGTCTCAATTCGCCTACTTATTAGGGATGGGCATTTCAAGCTAAAATAATATTCGATGGGAATTATTTGATCATTATTCGAAAACTGCATCCCTCCCCCGTAAATCAACTGCTCATGAGGCTAGGACATTTCAAAAATGAGCATGAACATTTATAGCAATTAAAACATGAATATCACCTCAAGCCATAATGATCTTAGGCTAGCCCTAAACGCATTAAAACTATTGTGAACAGCCTGAATGACGGCACTTATGTGAACATTAATTTTAACATCTGTCTTCATAACAATAACCTCAATCTCATATTTTAACTAAAAAAAAATGAGCATGTCCACATGTTCGGGATGAAGACGGGAGCACAATCTGTTCAGGACACACTCTCTGATGGCACAGACGTCGTGAGCACACACACAAGTAAGCCTTTGCTAATTTTGCCAGTCGGGGTATTTGTGGCCGTTGGTTTTCCATCAGTTCATGGGTGGATGTGGATGCGTGGGCACATCTCCTGCAGTCCTGATTTAGTTCTACGTTATAGTCCTCACCAGACAAGACTGCGATTGCAGATGCAGACTCGATCACTTCATGGCTTGTTGGCCAACGGCTGTGTTTTATCTGATTCTACTGCGGTCTCTTCCTCGCTCTCGAGCTGTTCGAGATGAGATCGCACACCTTGGCCTGCACAGCACATTTAACTTTGTGAACCTCAGGTGTTTGTGTCTGGGATCCGGGAAGGATGCGATGTGTGCAACCTTGCAAGCCCTCCTGACATCTGCAGGTGCAAGTCGCTGCTCCAGTGAAGCGTATTTGCCAGATTTTCTAGAAGACACTCAGCGTTACAGGCTGACTTGTGTAAAGGATCGCACTCTGACCCTTCTGCAACATCTACTTAAATACCAGACCGAGACAGAAACCTCTTTCAAATGTAAACATGAGTTTACAATGGGAATTTGCATTAATCAAGTCTCCACACCTGTAGTTTACACCTTATTGAGGACAGGAAGTAAAGACCAATTGGCAGAGGACACACACATCACAATAAGCAAAAATATCGGTAACACTTTACAATAAGGTTGTATTAGTTAACATTAGTTAATGCATTAGTTAACATGAACTAACCATGAACAATGCCTGTAGCTTTACTGTTTTTGTAAGGTTATCTTACTGTACATATTTACATTAGTTTACCTATAGCAGCTGACACACACTAAGGATGAACATTTCTAACTCACATCTCACTCTAAAGGTAAAAATGCTGTTGTGTACCTTATCAACATGATTAAACAAAGCATGTATTAATGGTTTTTGAGAACCTTATTATCAAGTGTACGCTATTTCAACATTAACTGATGTGTTAACATTTGTAGGTTCATTACAAAGCAGTAAATAATAGTAAATGCTTCGTTAATGGAAAGTCATGTTAATAAAGAGTCTAGACATGTTAGTAACACATCAGGTAATGTTGAAATAGTGTACACTTTACAATAAGGTTCTCAAAAACCATTAATACATGCTTCATTTAATGGTAAGTCATGTTAATAAAAGTCTACAAATGTTAGTAACACATCAGATAATGTTGAAATAGTGTACACTTTACAATAAGCTCTAAGAAGAGAGCGAAGAAGAGAAGAGCCAAAGAGAAATCCCCCAAGAAGAGAGAGAGCCAGAGAATCAAAAGAACCCAGAGCAACAGTTACAATCTTCTTTTATAGTTCCTTGACCATGTAACTCAAACCCTATTGTGAGTCATTCAAACTGACCAATCAGACCAAACTTCCCCCACTGTACTTAAGGGGTGACACACCTTTGGCCTACAGGCCTTCAGAATCTCCAAATGGCCCTTCTGATAGGAAAGATGGGGGTTGAAAACAGTAAAGCAGTATGTCTTTGTTCAATTGCAAATATCAAATATCTTTGATGATTTTCAATCCTACATGAGCTTTCTCAATCTCTGTTTTTCTGATCTGTGGTGTATACTGTGAAAGTAACACTTTATTTTGATGGTCCCTTTTGAACATTCTGTTGACTATAAGTAACTTTGCAACTACATGTCAACTAACTCTCATTAGAGCATTAGTAGTATGTCTGCTTATTATCTGCTAACACTTTATTGTGATGCTCCTCCAACAGACTTTGCAACTGCATGTCAACTTATTCTAACCCTAACCCCACCAGTCTACTAATATTTTACTAACACTCTAATGACAGTTAGTAGACATGTAGGTGCAACGTTACTTATAGTCAACAGAATGTGTTAAAGGGACAAATCAAAATAAAGTGAAACCATTTTGTTTATTTGAAAAGAGTTAAATTGAATGTTTCTATTTTTAAACATATGCCAAATACGGAAATCATAAAGAGATAAATTATTAGAAAAAGTCCATCAGGTCCATTTTGTCTGGTTTCAGATGTGTTTGGTCTGCTGACTTGGTGGAAGTTAATGAGAGAAAACATTTGTAGGAGAATGTTTAGATCTGTGTTTTAGAAAACATGTTGTTGAGTGTGTGTGAAAGTGTGTGAGCAGCTGCAGTTTCAGTTCAGTCACTGTGACTCTGACTGACAGAGGTTTTTGTGTGACTCTTTATCACTGTGTGAACACAGCTTTACTGTTGATTTCATGGTAACTCTGACAGTAATAATGTCCAGCATCTTCAGTCTGGACTCCACTGATGGTCAGAGTGAAATCACTGTTAGATCCACTGCCACTGAATCTAGATGGAGTTCCTGACTCAAGGCTGCTTGTTAAATAAATCAGGAGTTTAGGAGCTTCTCCAGGTTTCTGGAAGTACCAGCTCAGAGCAGGTTGTGAATCATCACCATAACAGCACTCTGGATCTCTGCTAGTTTTACAGGTCACAGCGACTGATTGTCCAGTTTGAGAGAGCAGCTCTGAGGTTTGAGTCACTGTCACCTGCCCAACAGATTCTGACAAGAGAGAAAGATTAGAAATCACAAACACTTTTACATCCATATATCTTCTCAACACACATAAAGATATCAAGTAAATAACGTATGTAATGACTGACACAAACCTCGACATAATACTGCCAGCGTCCAGATCAATATGGTGATGAGAGTCATTTTTGTTGGTTGTAGGTTCAGTTCTAGTGAAAAACAGTTGTTGATGATGTTTGATGTTTGACAGAGTTATAAACACACGCAGAGACTGAAGCGTGT
Organism: Rhinogobio ventralis; assembly: GCA_039654625.1. Classification (NCBI taxonomy): domain Eukaryota; kingdom Metazoa; phylum Chordata; class Actinopteri; order Cypriniformes; family Gobionidae; genus Rhinogobio; species Rhinogobio ventralis. Next base: position 31,142,583 of record CM077214.1, read on the forward strand.
CGCTCATGTAAAACACACTCTCTATGCAAACGCTTCAGTCGTCAACAGATTTAAGTTGGTTTAATGTGCCGTTTCATTGAGACTTCACATAAGTTCACATTAATATAATAATTTATTGTCATTTTAATCATTTAATCATTAAATCATAATCCGTTATTGATATAAAGCAGTATAACGAGCAAGAGCACGGTTTAGTTAGAATGTCACCAGCATGATTGAGAATGTGATATGGCTTTTATACAACATTTACTAATGAATCATTTTCTTTTCAGACTGAATATTAAGAGTAGATTCTTTGTTTTTCGGTCCAGCTGAAATGGTTCCAAACGAACATATTGCTGAGTAGCACATTCCTAAATAAATCAATGTTTTGAATAGAGCTGCACGATTCTAGATAAACTGAGAATCACAATCACGATTCTCCCATGGCAACTAAACAAAATAACATGCAATGTGGCCTATAGAGTCTCTGACTAAATATTTATTGCTGGGTCATTCCATGTCAACTCAAACAGAGGTCATAATAATTTGTTAAGAATTTGTCTGTAGAAAGACAAACATAAATAGTGATGAAAGACAAAATATGAAATTTCAGTTATCACCTGAGATTTGGAGTGTCATGGTGTATTTTGGTTTTGTTTCATGTTCTTATTTTATGTTCAATGTCATGTTTCCTGGTTTGTCATGTGATTCCATTGTGCCCTCATGTGATCATGTCATGCGCTTCCCTAGTCATGTTGTGATTGGTTCATTGTCTTGATTGTTCACAGATGAGTCTTGTTTAGTCATTAGTCCTTATTTAAGCCCTCATGTTCCCTTGTCTAGCTTTGTTATATGTAACCCGTTGTTGGTTCAAAAGTCTGTTCATGAAGTTTCAAGTTCAAGAAATCTGTTGACTTTATCAATCTTTGTTGCATTATAAGCCAACGGTGACCCTTCAAAAATGGGAATACCCCCCAGGGTATTTGTAACTTGCATTGGCAAAATCTTTGCACTCCCATCTAGAACTACACTACACACTGTTTTAGAATAAGCCTATTATAGAGAGAGGTTGTATTATTGGCAAAGAATAAAGAGTTGTGATTAGCTTGCTAAGTCAACCATTTCTTGTATTTTGCTTGTTCACTCTAGCTAGACTACTGTTTTCCATAGCAAACCAAAATATCCCCTTTCCTTTACCTCAAGAAAATGTAGCTAAAAGGTAAGCAGGTAATTAAAAACAACGTACAATTTCACTCTGTATCACGATTCATGACACTTACCAATCTTCCGTTCACCATTAGTGTGTGTATCGGTGTGTGTGGGCAGGAGGGTGCATAGCGAGTTCCGACCAAACTAGAGTAACGACGAGACGAGATGAATCCTCCAGTTACTTGCAGCAGCGCTCCGGTCTGCAGCGCTCTGAAAGCTGCCACAGTTCACACCAATGCAACGAGACGGTGCGGTGCATCATCTTGATAGCACAACGACTCTCTGTACTTCTGTACAACTTCCAACTTTTCGCCTATTTTTTGTAGCTGGATATATATAATTTGTTGCGTCTAAATATGAATGAGGATACGGTTATTGATAAATCGAATTGTTGTTATTATCATCATTTAGGGGGGCTTAGGAACATTTTGGGGTAGCTTCAGCCCCCCTAAAATAGGCCTAACGACGTCCCTGTCTGTAACTCAAGAAGTGTTAAAGATATCTTAATATCCTTTTATATTCTGGTTCTTAAACTTTTCTTTTTAAAGGCCCTCAATGTTCAATCCCAGAGATATGGAGATCTTAATGCGGCTCTGTGAGTAAACTGGTAAATTGTACACATATTCAGCGGTCACACCAAATGTGGGTCACTTTGCATACAGCTGATACTTTTTCCTTTTAAAGAAGAATATCTGAAGAACAAAGAGTTAAAACTAGAAATGTATCTTGTGTTTTTCTATCAACTCAATTGCATAGAGCAGTTTGCGCTTCAGCTTGATGAATGCACTGCCGTTAGCAGCGCTGCACAGTTGTTAGTGTATGTTTGATATTTATGAGACCCTAAAAAGGACAGAATGCTCACACACATCGTTTTTCTGTCAGGACCACCATCAAAGATGATTGACAATTAGCATATAGTTTGGACTGGCGGTATGGTTTTTGGTTTTGTGCAGCCTAGCATGGATAAGAGCAGGAAGAGCAGCGATAACCCCCCTTAGGGTAACAGAACAGAACCAACATAATGGGCCCTATTTTAATGATCTAAGCACATGGTCTGAATCCGCAGCTGAAGTGCATGGCGCAGGTGCACTTAGGGTGTGTCCGAATCCACTTTTGCTAGTTTAACGATGGAAAAAACGGTTGACGCGCCAGGCGCATGGTCCAAAGGGGTTGTCCCTAGTCTCTTAATGAGCCATGGGTGTGTTTTGGGGCGTAACGTGCAATAAACCAATCAGAGTCTCATCTCCCATTCCCTTTAATGGGCTCGCACCATGGCGGATTTGCTATTTACATGGTGGAATTTGCGAGCGGAAAGACTAAACACTTCTCCAGAGAGGAATCTTTTTATTTTTAATATTTGGCATGTGTGTGTGCTGCTGCGTAATAATGTGTAATAAGCAGAGTGTACGTGCGTTGTGGACCCGTCTATAGGCGCATAATACTAACGCGCCCTTTAAATAACACTTAAAATACTGCGCTATTGACTTTAGAGCAGGTTTTTGTTGGTCAATGGCCCAGTCATTTTCAGTTCCTCAAAATAGCAACGCGCCAACAGTGTGCCTGAACACACCCGGTGTTCAGACCAGCACGCCCATGGGTGAACAGATGGGCGGGAGTGCATTTACTATTTAAACAACGTGGTGCTGGACGTGAAAATGATAACTGCGTTGGGCTGAAACTAGCAAAAAACACTTGCGTCGCACCTGGTGTCGCATTGCGCCGGGTGTATGATAGGGCCCAATGTATTGCAGATATCATTAATGTAAATATTGAATGTACAACATAATTTGGAAATTTTGTCTGATTCAAGGGGAATTAGAATGCCAAATCCTGACTGGACAAGAGGAGAAGCTGGGGATGGAGGAGAAACACAATAGCTGCTGATAATACTGAAGGAGCTTATATATGTATGCTGTGATAGACGTCTACCTATAGGAATACGACGTCTATCCGCTGACGCCATCTAATGTGAGCTTGACTAATGTGACCTGCCAGAACTAACGCTACGCTTTTTCCTCGTCATCACAGTTCGGCACAGGCATCAGAACCGCGTCTCCTCAGCAGATCTTGGTTTGTGTGTGTGACAGAGGGATTCCTGCCGCTGTTTTGACTCCTTTACACATTTTATAAGCTCTTCACGAGTTCTCAGCTGGTCAAAACACCATCATATGTAGCTATGCACATACAACGATCGCATTTAGCCCAGCACACACACATGGGAAAGTTTTGGAGTGAGTTTTCAAACTGAGACACGTGCTAAATGAGTTTTTGAAAGAACATAAACCTGATCTAGAACTTCTTTTCCCACCAACAAAACTGGATGGCAAAACTAGCCTACCCTGCAGACATTTTTTTCAGTAGTCTCAATGGACTTAATCTGTTTATTCCGGGGCCTTATTCCACAATATTGGATGCAAGTGACAAAATAAATGTATTCAGGAGAAAAATGTATCTGTGGGTACTTAAACTACAAAGAGGCATCGCTGACATGTTTCCAAATCTATCAGAATTTTTGGATACAAGCTGCATGGGAGTGGACTTCATGCTCAACATCATTAGCAGTCACATCACGTCACTGAATGAACATTTCAGTCACTAGACATTGACATGGAGAAATATGACTGGGATCGAGATCCCTTTTCTTGTGACGGGTTGGCCAGTGGCCTCAGCGTATTTCTCCAGTGGTCGCACTCTCAGGATGAGATTTAATCAGCAGGCCCCAGAACGGTTGAGAAGGAGAACAAGGAGGTTGCTCTTCAGGCCATGAGAATATTGTTGCCTTTCCCAACAACATATCTTTGTGAGACTTCACTCTCAGCCATGATGGGAATAAAGACAGAATACAGGGTACTGCTCAATGTGGATGATGACTTGAGAGTTTGCCTGTCCCCAATAACACCCAGAATTCATCAGCTCTGCAAAGAAAGACAGTCTCCTCTTCCCACTAAGGCAGGCTGAGTGTATTTGTACAGTGGCTGTTATTAAATTGATGTTTCTGCATTGCATGATTTCTTTTAAATTATACTGTAAAAATAATTATTTTTAAGTAGAGCAGACATTTGTTTCATGCAGATAAAAGGATTGCTGAAAAAATTCAGATTGCTGTTCAAATTGCAAACCAAACTGCTGAGCCACTGTCATTTTACTACATCAAAATGTAAGAAGTTTAATGCACTTTTTTTGATAAAGTATATGGAAATTAACTTCAGTTCTCATCTACTATGGAAATAGTAAATTATTGTTCAGTATTCAATACTTTTGTTGGATTTTTCAGGCAACATCATTTTTAACTCAAAACAATTAGTTCTATTTTATGAAATATAAAATTTAACATGTTGTGTATTCAACATCAGAGGAATAAGGCTACAAACAGAATTGAAGTTTTTTGTTGCAGTTGAGTGTGTGTGAAAGTGTGTGAGCAGCTGCAGTTTCAGTTCAGTCACTGTGACTCTGACTGACGGAGGTTTTTGTACGACTCTTTATCACTGTGTGAACGCATAGTTACTGTTGATGACGTGGAAACTCTGACAGTAATAATGTCCAGCATCTTCAGTCTGGACTCCACTGATGGTCAGAGTGAAATCACTGTTAGATCCACTGCCACTGAATCTAGATGGAGTTCCTGACTCAAGGCTGTTTGCATTATAAATCAGGAGTTTAGGAGCTTCTCCAGGTTTCTGTGAGTACCAGTGCAGAGGCTGAACACTCCAACCCTGATAGACTTCAGGACTGGTTTTACAGGATATCGTAACTGTGTCTCCTAGATGAGCAGATTTCACTGCAGGCGTCTGAGTGACCGTCACTTCACCAACTGATTCTACCGCAAGAAGAATAAATAAATGTTCAGAAATAAGTATTTTGGCAAACACAAACGATCAGTTAGAATAGAGTGTGTGTAACTCCAGATTTCCTGACCTGTGAAACAGCAGCTGGTGATCATCCAGATGAAGATGATGATGATGAAGCTCATGGTTGCTGTTGGTTTAGATTCTCAGTGTTCAAACTCACAGAGATATAAAAGCTCCTGAAGCTTGTGCTGCAATGCAAATGATCTCTATGTAAATCTGTGTAAGGATCCCAACAGATGAGGCACATTAAGAGTGTTTAGGATCTTTTTTGCAAATGACAGAGTTGCATCACTAAAAGAAACAAGTATTTCACTGTGAACTCCATGAGAGGGCAAAGGTCATCAAAACCTATTAATAATGCTTTGAGAAATACATGATCATTTAGAAACTCCAAATTAAGATGTGTAAAGATCAGCTCAGAGTCTGATTATATTATTTATTGAGATTTAATAGTTTTCATGCATCAAGAGACATTTAGAGATGAGACTGTTTTAGTGAAAGTCACTTCAGCGAGCAAGTTTAGAACGCGTTCAAACAGAGTCCATGCAGATGGAGGTAAAATGCAAACAGTGTCTTTGTTTATTGTGCTTCAATGATTAAACAATTGCTCCAGTAAGCTGTGGTGTCATTCTTTCATGTTCACAGAATACAAATCTCAAATCCATACCTTGTAGATACTGAATACAATCATTTTTCCACCTTGCACGCTACTCTGCAGTGCAGTCAAAAACTGTGTGCTTCCCCACTACCAACACACCTGTGTCTCATTACTCTGTTGCCCTTAATATCAGAGCGCCACCCAATGGACAAATGTATAATTACACACAAATGGCTTCAACAATGGGTCCAAGTAAAGTCGTTCACAAATGTGTCCTTTGCAGCTCGGTATACTCAACAATTGAAGATATTAGAAGACATATGTTTGTCTTTTCATCCTGAAATGCGAGGCAAATGCTGGATCACAATAATTAGGAACCACAGTTTCCACAAATCCCTTCACTCGATTGGGATGTTCTGCTTTATTCTGGACGGCTATGGCAGTGACTGTAACATTCAACACACCACCGTTTCCGTTTAAAAACGTTTTGTCGGGGCTGAACGCAGCCCAGGGCAACAATTAAAACAAGCTAATATAAAACTCTTACTGTCTGCAGTATACAGTACGAATACAGTGCATAGTATACAAATGACATGTTAGTATTATGGAAATGAAGGTCTATTATTAATAAAAGGCAGCAACAGGGCAAGCTGTGTGATTATTAAGAGTGGCAGCTTAATTTAGATGGTTTTATTTCAGATGCTTGTGTGACGATGTTATTTCACATCCTCCTTTGAGCAGCTGCAGTTTCAGTTCAGTCACTGTGACTCTGACTGACGGAGGTTTTTGTACGACTCTTTATCACTGTGTGAACGTTTCATCACCCTCACAATCACCATCAGAATCTGTTCTGCAATGTAAACTCTGACAGTAATAATGTCAAGCATCTTCAGTCTGGACTCCACTGATGGTCAGAGTGAAATCACTGTTAGATCCACTGCCACTGAATCTAGATGGAGTTCCTGACTCGAGCGTCTTTACATAATAAATCAGGAGTTTAGGAGCTTCTCCAGGCTTCTGTAAGTACCAGGCTAAATAATCATCCCCATCACTATCTCTGAACACATCTCTGCTGGTTTTACAGTTGATGTTGACTGTTTGTTCTGGTTGAGCTGCTGTCATTGAGGGACTCTGAGTGACGCTGATCTGTCCTCTACACTCTGAAACACAACAAGAAGAAAATCACCAGAAGACATTAATGATCAAGTCCATGTAAAGTAGTAAATGCAGTGAAAGTGAGTCTGACCGTTGAGGAGCAGCAGCAGAGAGCAGATGATCAGAGTGTGTGTCGTCATCTTTACTGGGAAAGAGTGAAACTGAAGGACGGTGATGTTGGATTCACAGTCGGACTGACAGACGCTCTGATATTGAGCTCCGGTCACAGGGGTGGGACACACATTCAAAGCCGTTTCCTCTCTAATGTGTCACAGTCACTCACAGCAGAGCAGAAATATTAAGAAATTAAATTTCACTCATCAAACACTCAACTATTAGTTTGTTTCTCTGTGATTCACGCTCAGCAGCAGCAAACTGTGTGCTTAAAAATAATAGTGACTTTTTTGCCTTTATTTAGACTTTCTCTCATTTTTAATCGAAGGTGGAAACAGCTTGAATGTTTCTTTTGGACTGTTATTCATCTTTTTTCTGATCTTTCATCTGCTCTGCTCTGTGTGTTTCATAAAAATTATGTGTGCTTTATCATTCAGTCATGATTTTATTATAATTTAATCAACACATAGGCCTGAAATACAATTTAATTTCAGAGCCACTTTTGATTTTATAAATCAACTTCAGTCAATGGAGCATGAAAACACCTGCAGACACATGAAGAAACAAGAACATGCGGCCGAATGATGATCCTCACAGATATAAGGAGAGAGAAATTGAAGATAAACATGACAGACACGTATCACTCATCTCTCGCTGTGTTTTATAGTATTTTAAGTGTTTCTGGTGTTACAGGAAAATCATTACAGGACGATGAACATCTGCTCTCTTCTGAGAGAAACAATCAAACCTGATGATGAAATATGAGTTGAACTCGCTCAGTTTCTCTGTTTGACTGAAATGAGTCGAGTTTGACTAAAGTTTGAGAAACGAGGTTTGTTCATTTACATTAGTTTACACTGTTAATACTTGTGAATAAGTTTAACAAAAATTCAGTTAAAAGGGTAAATTAAAATTCTCATCTTGCTTAGTTAAAACTTGGGTTATAAATTAAGTGAAATAATACACAATATACATGCATAATTAAGTCCATATATAAATGCATATTAATACAGTTATGCATAAATAACTGCACACAAATGACAGAATAAATGAATAAATAAAATAATAATTCCAACACTAATAAAGGAGGAGTAGATATGTCTCCGTGTTATTTTTCAGTCAGAAGTATCCTGTTCTCTGTGAGTGTGTGAGACTTCTGATTCATTAGACGCTCTAGAGAAATAACCAGAAGAATAACAGAGTGCAGTGAACAGGAAAACTATCTGAGATACAAACCAGTGTTTATAATTAAGACAATACATTCAAATAATGTGATAAGAAATACTAGTTTGCAATATCAAGCAGCATAACGTGTTGTTCTGCTAAAAATAACTGAAGCGGATGATACGGGAAGCCAGACACACTGAATATACAAAGGGCCGCGCCGCTCTGGTGGTAAAATAAGACACATCGACCCGTCCGCCATCTTGAAACGCTTAACAAGACGCTGTTCATCACTCACACTAACAAATCAATGCATTTCATGGACAGTGTCACAGCATTGAGCAGCCTATGACTGTAAAACCACTGAGATATAAACTCCTGACGGACAGAGGAAAACCTTTCAGAGGTGAGAATGTGCCGGTTTGTGTTTTTATAACTCAATATGCAGAATTATCACAGTAATGATAAACTAAATGCGGTGAGAATATCAGCGAATGTCTATTGCAGATATAAATATTCATGCATGTGATTATGTACGCTTTGATTTGATTTCTGACCTCTATAATCTATAAAAGAGCTTCATTTAGATGGTTTTATTTCAGATGCTTGTGTGACGATGTTATTTCACATCCTCCTTTGAGCAGCTGCAGTTTCAGTTCAGTCACTGTGACTCTGACTGACGGAGGTTTTTGTACGACTCTTTATCACTGTGTGAACACAGCTTTACTGTTGATTTCATGGTAACTCTGACAGTAATAATGTCCAGCATCTTCAGTCTGGACTCCACTGATGGTCAGAGTGAAATCACTGTTAGATCCACTGCCACTGAATCTAGATGGAGTTCCTGACTCAAGGCTGCTTGCTCTATAAATCAGGAGTTTAGGAGCTTGTCCAGGTTTCTGTGAGTACCAGGCTAAATAATAAGCACCACTGTAATACACATCTCTGCTGGTTTTACAGTTGATGTTGACCGTTTGTTCTGGTTGAGCTGCTGTCATTGAGGGACTCTGAGTGACGCTGATCTGTCCTCTACACTCTGAAACACAACAAGAAGAAAATACACTCAAAACTTTGACAATATACTTGAAGAAATGAATTGATATCAAACTTGTGCTCCACAAACCTTGAGCAAACGCTGTGAGAGTCCAGATGAAGATGATGATGAAGGTCATGTTGATGAAGATTGTTGTGTGTGTCAGTGATGAAGTGTTAAACTCACAGCACTATAAACACTCTCACACACTGAAGCATCTGATCAATATGCAAACACACTCCAGATCATTTACCTGAAGACAGCAGAAACACTGGTTTGTCATTTAGTATCTTTGCTAATAAACTTCTATTTTCAGAAACACACTCATGATTTACTTCATGTTATTTTGGGCAGATCTTCTCCCTCTAAACACAGTTTTAATGATCAGTTTCATTCAGACTTTGATGCTGAGAGCATTTAATACCTGTGCTGCAGATTTATATCATCCATGAGACTGTACAACAGGTCAAAGGTCATCCAATAGGGAATGACCATCTAAATCTGGCTGAAGATTTCATTATAAAGCAGGTCAACAGAATTAGTGTAAATGTGATGAATGCGTTTGGGACTGATTATGAAATAAATGATTTCAGACTTCATGCAATGAGTATTTATTTTTAAAGATTAACATGTTGTGTGTGTTTTTGGATCAGTCCATGTGTGATGTTGAGAAGAGCTGTGTGTGTGTGTGTGTGTGTGTGTGTCGTCTCTTTCTCTGCTGGAGTGTGTGTTCATTTGAGTGTGACGGAGGTTTTTGTACGACGCTTTCACTGAATGAAGCACTGTGGTACACTTTCGGTGGAGGAACTAAACTGACCATCAGTAAGTCTCTTCAATTCTCTCATAAAAATATTTGATGTGTTTTTAAAAAAAATAGGTTTAATGTTATTTAAGAGCATTTGGCAACAATATTCTTAATTTATTACAAAATGTATTATTGAAACGCTGCATTTCATATCTTGTGTATCGTCATATTTAATTCTATTTTATTGATTGATTGCACCAACTGATGTATTTGATTATTTAATATCGTCTGCTATATTTGTAATATTTGCAGATATTCTATGTTTTTATGTTTCAAAGCATATTTCATATTAGTAGGCGTTTTAATGTTTAACTTCACACCTAATGTATGCTAACATTTCATTATTTTTTTTTAATCACAATATTTTATGATATTTGCAATTATTTATTAATATATTTAATTTTGTGCACGACACAAGTTTGATAAAATAGACTAAATTAATTTAATTTCATCTGTGTCATCATAAAAAATAGATTCAGTTGATAAACATGTTAAAATGAATCTTTCTCAAACTATTAAGTTATGTTTATGAGGAAGTGTCCTGAATGATGATTATTTTCAAAATACAAATAATGGAAAGACTTTACAAACTCATTTGTTAACATTAGTTAATGTATTAACCAACATGAACTAAACATGAGCAACACATTTGTTACAGTATTTATTCATCTTTGTTAATGTTCGTTAATAAAAATCCAGCTGTTCATTGTTTGTTCATGTTCGTTCACAGCGCATTCACTAATGTTAACAAATACAACTTTTGATTTTAATAATGTATTAGTAAATGTTGAAATGAACATGAACTAAGATGAATAAATGCTGTAGAAGTTTTGTTCATTCTTAGTTCATGTTGACTAAAGTAGTTATCTAATGTTAACTAATGAAACCTTATTGTAAAGTGTTACCCAAATAATATTAAAATTGGTTTAAACATTTTACTCAATTCAGAAAAGAACAAATTAGCATTAATTTTACAGTATATCATGTCTGCTTCAGATAACTGATTTATTTATTTATTTATATATTGTACTTGATATATTTAGTAGCGGTGAATATTTTATTTTAATGGAGAATATTTCTAAAATGAATTTGGGATAGTTTGTATGTGGTTTATGAATGAAAGCAGTGATGTGGAATTTCTGTACAGATGAAGTTATGACTTTTACTGCATTACCATATCTGACATCTAACACGGACATTAATGTTGTGTGTGTGTGTGTGTGTGTGCAGCCGGGCCCTCCGTGAAGCCCTCCGTGTCTCTGCTGCCGCCCTCTTCTCTGCAGATCTCTGGAGGCTCAGCCGCACTGCTCTGCCTGCTCAGCTCTTACTCTCCACAGGGGGCGACGGTGAGCTGGACGCTGGACGGGTCAGAGGTCACCGAGGGGGTTCAGACCAGCACAGAGAGCGAGCAGGGCGGACGCTACAGCCGCAGCAGCGTCCTGAGCCTCAGCAAAGCACGCTGGGAAGGCGCAGATCGCTTCGTCTGCAGAGTAACACATGACGGAGCTGCTCACGAGGCCTCGTTCCTCAAGAGCTCCGAGTGCTGATGTTTCTCCAGTGAAGACGAGCCGTATCTGAGCGTCCGGCGGGATTCACAGCAGTCACGTGATCTACAGCTCAATACTGAAGCCGTCTGTCAATGTGCTGCCATTGCTGTTCATTCAATAAAGCTTCTGAACGCCTTACATTTGTGTTGGACTGCATCATTGATCAGTGTGTCGTTCATTCAAAGTCCTGCACTGAAGTTTCAGCTGCTTTTGATTGATTGTAATAGTTGAGAACAGCTGCATTTAGCAGGAAATGTCAAATGAAGCTCTTGGGGTTTGAACATGGTCACTGGAGACGGAGCTGCTCTATTCTGAGAGGATCACAATCACTAAACCTGACAATGCAAATGAGATTTACACCTCAAACTCACAGTTTCACTCTTTGATTGGTTCAACGCTCTGAACTGGAACACTTTCACTTCTGCTCATGAGAAATGAGTTATGAGTAATAAATTCATAATCAGCTTGAGATGAAGGAGCTGCTTGAAAAACTGCTCAAAAACATCTTTATGTTGCTGATACACAATGACTTTACAGTGTAGTTTAATATACAAAACAAAAGACGCCATTATTATTTGTTTGACTTCATATCATTCTACATTTTATATCAGTTGTAGATCCTCACAATGCACGCAGGCAGCCCCCTCAGAAACTGCACATGCACGCTCTGCTCCCATCTTAGATGATTATTCAGACGAGTGAAACACGGTTTAGATGATAGGCTGATTTAAAATATCTAAGTTATCAAAGTCAGATAATACTCCATTTTAATTCTTCAGAATGAAATGCAGCCTTAATCACCAGACAATACTGTTTTAATATTTATTTATACGGTCTCGTCATCTACACATTGCCTCTGCACAGGGATGGATTACGGACCGGGCCTATGGGGCCAGTGCCCAGGGGCCTTGACTACCAGAAGCCCGGGGGGGGGGGGGGCCCTGGGGTTTAAGTCTGCGCGATTCAGTTTGGTTCAGAAAACCCATCAACAATGAAAACAAATGTTTATTATAATATATGTGTCCCATAGCCTATGGCCTCTTAAATAATGCTCTTATGAGGGCTCCATGGAACTTCTGTTACTGCTGGGCCCTGTGTGAATCTGAAGGGCCCAAATCCTCTTCTAGAACTATCGTCCCATCCTGATTCAAACTAAATTTATTTGACTCTTTGAGCTTCTTTCTTTGTGTGAAAGGTATTGGAAAAATAACTATTAATTACAGTATAACTGCCCATTTTCCCTAAGTTGAATTGAGACTAAATTTTAAAACATTCCCTAAATGTTTTTTACTGCCTAAATTCTAAATGATTCAATAAAATAGGCCTAAAGAGGGCAATAGAGTATTTTTTTAGCACAATTATTATTTAAAATTTGAACTGTAAACTCACACCCTTCACTCTGCAGTTGTTTGAATGACTGTAAAAGATCCACCTTCAAATAAAAAAGCCCGTTAAGCAGAGTGTACTGTATATACTGTAAAACAAATGCACTGTATAATAAATGCCATATTGCGCTTTCACAACCCAACATTAAAGATCTCTTATGTTACGAAGTTTAAAAATATTTTCAAATATATGGCGGGATTGAGGCCTCAGAGTGAGAATGGTTTGAATATTCATGATCATAACTTTTAGAGCAGCATGATTTTGGGAAAACATTGAATTGTTTTTTCTGCTTAAAATTTAACCATGATTTAAAATGGTGTGCAAAATCAAAAAGGAGTCCACGTCTTGAAATAAAATATGAGCCTCATGCATCCATTGTGAAAAAAACAACTCCTGTACACTTGAGAAAAACATATGGATTATCATACTTCAAATTTTCTAATTATTATTTTTCCTATTTTTACCCAAAATAGGATGGAGTGAGCAGGATTGAGCATTACTGAGTGCAAAAACCCCCCCAAAAAACACAACATGTCTGTTTCATTCATACTGGAAGCCGGAAGGCGCCCTCTTGCAGAAACTCCAAACATGCCTCACATAAGTAATATAACTTATGACGTTCCAGGAAATCCCTAATATGGACAAACGCATCAAGCTGTCGCTGCTGAATAAAAAGATAAAAATGCTTTGACTGATTAAACATGAAGACAATAAACACATGCTGAGCACATCAGTGCTCGAAGTGGGGCGGTACTCACCGGCACTTCTACATTTTACTCTTTAGCACACTTGCACTTTTTCTTGCGCTACTTCTCGCTTTTATAACGGATCAATTATCTGTGCAATATGACTGTGACTGAAGCCCAATTGTTTAATTAAGTGGCGCTCGAATCACTGCGTTCACCAGCGCGCTCCAAAAGTGTTAAGATTTGCACGAGCCGTTCCTATGCGACGCTGATAAAATGCGCGACCCATTTGAATTCTATTGAGAATGTAGTAAAACACTACGGAGAAAGTCAAACATGATCTAAAACTAAATGACTGATGAAAAGAGGTGAAAACATCATCCTGCAAGCTTCATGATGACCACATTTACTAGAATTTATCACGTTCTGTTGTATTTATTGTGGTAAATTTTGACTAGTTGTAGAATTAATAATAGATAATCTGTTGACGTCCCAGTGAACCGGAAGTTGCAGCTGATTTTATTTCAGTGCTGTGACGCATTTCCAAGTGAAAGGGAATATTGAACAGAGGGCAGGGTTTTACTTCAGCGCTCCTCCTCTCCATCTCTCGCTCATAGCAGACTAACGGTTGGAGGGGAGTGGTTAAGGATATTCAAACCCAAGCCGTCAAACTGCCGTCATCGGAAAGGGAACGCCATTCCAGACCAGAAGTTACGTTTCAGATTTTGATTAAAGATTATCACGGCAAACATTTTTTTTCTTCTGTGTATTAACTTGCACGGATTAATTGTTCACCCTAAGACCTGTAACGTGTGCTAACAAAGTAAATAAGATCGATTTTGATTTCATGAAGACTTTAAGGGAATATATTTTTCACTAAAGATTTATATTACACCTGTGGCATGTTGTGGCTATAGTTTCTAACTGTGTTGCTATTTTTCATAACAAATGCTATATATAATTAAAGAAAGAAAAAAGTTAACATTGGCCTGCATGGTAATGAGGAGCCGTCAATGGTCTTGCTTTGTAAATAAACCCTATTGTAATAAATGCTATTACAAGAACTGTATGTTAGTTTTAAGGCGGAGTACAAGTTAGAAAGAGCTTTAAAATATGGACCTTCTTGAATTATTGACTAAATAATCCCCCCATAACCACGCCCCCCCCAGCAAAGTCCCGCCCCTTTGGTGAGTACCGCACTTTATTTTTTCCTCTTCAAGCACTGGAGCACATCTAACTCCTCAGAATCAGATCGCTCAGACATCGGGTTCCGGAGCTGTCAAACTGAGAAAGTGCTGCAGCAGTCTCAAGCCCTCTTGACAGATCCACCTCGGCGGACACGGGACCCAAACCTCATCGAACACGGCCAGACGGGAGCGCAGCACTTCACAGTGCTCACAGGCAGCTCCCTCGCGCTCCCAAACAGTTTACACACAACTGATGCGTGTCCCCACCCATAATGCATCTAGGGCAGGGGTGCACACAACGTTTAAACTGTTCACTCGCCATATTTTACAACAGTATTTTGACAGACAACACCAAATAAAACTGACAACAACACAGAGCGCTTGCTGAAGAGCGACAAGCTAACTCTGTTATGTGCCGGCGTCGCTTTGTAGCTTCCGTGTATGCCGTCACGTTACGTCATGACGCAGCACCAATCGGGATTGGAATAGTTTCATTCATTCTTCAGACGCGCTACACTAAAGGAGCGTCCCCCTCGAAAGGGAACTCTTACTGTCTGCAGTATACAGTACGAATACAGTGCATAGTATACAAATGACATGTTAGGATGGGATACTCAGATTAAATAACCATGGAGTAATATGGAAATTCAGGTCTATAGGGCAAACTGAAATCACTCAGATCTCAAACGTGTGACTGATCTATAAGAGCACAAAATCTCTTTCTGACCTCTATAATTATTAAAGAGTGGCAGCTTAATTTAGATGGTTTTATTTCAGATGCTTGTGTGACGATGTTATTTCACATCCTCCTTTGAGCAGCTGCAGTTTCAGTTCAGTCACTGTGACTCTGACTGACGGAGGTTTTTGTACGACTCTTTATCACTGTGTGAACACCCAGTTACTGTTGATGTGGTGTGCACTCTGACAGTAATAATGTCCAGCATCTTCAGTCTGGACTCCACTGATGGTCAGAGTGAAATCACTGTTAGATCCACTGCCACTGAATCTAGATGGAGTTCCTGACTGAAGGCTGCTTGCTCTATAAATCAGGAGTTTAGGAGCTTCTCCAGGTTTCTGGAAGTACCAGGCCATACGGTGCCCCCAACTATCACTGTACACATCTCTGCTGGTTTTACAGTTGATGTTGACCGTTTGTTCTGGTTGAGCTGCTGTCATTGAGGGACTCTGAGTGACGCTGATCTGTCCTCTACACTCTGAAACACAACAAGAAGAAAATACACTCAAAACTTTGCCAATATACTTGAAGAAATGAATTGATATCAAACTTGTGCTCCACAAACCTTGAGCAAACGCTGTGAGAGTCCAGATGAAGATGATGATGAAG
The DNA here is from genome assembly GCA_039654625.1 of Rhinogobio ventralis. NCBI lineage: Eukaryota > Metazoa > Chordata > Actinopteri > Cypriniformes > Gobionidae > Rhinogobio > Rhinogobio ventralis. The sequence goes on from CM077214.1 coordinate 31,158,642, forward strand.
GTCATGTTGATGAAGATTGTTGTGTGTGTCAGTGATGAAGTGTTAAACTCACAGCACTATAAACACTCTCACACACTGAAGCATCTGATCAATATGCAAACACACTCCAGATCATTTACCTGAAGACAGTCACTCATTAACACACACCAAATACACTTACTGAAGTGAGAAGAATATTATTTACTGTAGTTGGATTGAAACGTCACTGTCAATCCCCAAATTTACACCAAATCCATGTGTGTTCCTGCAGTTTCTGAACAGACATGAGGATCATCACACACACGAGTCTCTGTCAGTCACTGAATCAACTGAGTTTGATTGAGTCGCGTCACACACGATAGAAACATCTGCACTTTTATAAATCTTTATTAAATAATTTAAAATGAAATCTCCTGTGTAAAAGCTTCATGAGGTGTAAATAGTCCTCACTTTAGATGAGCTCACAAAAATAGTTATCTGACGACTACTAAATGTTTTATAACTGAATTAATCATGAATTACAGGAGGAATACATGTTAATAAAGCATTTACACACTGAGTAACTGTTACTATATGTCTAAATAATATTTATAAATGTACATTTAAATCGTTTATTAATCATTTACTCTCTAAATGATCTTATGAACCACTGACAACTCCTAAATAACTGGTTTATACATAATGTAATAATTTAGAAATGATAAATTGATCATTAATAAAGTATAAACACACAATTATTAAACACATTATAGATATGCTTATAAATCAAGAGTAAAGCATTTATAGTAGAGATGTGCGGATGGGCTATTATTTCATCCGCAGCCGCATCACAAAACTCATCATCCGTCCGCACCATCGTTTTTTGACCAGTTTTCAAAGCCGCACCCGCCCGCCATCCGCTGATTGATTTAAGGCCTATGGCCGACGCGAGTCGCGTCAGCAGGCTCGCGTCAAATTTAATTAAAATATAATTTGTCACGTCATCCGCCCGATCCACGCATCTCTAATTTATAGCTGTATTTATAAACTGCTTATTAATGTTTATTAATGCTTTATAAATGATGCATTAACTATTTACTAATGCTTAACTAATGATTCATAGCATGCAGTTATTATAAAGTGTTACCGTATTTCACTGTGAACTCCATAAGAGGGCAAAGGTCATTCCAGAGGTCAAAGGTCATCAAAACTAATTAAAAATGCTTTGAGAAATACATGATCAGATGTGTAAAGATCAGCTCAGAGTCTGTGTCAGTGTGTGTGTGTGTGTGTCGTCTCTTTCTCTGTTGAAGTGTGTGTTCATTTGAGTGTGACGGAGGTTTTTGTACGACGCTTTCACTGAATGAAGCACTGTGGTGCACTTTCGGTGGAGGAACTGAACTGGTGATCAAAAGTAAGTCTTTAATTATCTAACGAAAATGTGTGTGTGTGTGTGTGTGTTTTTTAAAAGCAGGTTTAAGGTTTTTTAAGAGCATTTGGAGACAATATTTACAAATGCATTACAAAAATGTATTGTTGAAAAGCTTTACTTACATTTCAAATCTTACTTATTGTCAAATTTTATTCTATTTTACTGATTGATTGCACACATTCATGCATTTAATTATTTAATTTTATCTGCTATATTATGAATTCATATTTGGTCACATTCCATGTTTGTTACATTCCAATCCATAGTTCATATTCATAATGTTTTACATTAGTAATTTCACACCTAATGTAGGCTAATATTTCATTGTATTTTAATCAATTGCAATATTTTCAACTATTTCTTAATATATTTAATTTGACACAAACGTTGGATAATATAGACAAAATACATTTCAGAAAGAAATTTAGTTGATAAACATGTTAAAATGTTTACTTATATTTCTGTTTACGAGTCCTGTATGGGGATTATTTTAAATACAAATAATATATTTGCGAAGTTCTTGAAAATCAGTTTAAACACTTACTTAATGCAGAACTGAACATATATCATAATTTTGTAACTATATCACGATTGCCTCAGAGAACTGATTTATATTTATGCATATATCCTAAACTCAATATGCTATAAAAATGTGTAACTTTTACGGTAAGAGAACAGCAGCTGTGTTTGCCAGACCTGTTCTTTTCACTTTAAATTGAACAGTATTTTACTGTAAAATTACATTAAGTGTCCAGTTAGATCTATTACAGTTTTCACCGTATACAGTAACAGAACAAACCGTTTTCTAAATAACAGTCTTTGTTAAAATTACGATCAGTTTTTTGTGTACATGAATATTGATTTAATGGAGAATATTTTCAATCTAAACTCAGGATAGTGTCTATGAATGAAAGCAGAGAGGTGAAACTACAGTAAAGATGAAATGATTGTGCTTTTTACTACATCACCATGTCTGACATCTAAATAATTCCTAAACTTTGAGCATCAGACGGATGTTAATGTTGTTGTGTGTGTGTGTGTGTGTGTGTGTGTGCAGCCGGGCCCTCCGTGAAGCCCTCCGTGTCTCTGCTGCCGCCCTCTTCTCTACAGATCTCTGGAGGCTCAGCCGCACTGCTCTGCCTGCTCAGCTCTTACTCTCCACAGGGGGCGACGGTGAGCTGGACGCTGGACGGGTCAGAGGTCACCGAGGGGGTTCAGACCAGCACAGAGAGCGAGCAGGGCGGACGCTACAGCCGCAGCAGCGTCCTGAGCCTCAGCAAAGCACGCTGGGAAGGCGCAGATCGCTTCGTCTGCAGAGTAACACATGACGGAGCTGCTCACGAGGCCTCGTTCCTCAAGAGCTCCGAGTGCTGATGTTTCTCCAGTGAAGACGAGCCGTATCTGAGCGTCCGGCGGGATTCACAGCAGTCACGTGATCTACAGCTCAATACTGAAGCCGTCTGTCAATGTGCTGCAATTGCTGTTCATTCAATAAAGCTTCTGAACGCCTTACATTTGTGTTGGACTGCATCATTGATCAGTGTGTTGTTCGTTCAAAGTCCTGCACTGAAGTTTCAGCTGCTTTTGATTGATTGTAATAGTTGAGAACAGCTGCATTTAGCAGGAAATGTCAAATGAAGCTCTTGGGGTTTGAACATGGTCACTGGAGACGGAGCTGCTCTATTCTGAGAGGATCACAATCACTAAACCTGACAATGCAAATGAGATTTACACCTCAAACTCACAGTTTCACTCTTTGATTGGTTCAACGCTCTGAACTGGAACACTTTCACTTCTGCTCATGAGAAATGAGTTATGAGTAATAAATTCATAATCAGCTTGAGATGAAGGAGCTGCTTGAAAAACTGCTCAAAAACATCTTTATGTTGCTGATACACAATGACTTTACAGTGTAGTTTAATATACAAAACAAAAGACGCCATTATTATGAGCCAAAAATAATAAGCATATTAGAGTCAAACCCGTCCGTCAGGACAGATCACAGTCTAATAGAGCGGATTTCAGTCATAAGTCAGTTTTGAGCTCAAGTGTAGTTCCTGTGTTTGTCCTGTGTGTGTCAGTGTGTGTGATAGTGTGTGAGCAGCTGCAGTTTCTGTCAGTGTATCAGTTCAGTCACTGTTGCTGCGTCTCAATTCGCCTACTTATTAGGGATGGGCATTTCAAGCAAAAATAATATTCGATGATCGCTGGGAATTATTTGATCATTATTCGAAAACTGCATCCCTCCCCCGTAAATCAACTGCTCATGAGGCTAGGACATTTCAAAAATGAGCATGAACATTTATAGCAATTAAAACATGAATATCACCTCAAGCCATAATGATCTTAGGCTAGCCCTAAACGCATTAAAACTATTGTGAACAGCCTGAATGACGGCACTTATGTGAACATTAATTTTAACATCTGTCTTCATAACAATAACCTCAATCTCATATTTTAACTAAAAAAAAATGAGCATGTCCACATGTTCGGGATGAAGACGGGAGCACAATCTGTTCAGGACACACTCTCTGATGGCACAGACGTCGTGAGCACACACACAAGTAAGCCTTTGCTAATTTTGCCAGTCGGGGGTATTTGTGGCCGTTGGTTTTCCATCAGTTCATGGGTGGATGTGGATGCGTGGGCACATCTCCTGCAGTCCTGATTTAGTTCTACGTTATAGTCCTCACCAGACAAGACTGCGATTGCAGATGCAGACTCGATCACTTCATGGCTTGTTGGCCAACGGCTGTGTTTTATCTGATTCTACTGCGGTCTCTTCCTCGCTCTCGAGCTGTTCGAGATGAGATCGCACACCTTGGCCTGCACAGCACATTTAACTTTGTGAACCTCAGGTGTTTGTGTCTGGGATCCGGGAAGGATGCGATGTGTGCAACCTTGCAAGCCCTCCTGACATCTGCAGGTGCAAGTCGCCGCTCCAGTGAAGCGTATTTGCCAGATTTTCTAGAAGACACTCAGCGTTACAGGCTGACTTGTGTAAAGGATCGCGCTCTGACCCTTCTGCAACATCTCCTTAAATACCAGACCGAGACAGAAACCTCTTTCAAATGTAAACATGAGTTTACAATGGGAATTTGCATTAATCAAGTCTCCACACCTGTAGTTTACACCTTATTGAGGACAGGAAGTAAAGACCAATTGGCAGAGGACACACACATCACAATAAGCAAAAATATCGGTAACACTTTACAATAAGGTTGTATTAGTTAACATTAGTTAATGCATTAGTTAACATGAACTAACCATGAACAATGCCTGTAGCTTTACTGTTTTTGTAAGGTTATCTTACTGTACATATTTACATTAGTTTACCTATAGCAGCTGACACACACTAAGGATGAACATTTCTAACTCACATCTCACTCTAAAGGTAAAAATGCTGTTGTGTACCTTATCAACATGATTAAACAAAGCATGTATTAATGGTTTTTGAGAACCTTATTATCAAGTGTACGCTAATTCAACATTAACTGATGTGTTAACATTTGTAGGTTCATTACAAAGCAGTAAATAATAATAAATGTTTCGTTAATGGAAAGTCATGTTAATAAAGAGTCTAGACATGTTAGTAACACATCAGGTAATGTTGAAATAGTGTACACTTTACAATAAGCTCTAAGAAGAGAGCAAAGAAGAGAAGAGCCAAAGAGAAATCCCCCAAGAAGAGAGAGAGCCAGAGAATCAAAAGAACCCAGAGCAACAGTTACAATCTTCTTTTATAGTTCCTTGACCATGTAACTCAAACCCTATTGTGAGTCATTCAAACTGACCAATCAGACCAAACTTCCCCCACTGTATTTAAGGGGTGACACACCTTTGGCCTACAGGCCTTCAGAATCTCCAAATGGCCCTTCTGATAGGAAAGATGGGGGTTGAAAACAGTAAAGCAGTATGTCTTTGTTCAATTGCAAATATATCTTTGATGATTTTCAATCCTACATGAGCTTTCTCAATCTCTGTTTTTCTGATCTGTGGTGTATACTGTGAAAGTAACACTTTCTTTTGATGGTCCCTTTTGAACATTCTGTTGACTATAAGTAACTTTGCAACTACATGTCAACTAACTCTCATTAGAGCATTAGTAGTATGTCTGCTTATTATCTGCTAACACTTTATTGTGATGCTCCTCCAACAGACTTTGCAACTGCATGTCAACTTATTCTAACCCTAACCCCACCAGTCTACTAATATTTTACTAACACTCTAATGACAGTTAGTAGACATGTAGGTGCAACGTTACTTATAGTCAACAGAATGTGTTAAAGGGACAAATCAAAATAAAGTGAAACCATTTTGTTTATTTGAAAAGAGTTAAATTGAATGTTTCTATTTTTAAACATATGCCAAATACGGAAATCATAAAGAGATAAATTATTAGAAAAAGTCCATCAGGTCCATTTTGTCTGGTTTCAGATGTGTTTGGTCTGCTGACTTGGTGGAAGTTAATGAGAGAAAACATTTGTAGGAGAATGTTTAGATCTGTGTTTTAGAAAACATGTTGTTGAGTGTGTGTGAAAGTGTGTGAGCAGCTGCAGTTTCAGTTCAGTCACTGTGACTCTGACTGACGGAGGTTTTTGTACGACTCTTTATCACTGTGTGAACACATCTTTACTGTTGATTTCATGGTAACTCTGACAGTAATAATGTCCAGCATCTTCAGTCTGGACTCCACTGATGGTCAGAGTGAAATCACTGTTAGATCCACTGCCACTGAATCTAGATGGAGTTCCTGACTCAAGGCTGCTTGTTAAATAAATCAGGAGTTTAGGAGCTTCTCCAGGTTTCTGGAAGTACCAGCTCAGAGCAGGTTGTGAATCATCACCATAACAGCACTCTGGATCTCTGCTAGTTTTACAGGTCACAGCGACTGATTGTCCAGTTTGAGAGAGCAGCTCTGAGGTTTGAGTCACTGTCACCTGCCCAACAGATTCTGACAAGAGAGAAAGATTAGAAATCACAAACACTTTTACATCCATATATCTTCTCAACACACATAAAGATATCAAGTAAATAACGTATGTAATGACTGACACAAACCTCGACATAATACTGCCAGCGTCCAGATCAATATGGTGATGAGAGTCATTTTTGTTGGTTGTAGGTTCAGTTCTAGTGAAAAACAGTTGTTGATGATGTTTGATGTTTGACAGAGTTATAAACACACGCAGAGACTGAAGCGTGTCGCTCATGTAAAACACACTCTCTATGCAAACGCTTCAGTCGCCAACAGATTTAAGTTGGTTTAATGTGCCGTTTCATTGAGACTTCACATAAGTTCACATTAATATAATAATTTATTGTCATTTTAATCATTTAATCATTAAATCATAATCCGTTATTGATATAAAGCAGTATAACGAGCAAGAGCACGGTTTAGTTAGAATGTCACCAGCATGATTGAGAATGTGATATGGCTTTTATACAACATTTACTAATGAATCATTTTCTTTTCAGACTGAATATTAAGAGTAGATTCTTTGTTTTTCGGTCCAGCTGAAATGGTTCCAAACGAACATATTGCTGAGTAGCACATTCCTAAATAAATCAATGTTTTGAATAGAGCTGCACGATTCTAGATAAACTGAGAATCACAATCACGATTCTCCCATGGCAACTAAACAAAATAACATGCAATGTGGCCTATAGAGTCTCTGACTAAATATTTATTGCTGGGTCATTCCATGTCAACTCAAACAGAGGTCATAATAATTTGTTAAGAATTTGTCTGTAGAAAGACAAACATAAATAGTGATGAAAGACAAAATATGAAATTTCAGTTATCACCTGAGATTTGGAGTGTCATGGTGTATTTTGGTTTTGTTTCATGTTCATGTTCTTATTTTATGTTCAATGTCATGTTTCCTGGTTTGTCATGTGATTCCATTGTGCCCTCATGTGATCATGTCATGCGCTTCCCTTTCACAACGTAATGCCGGGTAGAAGTCCTCTGCGTAGCTCGCAAACTTGCAGGCTCAGCTGAAGTGTGCACCGAGGGCGCTCACGAGCACCCTTCTTTAAGCTTAAATGACGAATGGGACACCCTACGGCCTTGTGGACTTACCTGATGTAAGGTGAGTGATCTGCATGAACACAAATACTCTTATTTCGCTGAAATCTTGACGGATTTACAAATGGTTTGGTTTCTTACAAACGTTATTAACGTGGCTATAATTCTGGATGCTTGAACATGTTGAAATTGAAGCTTTTCTTTTCGAAAAACGACTTAAGCGTGCAGCATAGTTGTGTATCACGGCTTCTGAGACCACAATCGAGCTGTTCAATTATATAGGTTTTACTGACACCAATAACGATTTTATGAAAACTAATCTTTTGTCTAAATTACAATCTTTGTGGATGTAGTTGTAGTTATTAGCTGGCTAATAACTAGAAGCTTTACAGTTTAGCTGCTACCCAGCAATTTTACATCAGTGGGAGAGGCAGAATTGCGCTTTCTTTTCAATATAACTTAAGTTGCAATTATTCTGATTATTTCCTAAGAAACTACAGGGTCTCAGCTTTCTAAAGAGGTCAGGCATTTGATGGTAGGCAAAAATAGGTGGGAACAGTGATCTCTGAAGTAGTCACAGTGCAATGTTTACTGAGTTTTAGTAGACTATATATTGATTTAACACAAATAACATAAATACCTTGTGCGTGTGTATATTCATTGCACCTATCTGTTCTGTTTAATGTTATTTTCATATGGAGTGCATGATTATAATTATTCATAAGTATGCAGTGTCATAACTACATCTCTGACAGTTTGAAAATCGGTAGAAAGTTAAGCAAGTTAAGGTTATTTAAAAAGGTGCGGACGTCGACCTCCATTGGCCAGCAGCGCGGACGAGACATCTAGCCTTTATTATGTAGCCTATATCTATGACTTTGATGCCATACGTCACTGTCACGTGACGTCTGCGCTGTCTCAAGTCGGACACAATTTCTAACCGGCTTGCACCGCTTAAAGTCAGCCAGAGAACGGTCTGCGCATCGCTGCATCAAGTCGAACAAGCCTGTTGTGATTGGTTCATTGTCTTGATTGTTCACAGATGTGTCTTGTTTAGTCATTAGTCCTTGTGTATTTAAGCCCTCATGTTTGCCATGTTCCCTTGTCTAGCTTTGTTATATGTAACCCGCTGCTGGTTCAAAAGTCTGTTCATAATGTCAAGTTAAGGTGTCAAGTCTGTTCATAATGTTTCAAGTTCAAGGAATCCGTTGACTATCAATTTTTGTTGCATTATAAGCCAACAGTGACCATTCAAAAATGGGAAAAGCACTTTTTTTGCCTCAAGTTTGCATGTCTGTAACTCAAGAAGTGTTAAAGATATCTTAATATCCTTTTATATTCTGGTTCTTAACAAACTTTCCTTTTGGTTTTTTTTTTTTTAAAGGCCCTCAATGTTCAATCCCAGAGATATGGAGATCTTAATGCGGCTCTGTGAGTAAACTGGAAAATTGTACACATATTCAGCGGTCACACCAAATGTGGGTCACTTTGCATACAGCTGATACTTTTTCCTTTTAAAGAAGAATATCTGAAGAACAAAGAGTTAAAACTAGAAATGTATCTTGTGTTTTTCTATCAACTCAATTGCATAGAGCAGTTTGCGCTTCAGCTTGATGAATGCACTGGCGTTAGCAGTGCTGCACAGTTGTTAGTGTATGTTTGATATTTATGAGACCCTAAAAAGGACAGAATGCTCACACACATCGTTTTTCTGTCAGGACCACCATCAAAGATGATTGACAATTAGCATATAGTTTGGACTGGCGGTATGGTTTTTGGTTTTGTGCAGCCTAGCATGGATAAGAGCAGGAAGAGCAGCGATAACCCCCCTTAGGGTAACAGAACAGAACCAACATAATGGGCCCTATTTTAATGATCTAAGCACATGGTCTGAATCCGCAGCTGAAGTGCATGGCGCAGGTGCACTTAGGGTGTGTCCGAATACACTTTTGCTAGTTTAACGATTGAAAAAACGGTTGACGTGCCAGGCGCATGGTCCAAAGGGGTTGTCCCTAGTCTCTTAATGAGCCATGGGTGTGTTTTGGGGCGTATTGTGCAATAAACCAATCAGAGTCTCATCTCCCATTCCCTTTATTGGGCTCGCACCATGGCGGATTCGCTATTTACACGGTGGAATTTGCGAGCGGAAAGACTAAACACTTCTCCAGAGAGGAGATTTTTAATATTTGGCATGTTTGTGTGCTGCTGCGTAATAATGCTCTGCAAAGAAAGACAGTCTCCTCCTTCCCACTAAGGCAGGCTGAGTGTATTTGTACAGTGGCTGTTATTAAATTGATGTTTCTGCATTGCATGATTTCTTTTAAATTATACTGTAAAAATAATTATTTTTAAGTAGAGCAGACATTTGTTTCATGCAGATAAAAGGATTGCTGAAAAAAATTCAGATTGCTGTTCAAATTGCAAACCAAACTGCTGAGCCACTGTCATTTTACTACATCAAAATGTAAGAAGTTTAATGCACTTTTTTTGATAAAGTATATGGAAATTAACTTCAGTTCTCATCTACTATGGAAATAGTAAATTATTGTTCAGTATTCAATACTTTTGTTGCATTTTTCAGGCAACATCATTTTTAACTCAAAACAATTTGTTCTATTTTATGAAATATAGAATTTAACATGTTGTGTATTCAACATCAGAGGAATAAGGCTACAAACAGAATTGAAGTTTTTTTGTTGTAGTTGAGTGTGTGTGAAAGTGTGTGAGCAGCTGCAGTTTCAGTTCAGTCACTGTGACTCTGACTGACGGAGGTTTTTGTACGACTCTTTATCACTGTGTGAACGCATAGTTACTGTTGATGACGTGGAAACTCTGACAGTAATAATGTCCAGCATCTTCAGTCTGGACTCCACTGATGGTCAGAGTGAAATCACTGTTAGATCCACTGCCACTGAATCTAGATGGAGTTCCTGACTCAAGGCTGTTTGCATTATAAATCAGGAGTTTAGGAGCTTCTCCAGGTTTCTGTGAGTACCAGTGCAGAGGCTGAACACTCCAACCCTGATAGACTTCAGGACTGGTTTTACAGGATATCGTAACTGTGTCTCCTAGATGAGCAGATTTCACTGCAGGCGTCTGAGTGACCGTCACTTCACCAACTGATTCTACAGCAAGAAGAATGAATAAATGTTCAGAATTAAGTATTTTGGCAAACACAAACGATCAGTTAGAATAGAGTGTGTGTAACTCCAGATTTCCTGACCTGTGAAACAGCAGCTGGTGATCATCCAGATGAAGATGATGATGATGAAGCTCATGGTTGCTGTTGGTTTAGATTCTCAGTGTTCAAACTCACAGAGATATAAAAGCTCCTGAAGCTTGTGCTGCAATGCAAATGATCTCTATGTAAATCTGTGTAAGGATCCCAACAGATGAGGCACATTAAGAGTGTTTAGGGTCTTTTTTGCAAATGACAGAGTTGCATCACTAAAAGAAACAAGTATTTCACTGTGAACTCCATGAGAGGGCAAAGGTCATCAAAACCTATTAATAATGCTTTGAGAAATACATGATCATTTAGAAACTCCAAATTAAGATGTGTAAAGATCAGCTCAGAGTCTGATTATATTATTTATTGAGATTTAATAGTTTTTATGCATCAAGAGACATTTAGAGATGAGACTGTTTTAGTGAAAGTCACTTCAGCGGAGCAAGTTTAGAACGCGTTCAAACAGAGTCCATGCAGACGGAGGTAAAATGCAAACAGTGTCTTTGTTTATTGTGCTTCAATGATTAAACAATTGCTCCAGTAAGCTGTGGTGTCATTCTTTCATGTTCACAGAACACAAATCTCAAGTCCATACCTTGTAGATACTGAATACAATCATTTTTCCACCTTGCACGCTACTCTGCAGTGCAGTCAAAAACTGTGTGCTTCCCCACTACCAACACACCTGTGTCTCATTACTCTGTTGCCCTTAATATCAGAGCGCCACCCAATGGACAAATGTATAATTACACACAAATGGCTCCTACACACCGGCCACCCTTAATTGCTTATGTCAGGAAGACAAAAGAATTACACAAAACATACATAATATGACCATATTAGCCCGGTTCTGTCAACACTGCACTGGCTCCCTATTAAACATTGCATACATTTTAAAATCTTGCTAATTACTTACAAATCACTAAATGGTTTAGCTCCCCAGTACTTGAGCGAGCTCTTAACGCATTATACTCCATCACGTCTATTGCGGTCTCAAAACTCTGGCCAGTTGATAATACCTAGAATATCAAAATCAACTTCAGGCGGTTGATCCTTTTCCTATTTAGCACCCAAACTCTGGAACAGCCTTCCTAGCATTGTTCGGGAAGCAGACACACTCTGTCAGTTTAAATCTAGACTAAAAACGCATCTCTTTACTATGGAATACACATAAAACATTTTTAATTTATATTTTATTCAAATTGTTAGGCTGCATTAACTAGGTCAGCCGGAACCGGGAACACTTCCCATAACACCTGATGTACGTTACATCATAAGAGGAATGGCATCTACGCTAATGTTAGTCTCTCTGTTTATCCCAAGGTTTACTGCAGTCAGCCGGATCCGGGCCGTATCCAGATCAGATGGTGGACTAGCGCCCAGACATTACCAACTCATCCCTGAAGTGTCTGCAGAGACCGTGTCAATTAGTCTGCCCTCTGAAATTGCTCATCGACATGGCATCCTCAATGGATCCATCTCCGGCGTGATGACTCGGATATTTCGAATATTCCCATTTAATAATTGTTTAATCGACACACCATCCTCAATAAACCCGGCGTGATGCCTCCGATCTTTCTAATATTACTTCTGACCTATAAGGCTGCCAAAATAATAATCATACACTGTTTGTTAATTGGCCAGAGGAGAACTGGCACCCCGACTGAGCCTGGTTTCTCCCAAGGTTTACTTTTCTCCATTAGGACACCTGATGGAGTTTTGGTTCCTTGCCACTGTCGCCTCTGGCTTGCTCAGTTGGGGACACAAAATTTTCAAATAAATATCCAAATAAATTTAATTACTAAACTAAATTATATCAACTACATTACTTGAATATATATGATAATTGAAATGAGCTGATGACATCACCGTTTTCTCCAGAGCGGCTGTACAGCCGAATCAAATTCTGTTCATTAATTTCCTGTTTAACACTGTGAAGCTGCTTTGAAACAATCTGCATTGTAAAAGCGCTATATAAATAAAGTTGACTTGACTTGATAAAGGAGCCATAACAATTAGAAAATCATTGGGTCATATTTATGACATTGTTACATTTGTAACACTAGAGTAAGCCACATGCATATTATTAATTTACCTCTAAAAACACAAAGCTTTCTTACAGGTCGTTCCAAAAGATTAAAACAACAGTTGTATTTACTGTACGTAATAAACCTTTATCATCTGTAAAAATGTCCAGTTCCCAACCAATAGCTTCAAAGAGATTTTTCAGTGACAAACGGTTTACCCTACATTATTTAAAACAGCTTCATGTGTGTGTCTATGGTGGGTGTAGCAGCTTTGTAATTCCTGTCAATGCTAGTAATTCCTTCTCTTTGAGAGGTAGATTGTTCAGTAGACTCTGCATCTTATAAATCCAAACAAATGCTACTTCGTCTTTTCCACTTTGAGAAATTGGTGAGATTTAATATGCTGTCGTATTAGAGGACGACAGCAGTTGCTTTAAGATCTCCTCTTATATCTTTTACCTTGGGTTCTTGGTCAGACACTTAACTGCTTCTTGAATTGTTTCCTTGGTATACAGGTGATCTTCCTGACTACCTTGAATCTGGGTTTCAATTAAAAGAGACTTGTCAACATTGCACCCATCAAACATCCTTTCATTAAGCACATTAAAATGATCTTCCTCCAATTTCTGTTGTGTCTCAACCGCTTCCAGAACCACTTTTACTTCAATACAGTCTTGAATTAGACTTTCTATTGGAAAAAGTGACTGAATGTCTTCCACAGTTTGCATTGATGCATAACAAGTGAAACTCGAAGGCACAACTTCCTGGTTTAAATTTCCATCAGAACATGGTAACCGATGAAAGTCCACATCCTGTCTGGACAACTCATTTTTTTCCACAGTGGTTTCACTTAAGTCCTGTTTATACTGATTTTGGATCAGCCTTCCAACAGAGATCCTGTTGACAGTAACAGAGGATGTACCAGACTCATTCCTGCCATCACTGCACCTTTCTGAATGTCCTCCACTGACAACCCACCCCAATAGGGTTCTAATAGCATATGGTCCATTACCATAGCCATTGATTACCTCCCAAGGCTCCATTACCCGGGATGCACTGGCTCCAATCAGTAAATCAACATTAGCCTTAATGTGTGGAATTTTCACTCTGTCCAGATATGGCCATTTGGATTTTTCTTCTTGAGTAATGATGTTCTCAGAGTTAACAGGCATCTTCTGCTGCGTGTATACAGCAGGAAGTGGGAAGAAATGTTTGGCATTTATACCACAGATTGCAAGTCCATCAATAACATTGCAGGACTCAGACTTTTCCTGACCCATGGTACGAAGAAGACTATTTACCCCCTTTCCATTCATATTCAGCTCTTTCATTAGATGCTCCGAACAACAGGTAGCTGAGCTTCCCGGGTCCAGAAAAGCATATGTCTGAATCACCCTGTTACCTTTAATAGCTTTCACCTGAACCGGAATGATTGGCATTAAACGTCTCTCATTACCGGGCCCTGTATGACCACAAGTTTGAGCAGTAACCTTTGGTTCCACCTTGCGATATATGTGCAGGAGAGTTGGATGGATTTCTCCACAAACCTCACAAATGAAACGATTGTCACATTCCTTACTCAAATGTCCTGTCTTTAAACAACCAAAACAAATTCCCTTGGCTTTCAAGAAATCAATCTGGTCTTGTTGACTGTTCCTCTTCAAAGCAAAACATCTTACCAGTGGATGTTGATTTGCACAGAACAAGCAGTTTCCATAAGACTCCGATGCAAAACCTTGTGCTGACACATTGCTAGTCTTCTGAACTGGAACCGAAACAGCAACATCAGTGACAAAACTATTCCTTGGAAATGTTTTGCATGCTTGACTTTTGGACTTACTTTCATGCCATGTTTGCCCTGGATATCTCCAAACACAGGATCAGACGCCTTCTTGACTTGTTTTTCAACAAACTCGACAATGTGAGAGAACCTTGCTCTGCCTTGACTGAATTCCATAACCTCACAAGCCTTGGCTCTCCATTGCTCTTTCAGCTTGTAAGGTAACTTTGTTACAACAATTTTCATGTTGCTTGGCATGTTAAGTTCTTGCATACATGAAAGTTCATTCATAGTATTGCAACATGTACGTAGAAACAATGCATAAGCCTGTAAACCCTGCACATCCTCAGCCCTTAAAGCAGGCCAGCCCAAAGCTTTTTCCAAATAGGCAGTAGATACCTTAAATTCATTACCAAAATGTTCCTTTAGTAATCTTTGTCTCTGTCCAGGGCCATATGTTGGCAACTGCGGAGCAGGTCTTTAGGTTGTCCCCTAGTAAACTGCTCGAGGAAATGCAAACGATCCCTTTCGTTCTCTCCTCAATGCCATGTTCAAATGCTCTGATAAATGAAATGTACTGCAGTGGGTCACCATCAAAGACTGGGATCTCCCTTTTTGGTAAGATACAAGGATTTGCTTGCTGTTGAATAAGAGGAGTTGTTAATTCCTCTTGCTTTTTCAAGACATCAAGCAGGGGATCACCATGAGGAGGAGGAAGAACATGTGGCACCTGATGGACTCCCATATTGTCCTGTTGCACTTGAGCAGAATAATGGAAATCAGGTCGTTCAGATGTGTGGAATGTTTGTTGATTTCTCCATCCTTTCCTCTGATTCTCTATTATAACTTTAATTATAACTCTTATTAAATCACCCTTTGTTCACTCTGCTTTGGTTTTAAACTTGAACTTAGTGGTGCACACACACACCACAAAAATAACACAATGACATTCATAACTCACAGGGCTCGTGGTTACCAGAAGCAAGGTGAGCTAGTGCCACACGTCGCTAAGTTCAGCGATGATCAAGGAGCACCCACACGTGCACTACACTTCACACACACACACACACACACACACACACTCACTTCAACCAAGGGTCAAGCACTATAGATTGTAAACCACGCTCGGTGTCTCATAATGACCCGCCACCAAATAGAGCAACTAGCCCTCCTGCTCCGGACCCACGGCACCTGAAACGCAAGAAACACAAATTACCAAACAAAATAAATATCCGGAAATGCTCATAAAGATGGGTACCCACTTTAAGGAAAAGAATATACACGAGACAAGAATTAACCGACTATAAACAAAGAAAGAGACCGCAAACCACTCAAACCTGCAATCATTGGTTTCAGTGATGGTTAATGGAGCATTGCCACAAACCGGCCCAGGCCGGGTACAGTTCACCACACTATTACCTGAGCAGTGACATGGCAAAGAGGGTTACCGTGGTCAAATAAGGAAAAAAACACAGAAACATGCAAATGACCAAAACTTAAGAGAACCACTCCAACCTAACAATCAGTAATTATTAAATGGAATAATGCCACAAACCTCAGATAAACCGAGGATCACTCAGTGACATAACTACCAGGGCGGTAAAGAAATATAGTTACACAAAGAAAAAGAAAAATATAATTCCATACAAAAGGTCACAATCAAAAATAACAAAGAAACCAAAACAGGCAAACCACAGTAAAACAAGTGGAAAACAAAATAATAATAAAGCACAAAAACAAAGAAAATATCAGGATTACACATCCAAACAAACTCTCAATTACACTTAAATAAAAGAAATTAAGTAACAACCTAAATGAACTTAACAAAAGAAAATAACGCTCAAGCATGCACTACTGTAACCCCTGCACATGGGCATGCTGAGCAGACAAAAAAAACACAAACATTAAAGTAATAAGAACAAAACGGCAGCAATGAACGTCCTAAGCCAGGCAGCACAGTCTGAACGCCCTTAAACAGGCCAATTTGACCTACAAGAAACTAAATGTAAGCTAAAATACCAATGTGAACATTAATGCATCATTGTTGTACAATGATTGCACATACCAACCATGTGAAGATCACGTCATTCATCCGGCAGCCAACAGATAAAACGAGTTCACAAAGACGCTGATTACCTGCACCTAGGGAAGAGTAATCGAACCCAGAGAGGATGCCACTAAATAGTGGCACTCCACTACACATACACAAGCAACGTCCATTAGTCTTTGGCCACCAATGCATTGGAATTATACTTGACCCGATTGTGTGCACACATAGTATCATATGGCCATTTTGATGTTGCAACAACAAACGTACCTATAATCCAGTCGATCCAGCAGGCCCTTTAACATCCAGATGAGCACGCAGCACAAGCGGGAAGAAATCCAAACCGAATCGCTGAGTCAAATCCAACCGGACGTCTTTGAGACGATACACTTTATCCAAACAAACGCCGTCCTTTTGTCCGTCGAAACAACTGCGTTGACTTTTACTCCAGTGTTGAATCAGCGATGTCCAGCAGCAAACACTCCCACGCGAATCCAGCAGGAACTTGCAGACCCACAATTACAGTCACATTTCCACAGCAATGTTCACCAGTGTTCATGTAGCAAATCTGCGTTCAACAAAGTGCCGTTCACATGTAGCTTACACACAGGCCATTGGAAGCAAGTTTACTATGGTCATTACTTACTAAAGCGTAGTTTGACATTAAGCCGTTCGTTGATTCAAACAGAGTCCATGCAGACGGATGTAAAATGCAAACAGTGTCTTTGTTTATTGTGCTTCAATGATTAAACAATTGCTTCCAGTAAGCTGTGGTGTCATTCTTTCATGTTCACAGAATACAAATCTCAAGTCCATACCTTGTAGATACTGAACACAATCATTTTTCCACCTTGCACGCTACTCTGCAGTGCAGTCAAAAACTGTGTGCTTCCCCACTACCAACACACCTGTGTCTCATTACTCTGTTGCCCTTAATATCAGAGCGCCACCCAATGGACAAATGTATAATTACACACAAATGGCTTCAACAATGGGTCCAAGTAAAGTCGTTCACAAATGTGTCCTTTGCAGCTCGGTATACTCAACAATTGAAGATATTAGAAGACATATGTTTGTCTTTTCATCCTGAAATGCGAGGCAAATGCTGGATCACAATAATTAGGAACCACAGTTTCCACAAATCCCTTCACTCGATTGGGATGTTCTGCTTTATTCTGGACGGCTATGGCAGTGACTGTAACATTCAACGCACCACCGTTTCCGTTTAAAAACGTTTTGTCGGGGCTGAACACAGCCCAGGGCAACAATTAAAACAAGCTAATATAAAACTCTTACTGTCTGCAGTATACAGTACGAATACAGTGCATAGTATACAAATGACATGTTAGGATGGGATACTCAGATTAAATAACATGGAGTATTATGAAAATGAAGGTCTATTATTAATAAAAGGCAGCAACAGGGCAAGCTGTGTGATTATTAAGAGTGGCAGCTTAATTTAGATGGTTTTATTTCAGATGCTTGTGTGACGATGTTATTTCACATCCTCCTTTGAGCAGCTGCAGTTTCAGTTCAGTCCCTGTGACTCTGACTGACGGAGGTTTTTGTACGACTCTTTATCACTGTGTGAACACACCACCACTGTGGTAACTCTGACAGTAATAATGTCCAGCATCTTCAGTCTGGACTCCACTGATGGTCAGAGTGAAATCACTTTTAGATCCACTGCCACTGAATCTAGATGGAGTTCCTGACTGACGGCTGCTTGCTCTATAAATCAGGAGTTTAGGAGCTTCTCCAGGTTTCTGTGAGTACCAGGCTAAATAATAAGCACCACTGTAATACACATCTCTGCTGGTTTTACAGTTGATGTTGACCGTTTGTTCTGGTTGAGCTGCTGTCATTGAGGGACTCTGAGTGACGCTGATCTGTCCTCTACACTCTGAAACACAACAAGAAGAAAATACACTCAAAACTTTGACAATATACTTGAAGAAATGAATTGATATCAAACTTGTGCTCCACAAACCTTGAGCAAACGCTGTGAGAGTCCAGATGAAGATGATGATGAAGGTCATGTTGATGAAGATTGTTGTGTGTGTCAGTGATGAAGTGTTAAACTCACAGCACTATAAACACTCTCACACACTGAAGCATCTGATCAATATGCAAACACACTCCAGATCATTTACCTGAAGACAGTCACTCATTAACACACACCAAATACACTTACTGAAGTGAGAACATCTAGTAAAATTAATCTTTTTCATAACATCTGATCTTCTACAATAGCTTCTGACTGCATCTACAAGACCAGCTTCAGTAAATTCAGAAAATTTAAGACAATTAAACTTAAAATGGATTTATTTAGTAAATCTGTTTTAACCCTTTAACATCAAATTTAGCTCTACTAAAATAAACCTGCAGAAGTTTTTATTCTCTCTAAGGCCTGATTTCTTTTCTAGGCTTTGCTTGGTTGCCCAAATATCTGTTTCCTGCATGAGGGACAGGTGATAATGTTCTGGAAACTGGGGCTGTAAATGCTATTAGCATGATAGTAGAGGGCACAATAAGCTTGCCAGGCAGAATTGTGCGATTTTGTGGAATGTGTGAATTCTTTACAATGTCTGAGTATCATTACATGGGATATGGGAAATAACCAGTGTTTTTTCTCCATTCCAGAATGCCACCAGCCAGGAAAGACTGTGTTATCTACAACGTGTATGATGTCACTGATGGTGTCCAAAATGGGAACAGTGATTTTTTTATGGATTCTGGCACAAGTTAAGAAGATGAATGTGGAGATGCCTCTGAACTGGAAAAGTAAAATAAACACCCCATCGACCACCAATCTGATGATTATGTGAACATCATGCCAACAAAATCAAGTCACTCAAGAACACAGACCATGCCCCGTGACAGGCATCGCTGGCTGATCAAGGATTTTCTCAGGATTTTATAAAGGATTTTATCAGTCCCAGATTTTTCAGGTCAGTAGATCACTAATAATGCCGTCTGCCTGCATACACCACTGGAGTATTTCCAAAAGTTGTGTCAGAAGATATGAACACAATAGAGGACGCTGCAGACACTGTGGTAAAGGCTACACCGACACACTGACACACTGTCCGCAAGAACTGCCTTTGGGACTATCATAACTGAATATGGCTATGAACAGAGATAAATCACATAAATGCCAACGTTTTCATTCAGTTCATCAGGTTTTGTAAATGTAATCTGAACATATTTTTTATGAAAAAATATTTGTATTGTCCAATTATTAATATTGTGTGATTATTAGTGTGTACGCTACTAATATAATCATTACACCCTGCAAATGAACCCTTAGATGGTCTCTGCATTTGTTCAGACGGTGAGTGAAATCACTGAAATTCTGCCCAACGTTGCAATATTACAACATTCCCCTAAAAACTTACTCAAATGTAAAAACCCATTTTTTGGGGGTCTTTCAGGGTTAAAGGCGTAATTTTTTTCCTCTGTTGTTTAATGAACTGCAGTATTTCCAAACTGCAACTGAATGAATTCTAGTCTGAATTGTATTTTCTCTTAATGATCAGCTCTGTTTGATACTTCAGGAGTCATAAAGTTTATATTTGTAGAAATGAAGTATAAAGTTATAGTGGATGTGACACACAACGTTTCCTTTGTGATTTTATACAAAGTTTTACCCACAGTTTCTAATGTTTCCGTCTTAAATTGCAGTGAATTCTGCAGTTCTTGTGTTTATTCACATCTGATCTGTGTTTAACCAAAGTGAGTTTCAGTGAAGCTGATCATGAAATGACTCTTCAAATCTATAATAAAACTTCAATATGACTTTCATTGCTTTGGTGATCACAGATCAACTTTATGAAAGTTTAATGCTGATAAAGTGAATCAAGAACAAACATTATAGAGAAACACTGAACTTGCTGTTTCCTTTGGACTCTTATTTGTGTTTTTCAGTAGATTCTGGTTTGTAAAACTGATGCTCGATGACCTGAAATGACTCTTTTCTCAACTTGTTAAACCAATAAAATTTCACATTTCTATGTTTTGTTCAATAAAACTGGATATTGTGAATGCTGAGAGTTTTAAAGATGTTCATTCACACACAACAGTCTTTAAGTTTCTGTATAGACTGAAAGTGACGCTTGATTGAGTTTTTCTGCCCGTTTGAAACTCAATGATATTTCCCTTTTCAGTTATTTCATAATTAATCAGCATATTTACCAGAATGTGAACCGTATTCTGATCATTTTCTCTCTTCATGTGCAGGAGTTTGAGAGCATTAATGTGTTGATGGAATAATGATGTGATTTTCTCGGACTGTTTTCTTCTTCATGTTTCCTCTTGAATGCTAAAGGAGAGCCGCTGGTCAGTGTGATCCGTCTGCTCTCCTCTCTGGTGTGTGTGGCCAGAGCTGAAGGTCTCAGGAGAGCAGCGCTGGGCTCCTGGAGAAGGACGGTCTGTACAGATGGAGAGCGTCTCAGTGAGACTGTGAGGAGACGGCCGTGTTCAGAGGAGATCTGCTGCTCTTCTCACTCATGTCTCATGGAGACTAACAGTGTGTTTCTCTGCAGCTCATGAGGGACTCGTTCATTCATCAGCTTCAGTCGCTCTCGTCTGCGTCTCTGCTTTATGCCTTTCATACAAGATTTTATTAAGACTCAGTCATTAAATAAAATATATTTAATATATAGTTTTTGTACGACTCTTTATCACTGTGTGAACACCCAGTTACTGTTGATGTGGTGTGCACTCTGACAGTAATAATGTCCAGCATCTTCAGTCTGGACTCCATTGATGGTCAGAGTGAAATCACTGTTAGATCCACTGCCACTGAATCTAGATGGAGTTCCTGACTCAAGGCTGCTTGTTAAATAAATCAGGAGTTTAGGAGCTTCTCCAGGTTTCTGTGAGTACCAGGCTAAGAAATCATCATTGAACACATCTCTGCTGGTTTTACAGTTGATGTTGACCGTTTGTTCTGGTTGAGCTGCTGTCATTGAGGGACTCTGAGTGACGCTGATCTGTCCTCTACACTCTGAAACACAAGAAGAAGAAAATACACTCAAAACTTTGACAATATACTTGAAGAAATGAATTGATATCAAACTTGTGCTCCACAAACCTTGAGCAAACGCTGTGAGAGTCCAGATGAAGATGATGATGAAGGTCATGTTGATGAAGATTGTTGTGTGTGTCAGTGATGAAGTGTTAAACTCACAGCACTATAAACACTCTCACACACTGAAGCATCTGATCAATATGCAAACACACTCCAGATCATTTACCTGAAGACAGCAGAAACACTGGTTTGTCATTTAGTATCTTTGCTAATAAACTTCTATTTTCAGAAACACACTCATGATTTACTTCATGTTATTTTGGGCAGATCTTCTCCCTCTAAACACAGTTTTAATGATCAGTTTCATTCAGACTTTGATGCTGAGAGCATTTAATACCTGTGCTGCAGATTTATATCATCCATGAGACTGTATAACAGGTCAAAGGTCATCCAATAAGGAATCACCATCTAAATCTGGCTAATGTACAAATACAAAGCAACATATGACGCCATTATTGTGTGTTTTACTTCATATCATAGGTTAACTAACAGATGCATAGCCTGAAGACCCAGCTAAGCAATTAATGAATCATTTCTTTCTTAAAGTCTGGCCTTGGCTGCAGTAGCTTATACTTTATTTTTTATTCCAAATGTGATCAATGTTTGCATAAGTACTGGATGTGTTGGGGAATTTAACATGTGACATTTTAATTATATTCTGCTGAACTGAACGAAATTACTTTTGCTGAACGAGATTCAAAGATCCGAGTCTGTAAAATGATCCGAACTTCCCACTACTACAGTCTAATAGAGCTGATTTCAGTCATAAGTCAGTTTTGAGCTCATGTGTAGTTCCTGTGTTTGTCCTGTGTGTGTCAGTGTGTGTGATAGTGTGTGAGCAGCTGCAGTTTCTGTCAGTGTATCAGTTCAGTCACTGTTGCTGCGTCTCAATTCACCTACTTATTAGGGATGGGCATTTCAAGCTAAAATAATATTCGATGATCGCTGGGAATTATTTGATTATTATTCGAGAACCGTTTCCCTGAAACATTAATATATGTTGTATGTTGGGTGCTGGGTGGCTGAGGCAGGCTA
Source organism: Rhinogobio ventralis (assembly GCA_039654625.1). Classification (NCBI taxonomy): domain Eukaryota; kingdom Metazoa; phylum Chordata; class Actinopteri; order Cypriniformes; family Gobionidae; genus Rhinogobio; species Rhinogobio ventralis. Next base: position 31,181,273 of record CM077214.1, read on the forward strand.
AATACACATGAATTGTGCAGATAACATGAATTAATACATAATTTTTAATATAAATGAATACATTATTTTTTTTAATTATTGCTGTCAATCAATTAAAATAATTAACTAGATGATCATTTTTTCTGTGATTTAATCATGATTAATTGCCATTAAAAACACTTATATATGTATATTTTATAATGTAATAATAATAATAATAATAATAATGTAGAAACAACATAAAGATGCTTGATTCAACTTCCCGCGTCCCGCGCAGATATCAACAGCGCAACTATAGGTTGTAGGTTGCCAGGTCGAGGTCACAAATGGGTTGAAATTTGTATGATGTGTCCTTTTTTACAGTCTATGGATGTGTCGATTCTATGAGTGGGACGTTCCGGCTCTTTGAAACGTCGCGGCAATGATGAGGAAATGCACTGAGTTTTTTAAACTAGTATAAATGAAGTATAAATGAAAAATGACGCGTAGCCCACGGCGTAGAGGCGGCGCAGGTCCGACACAGAAGTATAAATCAGCCTTTACACAGGAGTATAAATTATTGGCTGAATTGGTCATATGACTGCATCACATGACTAAAAATGCATCATCGTTTTCAAAAGCCTCCGTTTTCACGGTCCACACTACGACACGAAAACAGCGTTTTCAAAAAGGTACGTCTTCGTTGACTTAAAACGCCGTCTCAGTGTGGACGGAAGGCCAAAACGGACAGAAAAATATGATTATATTAGTGTGGACATGGCCTGTAATCTGGCTACTGCATGAGTGACCACCTCAAGTAACTCCTCATGTGCTTCATCTCCAGATGGATATTTTGTCATTTAATTCCTCAGAATTATGTAGCCAAGAACAGCCAGATAATATATTAAAACAAACATATAACTTTTCAAATCAGACGAGTATTTAAATCATTTCTCAGAATTTATTGCAGCCAAATATCAACCAGACAAGTAAAAACGGTCTCGATGAGAGGCTGAATAGTTATTTTCCTATCAGAGCAGTTTCAACAAAGAATCATAAATGCATAGTTTGCAAACACACACAATCGTTTGCACGCGATCAGGAACAAGAGAGAAAGGGAATCTCCCGTCTGCTCAGTTCCCTTGCATTATATAGGCTACATATATAGCGGAGCCGTAATCTGAGATCCGAGTCACTTTATTGAGAAGAGCCTCCCGTCCTCAGCTCTGAAGAAGCGCCATGTTCAGCGGCGGACGAGAGGACGAGAGAAAGGGAAAGACCGTCTCCGGCTCCTCAGCCAGATCGACTCGCGATATGAAGCACTTTAATAGTAACAACTCACAGTGCTGTGCACTCGCCATTCTCAAACACAAGCCCCGGCTCATGCGTATCATAATCAGGGATGCCGTGAGCAGGGATTCATCTCCCGCTGGATTCTCTGTTTCCTTTTTCTTTTCGTTTAGAGAGAAAGAGAAATAGAGTGAAAAGGCTTTATTCCTGCCTAGCAAAACTAACTCCTAACAAAAGGGGACAGTTTGAGAAGAACAGTTTGTTTCGGTACACAATGCAGTTCTGAAGAAGAAACACCTGGTGATGAGCGCACCTGTGTCACGTGCATTTATAGCCTCTGACGTGCGCGTTCCGATGACGTCATCATCAGAGTGTACCTAAAGGGAAAAACTATTATTGATAATATTAGTTGGAAGACAGCTTGAATAATCCCCTTTAAATATTGTATTAATAATAAAACTAAAGAAATACATTTTTACATTCTGCATACCATCTACCCTGTTAAATCATTCATTTCAAGATACTCTGATATTGATGATTTATGCTCCTTTTGTAAAAGTGAGAAAGAGCTGTTGACACATTTGTTTTTCCAATGTTAAATTATTCACAGTTTTTGGAGAGATTTTATCTTTAATTTAGTGAAGATTAATTATGATTTTACATTAAAGGATATTATTGTATATTATGAAAACAATGTTAACAATACACTGTTAATGTATTTATATTGCTGGCAAAATTTAATATCCATAAACAAAAGTATGTAAATTCATCCCCAAACTTTAAGGTGTTTATAGTGGGATTTGACTCTTTTATGTCTTTTATGAAATTGTTAAAAAACCAATTAATGCCACATGTTGAGCACTACTGTATGTTATGCTATGTTTGTTACGTGTTCCTTCTTCATAAAAACAATAAAAAATAATAATTCTTTGTCGTGTTTGCCACACGTGTTCACAACCAGTCAAACGAAGACGTTTCCCCATAGCGCTCAGAATCAAGCGCAGCATTGAGTGTCGCTCTTGAAAGGGAACAACCATATTATTATTATTTATTATTCTTTATTTGCATTTCTATGATTTCCCACAAATTCTGTTGTGTTTTTTCTGGCAATCAAATGAAGACATAAAACATTTAATTTATCTTTTAATTTTTTGTCAAACATAGTGCTGCACGACTGAGCTTTATACTGTTAAAATTAAAACATGGAAGAAAACTGTATTTATTTAAAAAAAGAAAGTTTTTATAATGTATTATTATTACATTGAGACGTATCTAAATTCTACTGTACAACAGTAATTTATTAGTCAAGTTTTATTTTGACGGGTTGCCGTGAAGAGCTTTGAGTTTCTGTGTGTTTATGATATGACGGTAGTTTTTCTCAAATGAAACGGTAAAATGCTGATGAAGTGACTCTCAGAGCGGCTCTGGAGATGAAGTTCATGCGTTCATGTCCTCATATGAGACGGCAGAGATGGAAACACACGTGACCGTCACGTGCGATTCAGAGTGTGGGGTAAATTGAACCGCGTGTCTGCGTCATTCATTCACACAGAGACACGCAGGATTCGTATTTAAATAGTCTTTTTGCGGTTTAATATTCACAGACACTAGTCTATATCACCAGATGCGTTCTCAGGTACCGACTGATTTAATGTGAATCGGTACTCGGTAGTATCGACGTAATTCGGTCGGTGCCCTTAAAAGTACCGAGTTCGGTACCCAACCCTAGTCCTCACACCATCGGTGCTCGGGCCCTAAATATATCAATACTTTCACATCTACACTGCGCACAGAGAATCTGAAGGAGTATTGTGAATTTGTTGATGTTGAATACAGAAGTCTCCTTTCTCACAGACGCGATGGCTGTCATTATTCCCAGGTATTGAGAGGCTGCTACAGATGTTTCCAGCCTTCAAAGCATTCTTCTTGGCACAGGAAAAAAACTCCCTCCTTGATCAATACGTTTTTTGAAGATGAGTTCAGTGAAATTTACCTCACACACACACACACACACACACACACGTGTTTCATTCACACATTCAGCAGATGGAAAGGGAGAACACACTTCTTGAACACAAGACCAGTAACTTCATGTCCCTTAAAGTCAAGGGACTATTGGCACAAAAGCACAAGGATGGACTTGGTAAGAGGTGTGACCATTTCAGTGCTCAAGTACAGGGTCTGTCCAGTTCATGCCTGGAGTATCTGGAGAAATGGATGGCACCCATGGAGGAGTTCTCCTCTCTCATGTGGATGGATCTGAGTGACACTCCTGACTGGAGTGACAGACGCCTGTATCAAACACCTGGGAGAAAAGTGCCAGTTGATGATGTGAAGAGCTTTGATCAGGTCACCAACCTGAAGAAATCCACAGAAAGGTGTAACAGTGATGGAGATTTCAGTGATCTGCAAGTGGACCAAATATTTTGAAAGGTCCAAAAGCATAGAGTTTCATTCAGAGCTACTGAAGATGGCACAGATTTTCTTTGCTGTTTCTTCTCACAGTGCAAATGTAGAGAGAGTTTTTCACTGATGCAAAGCCAGAGACAAAGGGAAGGAATCACTTGTGTTTGTCTGTTGAGTCACTGAAGGGCTTCTCTGTTCACAATACAACTTTAAACACGTCTTACAAAGACTTTCATGCCTACTTGATTGTAATCAAGGACTGTTGGGAAAGATTCGATCTTAAGGGAAGTATGCCAGAGAACATCAGGAGGACTGAAATTATTTATGACTGAAATAGTGGATATTTTTTATGGCAACTGATATTTATATTTCATTTTAACATATGGCCATGAAAAGAAAGTGTCAGGTAAAGGTGTTAAAAGCTGAGCTCTGTCCTCGCTTTTGAAAACTAAAATATGGTCACCCTAAATAAATCATGCGTTCAGGAGCTTCTCCAGGTTTCTGTAAGACCAGCTGAATAAGTTTCTCCTGTTCCAGTTGCTCTCCATTAGATCAGAGGTTTGTTCATATTCATCAGTTTACACTGAGGTTTATCAGCTCATGTTATCGTCAGAGACCAGTTTGGACCTTCTCATAGATTTGCAAATAACAGTTCAATAAAAATTCAGTTAAAAGCACAAATTAAATATCTTATCAGAGGCTTCTGATTGGTGCAGAGGAGGGAGAGGCGTGTCTAAACTGAACCGGTTGATCAGAGCTACAATTAAAACAAGCTAATATAAAACTCTTACTGTCTGCAGTATACAGTACGAATACAGTGCATAGTATACAAATGACATGTTAGGATGGGATACTCAGATGAAATAACATGGAATATTATGAAAATGAAGGTGTATTATTGAAAGGCGGCAAACTGTGTGATTATTAAGAGTGGCAGCTTAATTTAAATTTTTTTATTTTAGATGCTTGTGTGACGATGTTATTTCACATCCTCCTTTGAGCAGCTGCAGTTTCAGTTCAGTCACTGTGACTCTGACTGACGGAGGTTTTTGTACGACTCTTTATCACTGTGTGAACACATAATCACCCGCACAATAACCATTAGAGCCTCTTCTGCAATGTAAACTCTGACAGTAATAATGTCCAGCATCTTCAGTCTGGACTCCACTGATGGTCAGAGTGAAATCACTGTTAGATCCACTGCCACTGAATCTAGATGGAGTTCCTGACTGGAGTGTTTTTGCATAACGAATCAGGAGTTTAGGAGCTTCTCCAGGTTTCTGTGAATACCAGAATAAATAATCATCCCCATCATTATCATTGAACACATCTCTGCTGGTTTTACAGTTGATGTTGACCGTTTGTTCTGGTTGAGCTGCTGTCATTGAGGGACTCTGAGTGACGCTGATCTGTCCTCTACACTCTGAAACACAACAAGAAGAAAATACACTCAAAACTTTGACAATATACTTGAAGAAATGAATTGATATCAAACTTGTGCTCCACAAACCTTGAGCAAACGCTGTGAGAGTCCAGATGAAGATGATGATGAAGGTCATGTTGATGAAGATTGTTGTGTGTGTCAGTGATGAAGTGTTAAACTCACAGCACTATAAACACTCTCACACACTGAAGCATCTGATCAATATGCAAACACACTCCAGATCATTTACCTGAAGACAGCAGAAACACTGGTTTGTCATTTAGTATCTTTGCTAATAAACTTCTATTTTCAGAAACACACTCATGATTTACTTCATGTTATTTTGGGCAGATCTTCTCCCTCTAAACACAGTTTTAATGATCAGTTTCATTCAGACTTTGATGCTGAGAGCATTTAATACCTGTGCTGCAGATTTATATCATCCATGAGACTGTATAACAGGTCAAAGGTCATCCAATAGGGAATGACCATCTAAATCTGGCTGAAGATTTCATTATAAAGCAGGTCAACAGAATTAGTGTAAATGTGATGAATGCGTTTGGGACTGATTATGAAATAAATGATTTCAGACTTCATGCAATGAGTATTTATTTTTAAAGATTAACATGTTGTGTGTGTTTTTGGATCAGTCCATGTGTGATGTTGAGAAGAGCTGTGTGTGTGTGTGTGTGTGTGTGTGTGTCGTCTCTTTCTCTGCTGGAGTGTGTGTTTATTTGAGTGTGACGGAGGTTTTTGTACGAGGCTTTCACTGAATGAAGCACTGTGGTACACTTTCGGTGGAGGAACTAAACTGACCATCAGTAAGTCTCTTCAATTCTCTCATAAAAATATTTGATGTGTTTTTAAAAAAAAAAATAGGTTTAATGTTATTTAAGAGCATTTGGCAACAATATTCTTAATTTATTACAAAATGTATTATTGAAAAGCTGCATTTCATATCTTGTGTATCGTCATATTTAATTCTATTTTATTGATTGATTGCACCAACTGATGTATTTGATTATTTAATATCGTCTGCTATATTTGTAATATTTGCAGATATTCTATGTTTTTATGTTTTAAAGCATATTTCATATTAGTAGGCGTTTTAATGTTTAACTTCACACCTAATGTATGCTAACATTTCATTATATTTTATTTAATCACAATATTTTATGATATTTGCAATTATTTCTTAATATATTTAATTTTGTGCACGACACAAAAGTTTGATAAAATAGACTAAATTAATTTAATTTCATCTTTCAAAAAAGAAATTCAGTTGATAAACATGTTAAAATGAATCTTTCTCAAACTATTAAGTTATGTTTATGAGGAAGTGTCCTGAATGATGATTATTTTCAAAATACAAATAATGGAAAGACTTTACAAACTCATTTGTTAACATTAGTTAATGTATTAACCAACATGAACTAAACATGAGCAACACATTTGTTACAGTATTTATTCATCTTTGTTAATGTTCGTTAATAAAAATCCAGCTGTTCATTGTTTGTTCATGTTCGTTCACAGCGCATTCACTAATGTTAACAAATACAACTTTTGATTTTAATAATGTATTAGTAAATGTTGAAATGAACATGAACTAAGATGAATAAATGCTGTAGAAGTTTTGTTCATTCTTAGTTCATGTTGACTAAAGTAGTTATCTAATGTTAACTAATGAAACCTTATTGTAAAGTGTTACCCAAATAATATTAAAATTGGTTTAAACATTTTACAGTATATCATGTCTGCTTCAGATAACTGATTTATTTATTTATATATTGTACTTGATATATTTAGTAGCGGTGAATATTTTATTTTAATGGAGAATATTTCTAAAATGAATTTGGGATAGTTTGTATGTGGTTTATGAATGAAAGCAGTGATGTGGAATTTCTGTACAGATGAAGTTATGACTTTTACTGCATTACCATATCTGACATCTAACACGGACATTAATGTTGTGTGTGTGTGTGTGTGTGTGCAGCCGGGCCCTCCGTGAAGCCCTCCGTGTCTCTGCTGCCGCCCTCTTCTCTGCAGATCTCTGGAGGCTCAGCCACACTGCTCTGCCTGCTCAGCTCTTACTCTCCACAGGGGGCGACGGTGAGCTGGACGCTGGACGGGTCAGAGGTCACCGAGGGGGTTCAGACCAGCACAGAGAGCGAGCAGGGCGGACGCTACAGCCGCAGCAGCGTCCTGAGCCTCAGCAAAGCACGCTGGGAAGGCGCAGATCGCTTCGTCTGCAGAGTAACACATGACGGAGCTGCTCACGAGGCCTCGTTCCTCAAGAGCTCCGAGTGCTGATGTTTCTCCAGTGAAGACGAGCCGTATCTGAGCGTCCGGCAGGATTCACAGCAGTCACGTGATCTACAGCTCAATACTGAAGCCGTCTGTCAATGTGCTGCCATTGCTGTTCATTCAATAAAGCTTCTGAACGCCTTACATTTGTGTTGGACTGCATCATTGATCAGTGTGTCGTTCGTTCAAAGTCCTGCACTAAAGTTTCAGTTGCTTTTGATTGATTGTAATAGTTGAGAACAGCTGCATTTAGCAGGAAATGTCAAATGAAGCTCTTGGGGTTTGAACATGGTCACTGGAGACGGAGCTGCTCTATTCTGAGAGGATCACAATCACTAAACCTGCCAATGCAAATGAGATTTACACCTCAAACTCACAGTTTCACTCTTTGATTGGTTCAACGCTCTGAACTGGAACACTTTCATTTCTGCTCATGAGAAATGAGTTATGAGTAATAAATTCATAATCAGCTTGAGATGAAGGAGCTATTTGAAAAATATTTTATAACTTTACAGTGTAGTTTAATGTACAAAACAAAACAACATATGACGCCATTATTGTTTGTTGATTTGATATCAATATACACAGTTTTCTCTGATTCTGATCACATTAGAGTCAAACCCGTCTGTCACAGTCTAATAGAGCTGATTTCAGTAATAAGTCAGTTTTGAACTCATGTGTAGTTCCTGTGTTTGTGAAGTGACGTGTGGCTCTGCATTTAACCCATCCAAGTGCACACACACAGTAGTGAACACACACACACCGTGAACACACCCCCAGAGCAGTGGGCAGCCATATTGCTATGGCGCCCGTGGAGCAGTTGGTGGTTCGGTGCCTTGCTCAAGGGTCTCACCTCAGTCACGGTATTGAGGGTGGAAGAGAGCTGGTTATTCACTCCCCCCATCAACAATTCCTGCCGGACCTGAAACTCAAACCCGCAACCTTCATTATGATATTGTCCTAATATTGTGTTGGTCCCCCTTTTGCTGCCAAAACAGCCCTGACCCGTCGAGGCATGGACTCCACTAGACCCCTGAAGGTGTGCTGTGGTATCTGGCACCAAGATGTTAGCAGCAGATCCTTTAAGTCCTGTAAGTTGCGAGGTGGGGCCTCCATGGATCGGACTTGTTTGTTCAGCACATCCCACAGATGCTCGATTGGATTGAGATCTGGGGAATTTGGAGGCCAAGTCAACACCTCAAACTCGTTTTTGTGCTCCTCAAACCATTCCTGAACCATTTTTGCTTTGTGGCAGGGGCATTATCCTGCTGAAAGAGCCACCAGGGAATACCGTTTCCATGAAAGGGTGTACATGGTCTGCAACAATGCTTAGGTAGGTGGCACGTGTCAAAGTAACATCTACATGGATGGCAGGACCCAAGGTTTCCCAGCAGAACATTGCCCAAAGCATCACACTGCCTCCGCCGGCTTGCCTTCTTCCCATAGTGCATCCTGGTGCCATGTGTTCCCCTGGTAAGCCACGCACACGCATCCGGCCATCCACGTGATGTAAAAGAAAACGTGATTCATCAGACCAGGCCACCTTCTTCCATTGCTCCGTGGTCCAGTTCTGATGCTCACGTGCAACTGTGCTTTCGGCGGTGGACAGGGGTCAGCATGGGCACCCTGACTGGTGTGTGGCTATGCAGCCCCATACACAACAAACTGAGATGCACTGTGTATTCTGACACCTTTCTATCAGAACCAGCATTAACTTCTTGAGCAATTTGAGCTCCAGTAGCTCGTCTGTTTGATCGGACCACACGGGCCAGCCTTCGCTCCCCACGTGCATCAATGAGCCATGACCCTGTCGCCGGTTCTCCACAAGAGGCAGGGGTTATTTTATTTTCATTAATAAGCTTTAATAAGTTTATGAGGCAAATTAATTTTAAAAAGATGTGCACAGATACATCATTTATAATAAATACTGCAATATTAAGGAAGGGTGAAAAGAAGAAAAAAATTGATTAGAGATAAATGTCAGACCAGGTCTCATCTTACAGGATGCTGAATGAAAATTCAAATGAGTTGTACTAAAATGAGCTCTATGAAACTGCATGTGAAAGATGTTATGATAAGAGCGACTGTTTACTTCACTGGACAGGGATTACTGGACTTAATACTGAAGATATAGTGGATAGACCAAACGTTTAAAAATATATAAATATAAAACTATGTATACTGTATAATACAAGTTGAGGTAGGATTTAGAAAGTGAGCAGCCAATGCAAGTCATTTTTATCTAAATAGCGCTTCATAAATTTTTTTCAAAGCAGCTTTACAGTGATAACAGGAAAATGATTCAATGATGCAAACATAGTTCATTTCGGCTGTAAAGCAGAAAATAGTGTAATTGTTCAGCTGAATATAAAGATCGTTATAAAGATCATCAGTTATTATATTAGTTCATTTAATCTATAAAGCAACTCTGGAGAAAACTGTGATGTCATCGTCTAGCTCAGTTCAGTTCTCATACAACAATGTCAGTGCAGTCAAATCAATAATATTGTTGAATTTCCCGTCTAAGCAATGTGTTGAATCGTGCAAAATCATTTTATCTATATTGATTGGCCTCTGCTCTTCTCACATGTTTCTATATAGAAACCTAATAGTTTCTGTCAGGCGCTTCATATATAAAACCTTTTAGATCAAGGGTCTCCAGCCTGCTAATTTTCCAAGTAATCCTGAAAAACTTGATTAGCAAAACTGAGCATGCTTTTCAAACAGAAGGCTGCGTCCTAGTGTAACAGACGTATAGTAAGAGCTGTCACTCGCCTGGCCTCAAGAGGTGTGCTAGCGACTGACTCTAGAGGCTGTGGCTCTAGAGGCTCTTTAGTGTCCTTGTGGCGTGCCCGCCTCCCATGTCGGAGACCCCAGTTCAAGTCCTGCTCAGAGTGGGCCGAGTAGGACCTTTGGTGCCGTGACCTAGACATTTGGTGCCGTGACCCGGATGGGAGTGAAAACCTCTCCCCTGGCTTCAATAGGCGCATTAGTGGCTGCGGTCTTTAACGTCCTTGTCCGGCACTTCTAACGGCAGCTGCAGTGACGCAATGACTTTACTAATCAACGATTGGCTCTTTCATTTATAAGGCGGGGCTTATTTGCCATATTGGGTGTTGCACTTAATCCCAGTCATAAGTAATCAGAATGCACCATCTTCCTGTATATATAGTCTTTGGTATAACAGACGTATATAAAGACAATAAGAGCTGTGCATGTACACCTCACTCCCTTGGCCTCAAGAGGCGTGTGCTAGCGACTGATGCTAGTGGCTGCAGTCTTTAGCGTTCTCGCTGGAGATCAAGTCTTGCTAGGAGCGGGAAGGTTAGGACTGATAACATTTGGTGCCGTGACCTGGATGGGAGTGGGGTTTAGGGGGGTGAGTGTAATGGACATAGGCCAGTAAGAGCTGTGTGTGTAAACCTCACTCCCCTGGCCTCAAGAGGCACGTTAGTGGCTGCGGTCTTTATCGTCCTTGTTAACATGCCCGCCTCCCATGTCGGAGACGCCGGTTCAAATCCCACCCGGAGTGGGTCAAGTAGGACCAGTTACATTTGGTGCTGTGACCCGGATGGGAGTGAGGTTTAGGGGAGTGAGTGTAACAGACGTAGGTCAGTAAGAGTGACACTAGAGGCTGCGGTCTTAGGCATCCTTGTTAGTGCGCCTGCCTCCCATGACGGAGACCCCAGGCTGTCTCAATTTGAAGAATCCTCGGAAGGCAGCCTTCGTTTTGCATCCTATATTCAGCTCAGTTTTTAAAGGATGCATCAAGTGTATCACACATTCCAATTCACGAAAAAGAAAACAAGTTGGCACTGAGCTTGTCTGAGTTTATTATTAAATTAAGACAAAAATAATGTTTTCGGAAAATGAAAGCCGTGGCTGTGGGGGCAGGAACATGTGTGATATAGCCATGTGCACTTACTAGACCGTCTCATTCTAGCATTTAAAGCTGAAGAGCACTCTAGCCTTGAAGCCTCAGAAGGACTGAACTAGGAAGGATGCAGCCTTCCATTTGAGAAGCACACTGTAACTTGGTAATTAACACCATTAGTGTTGATGTTTTATTGTAAGGTTCTTTGGAAGTCATCATTATGGTGATCAGTGTTTGCTTAGTTGAGCTCTTTACCCTGGACATTTTTTTAAAATAGTTTTTTGGTTGCTGTAAAGTGAACAAATGATTTTAGCATCATTCTGCTGTTGACAGTAATTTCTAAGAAAATGTCCCAGTATGCATTGATGTCAAATTGATTGATTTCAAATGTTTACAGTGTAGAAAATGTTGATGTTTTTTTAATGTTTCATTTAAAAAATGCAGAGCAGCTCCCATACCATACTGTAACACAGTTGGTCAGGATGCTTTCTATTGCGCAGCGATAGAAGTTCACCAGTATAGCCGAGGATAGCTGATTCTTCCTCAGTGTCCTCAGGAAGAAAAGACGCTGGTGAGCTTTCTTGACCAGGCTGGAGGTATTGGTTGTCCAGGACATGTCCGCCGAGATGTGGATCCCCAGGAACTTGAAACTGGAGACACGCTCAACAGCCGTTCCATTGATGTGGATGGTGTCGTGTGTGCCTCTTGCCTCTTTCCTGAAGTCGACGATGAATTCTTTTGTTTTGGTGGTGTTGAGGAGCAGATTATTTTCAGTGCACCATGTGGCCAGGTGCTGGATCTCCTCCCTATAGGCGGTCTCATCGTTGTTGCTGATGAGTCCAATCACTGTAGTGTCGTCCGCAAACTTGATGATGGAATTAGATCCATACACAGGCTTGCAATCGGAGGTGAAGAGGGAGTAGAGAAATGGGCTTAGCACACAGCCCTGTGGTACGCCAGTATTGAGTGTGGTGGAGGTGGAGTAGGTGGAGCCTGATCGAACATTCTGGGGTCTGTTGGTCAGGAAGTCCAATATCCAGTTGCACATTGAGGTGTTGATGCCCAGGTCTCCAAGTTTGGCTATTAACTTGGTTGGGATGACAGTGTTGAATGCTGAGCTGAAGTCAACAAACAGCATACGTGCATACGTGTTCTTATTGTCCAGATGTGTAAGCACAGAGTGCAGTGCCAAGGAGACTGCATCCTCTGTGCTCCTATTGCTACGGTAGGCAAACTGGTGTGAGTCCAATGTGGATGGTAGAGAGTCTTTTAGATGTGCCAAGACCAACCGCTCAAAGCACTTCATAACGATGGGTGTGAGTGCTACAGGGCGGTAGTCGTTAAGGCACCTTGGGCTAGAGTGTTTTGGTACTGGCACAATGGAAGTGCATTTAAAGCATGTTGGTATGGTTTCTTGGGCAAGAGACAAGTTGAAAATGTCTGTAAAAACCCCAGCGAGCTGTTCTGCACATGCCCTGAGTACTCGTCCAGGGATGTTGTCTGGTCCAGCAGCCTTGTGCGGGCTGATTCGACCCAGTGCATTGCAGACGTCTGTGGAGGAGAGTGTGATTGGCGGGTGGTCAGCAGAGGGTTTGGCCTTGGTGGCAGTTTCTCTGTTGTCTCTTTCAAAGCGAGCATAAAAGTAATTTAGCTCGTTCAGGAAGTTGATGTCAGTGGCTGCGGGGGTGGAGTGGGTGGGTTTGTAGTCACTGATGGCCTGAATGCCCTGCCACATGCGTCGAGGGTCAAAGTTGGAAAAGTGTCCCTCTATCTTTAGCTTGTAGCAGTGCTTGGCCTCTTTGATGCCCCTCTTCAGGTTTGCTCTGGATGTGCTGTAGGCTTGTGCATCTCCTGATCTGAAGGCAGCATTGCGTGTCTTCAACAGGAGTCGTACTTCCCTGTTCATCCATGGCTTCTGATTAGGGTATGTGGTGATCTGCTTCTGGGTTGTAACACTGTCAGTGGTGGTATTGATATAATCCAGTACAGAGGAGGTGTAGCAGTCAATGTCTGTGTGAGAGCCACTGGTGGCTTGGGAAGCAAACATACTCCAGTCTGTGTGTAGAAACCTTTCCTGGAGTATGAGATCTGCCCCCTCAGGCCACACCTTGATGGTCTTCACTGATGGCTTCACACGGTTGATGAGGGGTGCATATTTGGGGGTGAGGAACAAAGAAAGGTGATCTGACTGTCCCGGGTGGGGGAGGGGTGTCGCAACGTAAGCTCCAGCCATGTTTGTGTAAACATGGTCTAAAGTTTTGTTTCCTCTGGTGTGACAGGAAACATGCTGGTGAAATTTCGGTAGCACTGACTTTAAGTTTGAATGATTAAAATCACCAGCAACAATAAACGCAGCTTCCGGGTGAGCAGTCTGTTGTTTACTGATGGCTGCGTGAAGTTCTTTCATAGCAAGCTTAGCATCAGCATCCGGGGGAATATAGGCTGCAGTTATAATGGTGGAAGTGAACTCCCGCGGTAGATAAAACGGTCTACATTTAACCATGAGAAACTCAAGGTTAGCTGAACAATGTCTCCCAACAATAGCAGAGTTTGTGCACCAAGCTTTGTTAATGTAAATGCACAATCCACCACCTCTGGTCTTACCGGAGCCATCTAATGTTCTATCTGCCCGGAGTGTGTGGCGTCCCGCTAGCTCAATAGCGTTGTCCGGTATTCCGCTGTTTAACCATGTTTCCGTGAATATTAAGACGTTACAGTTCAAAAGTCTCTTGCTGTGTGTGATACTGAGTCGAATGTCCTCCATTTTGTTCACCAGCGACCGTACATTGGCAAGGAAAATGCTGGGTAAAGAGAGCCGGTGTGGTGTTAGCTTTAGCTTAGCTCTTAGTCCTCCGCGCTTCCCCCGCCTTTGTTTACGATCTCGACGCCGCCTGCGAGCACTTCCGCCTGGACGGGTAGAGTGCATAGCATCGGGTGTTCTGGTGATCTCAGGAAGGAGTCGAAGGTTGTCCATAAAACTATCGGAAATTCGCAAACCAATATCCAAAAGCTCACATCGGGTGTACGATGTAAAGGCACAACTGTTCTGCATGAACAGACCCGAAATGAGCAAGAAATATACCGCAACATTGCAGAATCTGGAGAGACCCCGAGCCTCGCAATGTACTCGCGCCACCATCATGGATCACCGCCCAGCGCATCACAGGGACTCCACTACCTGCCATCGACCACATCCAGAGCAAACGCTGTCTGCATCGAGCTCGCAGCATCCTTAAGGACTCCTCTCACCCAGCCCACAAACTGTTTTCTCTCCTGCCCTCTGGTAGGCGTTTCAGGTGCCTCCGGACCAGGACCAGCAGACTAAAGAACAGTTTTTTTCCCAGAACTGTCTCCATATTGAACTCTAACCCTCGTTGATCCCACTCCCCCTATATACTGATAACCCTCCTCTCCCCCTCACATCTGCCTTCACGTTATTTGCACTACTGGATGCTCATTTGCATTATCGACTGTTTATTACAGTAACACCTGTACATATATGCATCTTGCACTACTTACCTAACTGGAATATGCTCATTTGCACTATCGACTGTTACTACAGTAACACCTGTTCATATATGCATCTTGCACTACTACCTAACTAGAATATGCTCATTTGCACTATATCGTTCATTGCTATACTGCCCATCTTAGCCTAACATATCATTATATACATCTATCTGTAAATTCTGCTTATAGTAATAGCCATCTGTATATATATTCAGTACATATCTACCCTGTAAATTCTGTTTATAGTAATATCCATCTGTATATATATTCAGTACATATCTACCCTGTAAATTCTGTTTATAGTAATATCCATCCGTATATTACATTCAGTATATATCTATCTATCTGTAAATTCTGTTTACAATAATAGCCATCTGTATATATATTCAGTACATATCTATCTGTAAATTCTGTTCAGTATATATCTATCTGCAAACTGTTTATAGCAACATCCATCTGTATATTATATTCAGTACATATCTATCTGTAAATTCTATTTATAGTAATAGCCATCTTTATATTTATTCAGTACATATTCATGTCCTGCACTTGCTGCTATTGCACTTCTGGTTAGACCCAAACTGCATTTCGTTGCCGCGTACCTGTACTTGTGTAATGACAATAAAGTTGAATCTAATCTAATTTGAAGGCGCCATTATAGGGACATTTGTATGTTGTTATAGAAAGAGATTGAAGGAGAAACAGATCAGCTGTTTAGGAGAAACAGTTAAACGTTTATGATTTTTTATATGAGTTACCTAAAATCGTTTGATCACTAATGGTTTTTAGTAATTTGATGATTTACTCTAAGAGTGAGTCATTAGTGAGCTGTAATAAAACCAGAACATCACAAAACAAGAAACCAAAGACAGAACAACAACAGCAAACATAAAATCAAATAGTTTGAATTAAAGAAAATAACAGGACAATTCAGTGGTATAATTTATTCATGTCACAATGCATGCTGGGAGATGTGTACCCAGAATGCATTGCGGCATGAAGCTTTTTGTTGACTGTCACCATTGTTGAGATTCATATGCTGATAGTTGATGTCTGGCTGATACAGTATAATTCATGTACAATGTGTTTTTAAACTCCTTAATAATTAATGAAACACTGCTTAATGACATGCTACAGTATCACAGGGTTGGTGATGCAAAGTTTAAATGTATTATTAGCACGCAACACCAATAATCAGTGATTAGGGGTGAGCGGGGCACAACCTAATGCGGGGCTAGTTGTAACACGCATGGTTTAACACTTTCCACACATGCCAGCATGACCAAACTTAGTGTATTTACTAATAGCCATATCAACACTATATAGAGAAAAAATTGCACAAAAATTACAAAATCTTTGGAAGACATCACTGAACATTTAACTATAGCAAAAGTACATTTCCTACTTAAATTAATGTTTCATCTCTGTTTTGTTTTTTTTGTGTTTATGTAAAATTAGACAAATCTGATATTATTTTAATCTTATATCAGTTATTTAAGAGTTGAGATAGTTCTTTAATGCTGATCTAACAGCAGAAGACACGAGCCGGGGTTAAATGCACAGGTGGGGCATGTTGTCACACTGCGTTACAATGAGCCCCTATTAGAACTACGCTATTATATTACATACTTTTATGAATTCATGAGAAACCATGAGAAAAAGGTGAATAATGACTGAGAGTCAATGTTCAGAAGTTATTAATTATTATTATGTTTTGAACTATGCTGTATGGCTGTGTTTTGCGGTGTGTTTGTTGTCAAACTCAAAAATGTATTTATTTTTAATTATTAAAAAATGTCATTGTTTTATTTGAAAAAGTTAATAATTGCATTTTATTGACAAAATATTTTAGTTTGTCATGGATATTTTTTTGATTAGATCAGATAACATTGTAAGCTTTCATATGCTCATGGTTCAGTGTACCCCACCTATGGGGCATGTTGTCACATTTCACTTCCATTCTTTCGGGGTAAATCAAGAAAAAAGTATACACTGTATTAATGAAACAAAACCACATACTTGTACAAGACATGTGTGAAATTAATGTGGGAAAAAATAAATACTTTGAACTCCTAGTGGATTTAAACAAACTGAGAAAGTCAAAAAAAGTTAGGTTGTGCCCCGCTCTCCCCTATATTTCAGTCATGATGACTACATCACTATAGGTCACCTGCATTTTGTCTTGAACAGCAGCCAAAAAAGACAAAAATAAAAGGTCAAGGGTCAAGAGCCCAACTAAAACAAACACTGATGATCACTATAATGATGACTTCAATTAATTTTCCATAAGAACCTTTGTAGACGTATGACAGAAATAAAGTCAATCTGGTTCATAGCCAGATGCTGTTTGTGGAGTTGATTAATCCTCCTCTGCTGAGATCTTCAGAGATTTAATGTCTTCTTTTATCTTCAGTTCATTTGATCTAAAGCTGTGGGTGGAAGTCAGTTGTAGTTCTTGTTTCTCCTCTTTCCTTCAGTGATTCTGCTTGTTAACAGCAGGTGTTCATCAGTAATGCCTCTGGTCTTGATTGGTCTTAAACACAACTCTGACATGTTCACGTTTCAGCTATGTCCAGCTATTTGCAAATGCAGGCTCAATAGAAATGTTGAGGTTTCTTATGCAAAGTCACTGTGTGAATAGGCTATTGTTAGAGATCAGACTGTAGAGCTCAGAATCAGATCAGGATGATCAGTGGACAGGAGAGGATTGCAGACTGAGTGAGTCCATACAGTATCCTAATCTAAAGAGTCTAGCTTGTCTTTCTGGATCCTTTCAGGTTGTTAATTGATGATTCTGTTTTCATTACTCAGAAAGGTGTTGTATATTTTCCGTCCTGACC
Source organism: Rhinogobio ventralis (assembly GCA_039654625.1). Lineage (NCBI taxonomy): Eukaryota > Metazoa > Chordata > Actinopteri > Cypriniformes > Gobionidae > Rhinogobio > Rhinogobio ventralis. Next base: position 31,198,878 of record CM077214.1, read on the forward strand.
TGAGATTGACAACCAGCGAATCATCAAGAAGCGGATGTGAGATGAATGCACTGTGGCTGGCACTTCTCCTGAGTAAGTCTGTAAAAAGTTTTAACTTTCTTAACCCTATGTTTATTGAGAGGACAAACACATACACTACAGGTCAAAAGATTGGAAAAAATAATTTAAAGTCTCTAATGCTCACCAAGGCTGCATTTATTTGAACAAAATACAGTACATTTATAGTAACTGTTTTCCATTGTAATATATTGTAAAATGTAATTGATTCATTGGATGCAAAGCTGAATTTATCATCATTACTCCAGTCTTCAGTGTCACATGATCCTTCAGAAATCATTCTAATATGATGATTTGCTGCTCAACAAAATTTTCAAAAATGTATCAATGTTGAAAACAGTTGTGCTGCCTAATATATTTGAAGTCTTCTTTCAAAATTATATTAAAATATATGAATTATTCCAAATGTTTGACTGGTTGTGTATATATAACACTTTTTTGAGGAATACTAAATATCAAGAGGACGACTTTTGTACGGTTCCAAGTACATTTATTCATTTACAATCATGTTGGACTGTTGTGCAACTGTTCCTCGTTCATTCCACTCATAGTTTGCATTTACAACCTCAAAAGCTTCCTGGAAAAACTCCCTGGCTCACCTAAAGTTTGCATAACCAAGCCTAAATGATGAGCAATGTTCCTTATATTATTTGCATTGAATTCACAGTAACATGCATAAATGGTAAACCATTAACAGTTTTTGCTTCAAATGTGCTTTGTTGCAACTGTCTAATGCCAGACAACATTCATTTTTACTGAAGATACTGTATTTCTAAGTATTTCTAAATATTTTACCTTGATACTACTAAGACAAACTCACTTAACCCTCTGGTGCTCTTCAGTCATCAGAATGCTGTGACACTTGCTATATGAACACAATTGTCACACTTGGTAAGCGCCATAGACATGATTGGGAAATATGAAAATACAGAGAATTTTTGAGGGGTACAATCTACAAATCAGCTGCAATGCAGGAAAACACAGTAATTGATTCATGAACTGCATTGTAAAATTGTGGAAATAAATGCATTATTATTATTGCCCAAATGCACATAAAACATAGCTAATGGCGGGAAAGCGTTGTATCATAAATTACATAAAATCTCGTCAATGGCGTGGGAAAAAGTCACATTTGAGGTGTTCAGCCACTTTTGACTGGGAGGAGTTTGAGTGTGATCCCAAAATGAGGAGCACCAGAGGGTTCAGAGAAGTATTATTTTTGAGGTGTATGCAAACATTACGACAACTTGTTTAACAATTGATCATGTTCAGGCTCAGTCATATGGGCAGAGGAGGAGTATTTTCACATTTCCTCCAATGTCATATTGGATGAGGAGCAGTATTTTCTTCGGTCCAATGCCACATGTAATGAGACCAAGCTCTGTCACCAAAATACCACGTGGGATAAAGCCAGGCACCACTGTCAGGCCTGTTTCAAAGAACTGACGACCATCACCAGTAGAAATGTCCATCTTATTGTGCAGCAGAACGTTTCTTTGGACTACTGGATTGGACTCCGCAAGAGCTTCAATGGCACCATCCCATGGTCCAGATGGTCCAATGATGATCCTGTTACATATCAGAATTGGTACCCTGGTCATCCTGTGCCAAATAAAGTAAAGAAAATGATTCCTAAATGTTACTCAACTACACAGATTCCACAGAGCACCCTAATAACTACCACATCTACTCCAGTGACCTCATCACAAACCTCTACACAATCATCACCACCAACCTCTACAGTAACTTCCCCGGTAACCTCTCCAGAGACTTCCTCAATATCTCAAACTAACAAAACAGATTATATGTGTCCTATACTTTTCGATATCCTTAACTGCCTAAATGTGACATATAATGAGCTTGAAAGTAAAGTTCATGAGTACACATATGCGACACCCCAGATTGCCACCCCTAAGACCACAACGTACAGCGCCACCACTAATGCCACGACATTTAGCACCACCCCTAATGCCACAACAAACGCCACCACAACAGAGAGCACCACAACCAGCAACTGCATCTTCGAACCCGAGCCAGATCCTGAAGTGTACATTGAGGATGCTTGTGTGGTCTTGCTCAGCTTTGGCATGTGGAAGGAAATAAATTGCAACGAAAGTCGACCCTTCATCTGTTATGATGGTAAGGCCTCTGTTTTAGAGCACAGCATCATATTGTTACTATTGTTGGTGCTCTTACACTCTTAAAAATCAAGGTTCCAAAAGGAGTTTTTGACAGAATGCCATGGAGGTTCCTCAAAACACTGTTTCAGTGAACAGTTCTTAAAAGAACCACTTTAAAAGTTTCAGAACGTTTTGTGCAATGCAAATTTTCCATTGATGTTAAAGGGATAGTTCACCCAAAAATTTAAATTTGCTGTTAATTTACTCACCCTCAGGCCAAACGTATGGAAGCTTGTTTCCGCCACGGAATAAAACAATAAAAAAATAATTGCGACTTTTTATCTCACAATTGAGAGTTTACTTTTAGAATCGCAAGATATAAACTTGCAATTTTGCCTTTATATTATATATTCTGACTTCTTTTCTCCGAATTGTGAGATATAAACTCGCAATTGCGATTTATAAAGTCCAGTTCTGAGGGAAAAAAAGACTGACTTTTTTTTTCTCAGAATTGCGAGTTTATATCTCACAATCCGGACTTTATATCTCACAATCCGGACTTTATATCTCACAATCCGGACTTTATATCCCACAATTCTGACTTTATATCTCACAATCCGGACTTTATATCACACAATTCTGACTTTATATCTCACAATTCTGACTTTATATCTCACAATTCTGACTTTATATCTCACAATTATGACTTTATATCACACAATTCTGACTTTATATCTCACAATTATGACTTTATATCACACAATTCTGACTTTATATCTCACAATTATGACTTTATTTCTCACAATTCTGACTTTATATCTTACAATTCTGACTTTATTTCTCACAATTCTGACTTTATATCTTACAATTATGACTTTATTTCTCACAATTATGACTTTATATCTCACAATTATGACTTTATTTCTCACAATTCTGACTTTATTTCTCACAATTCTGACTTTATATCTTACAATTCTGACTTTATTTCTCACAATTATGACTTTATTTCTCACAATTATGACTTTATATCCCACAATTATGACTTTATATCACACAATTCTAAAATAAAAAGAATTGCATGATGTAACCTTGTAATTGCGAGAAAAAGAATTGTGTGATATAAAGTCATAATTGCCTTATTTATTTTTATCCTGTGGCGGAAACAAGCTTCTATACATCCGTGCCATAATTTTTATGGAAAAAAAAAACATATAGGCCAACAAAAAAACTAAATTAATACCCATGGTCTTATGAAGCGAAACAATTGGTCTGTGCAAGAAACTGAACATTATTTACAACACTAGAATGTACATTTCCTGAAGAAAATGTGAGCGGTGGCAAAACTCTGCACTGACCAGTTGCTACAGTGTTCTGCACGATTGCAAGAGAGCTAACCAACATGTTTGTACGATGTTCTGGTGCTGAGATATGGCTTATATTTATGAAGTTACACAGTTGCTAGGGTACTCTAATATGGTTGCTAGGGTGTGGCTAGACAGTTAGCATGCTTAAACTAATAGACTGCATGTCTGCCAAAATCAAAAGAGCCTAACTCATGTGTCTCTATGATGTTCTGATTCATTTATATCCTTCCCCACTATTTCTCAATGGTCTGTGGGGTGGTTGCTAGGGTGCTGTAACTGGTTGCTAGGGTGTGGCTATGAAGATTTTGGGTCATTACTTATTGGCTGCTTGATAAGATAACTCAAATGAGAGAGAGAGAGAGAGAGAGAGAGAGAGAGAGAGAGTGTTCTGCACGATTGCAAGAGAGATTGCAAGGCCCTGCATGTGTGAAAGTGACAGTTGGGATCTTGTGTTCTTTAAAATTGAGTCAAGAACCCTATAATTCTATATAGAACCTTGTTTCTCAGACTGACACAAAAAAACTAAAAATAAAGGTTCTATATTGGCATTGATGGTTCCATAAAGAACCATGAAACCTTTCCATTGCACAAAAGGTTCTTTGGATTATTAAATTAAATTATGTTCATTATTAAACATTTTCTTTTAAGAACTATTTACTGAAAGGTGCTTTGTGGAACCAAAAATTTGGAACCACAAAGATGTTTTTCTATGGCATCAATCTTCCTTTTGAAACTTTTTCTTAACTTGTCAGTTTCTGCCGATATACATGGTTGCACTTACTGTCCGTAGATCACTTTTTTGGGCAAATAAACATTTCCGATGTGACCACAAGATCAGCCAATCTGAGCTGGAGTAATCCACCTGGTAACATTACTCACTACAGAGTGGAAATCACTGGGAACCAGACAAAGCAGACATCTAATGAGACTGTCCTGTATAAACAAATACAGGCTCTGACACCAGGAAATCTGTACAGAGTTCAGGTGTTTCCAGTGAAGTGTGGCAGGGATCTCAATCCGCAGAATATCTCCTTCTACACCAGTGAGTAGATTTGGATTTTAATGTACACAAGTTTTCAAAGTACAGAACAATAAGGGGTAATGTACAGTCTATCACCTTGAGTTTATGTTGTATGTGGAATCAAGTATTCCAGAGAGCTGAATAATAAGCTATACATTTTTATGACTATTGTAAGATCTGGTATGTTTATCTGAATTTATTTACATTTTACTTGTACTTTTTTAAAGTGCCCCTATTATGCTGTTTTAAACCTTCCTAATTTTACATTTACATTTATTAATTTAGCAGACGCAGGAATACAGGAAGCAATCCGTCATGAAGAGGCGAAAAATCACAAAAAGTGCCTGAAATACTAAGTTTTGGACATTGCTTAGAGTAGCATAAGCCAGAATAGAGAGGGGCTAGAGGGAAAATGGAGGGAATTTTTTATTTATTTTTTAAAGATGAGGTTAAGTGCTCGTGGAAGAGATGAGTTTTCAGCTGTCTTTTGAATGTTGTCAGTGATTCAGCATTCCGGATGGAGGTGGGGAGATCGTTCCACCAGCAAGGAACAGTGAACGAAAATGTTCTGGAGAATGATTTTGTGCCTCTCTGTGGTGGTACCACGAGCCGTTACTCCTTTGCCGCGCGAAGGCTTCTGGTGGGGGTGTAGACTCGTAGGAGCGAGTCGAAGTATGCGGGTGCTGAGTTTGTGATGGATCTGTAAGCAAGCGTCAACGCCTTGAACTTGATGCGAGCAGCGAGTGGTAGCCAGTGCAGAGAGATGAAGAGAGGTGTGACATGAGCCCGTTTGGGCTCGTTGAAGACAAGACGTGCAGCTGCGCTCTGAATCATTTGAAGCGTTTTGATTGCACATGATGGAAGTCCAGCAAGAAGTGCATTGTGCATTGCAGTGCATTGCAGTAGTGCATTTGTTTTGGCGTCTCCCACAATAGGTTTACATGCATCCAAGGTTAAAAAACACGAATTTCCTCATAATATACATTACAGTACAGCTCTATTCTTACAGTGTCTGAAACAGTTTAATAAAATATATCGGTCTCCAAAAAGATATGGTCTCCAAGCCCCTCCTTTCTGATAGCCTACTCTGCAACTGATTGGCTGATTGGCTAGACTCTGCTCTGATTGGTCAGATGGCCCATTCTGTTGTGACTGGTCTACTCTGCTCTGATTGGTCAGACGGCTCATTCTGTTGTGATTGGTCTGCTCTGTTCTGATTGGTCAGACGGCCCAGTCTGTTGTGATTGGTCTACTCTGTTCTGATTGGTCAGACGGCCCAGTCTGTTCTGATTGGTCAGACGGCCCAGTCTGTTGTGATCGGTCTAGTGTGGGAAACCAAACATTAATTACCATATCTGAATTTCAGCTCTTCCTCAGCACTTGATACACAGTGATATGAACAGTAATGATGGCGTCAGTTTTACCGTATCAATTCCAGCACGAGTCCTCATCCTTTTGAAGCGATGCAAAGTGGATTCGCAGTGCAGAAACAGCGTTTTCTTGACATGTCGACAACACGAACCAAACTCTTCCAGTCTCAGCTACAACTACAGTGTTTGAGGGCGGGGCAAAGTAGACGTTGTTCACCAGCAGCCAATGAAAATCATTATGCAAATTAGTTACTAACCTATGTACTGTAGGTTCATGCAGGAACTAAGACTGGAATCACTGACGACTCACTTCATGCAGTTCAGAATCGCTTCTTTCCTTTGGGAGACAATAACATTTATCTTTGAAACTTTGCAGACCTTTTACATTCACAAACAGCTCTATTACACACTACATGAAAGGTAATATCTGAAAAAGCATAATGGGGCACTTTAACACATCCAAATACCATTCTGTAGACCTATGCAGTGGCTTGTTTTTAATCAACATAATGAACAACAATCAATTTATTCATTTTCAACATGGTGACTAATGAGCTGAGTGCTGTCCCTCTTTCAGAGCCCGCTGGTGTTGAAAATCTGAGAGTAGTGAGTGTGACAACTGTCAGCATCAGCCTCAGCTGGAGTAAACCAGAAGGAGACTGTGACTTCTACTCAGTACTTGTCAGAAACGTGTGGGATAATTCAAAAATGATTCAAGACTCTAAAAGTGAACAGTGCACTATTATAGGACTAATTCCAGGAAACAAGTATAATTTCACAGTTACAGCTATAGTGAATAAGACTACTGAAGGTGTGCCAAGCAGCGTTTCTAAATACACCAGTAAGTGCAGAAATATTCACGCTTGACTCTATCATGAAAGAACATCAATAGCTATGTTCCCAGTTGCAAATTTAAGTCATTGCATGAAACATTTGCGAATAAAGCAGCGTTTCCATCCCATGTGTTCAAGAACAAAGTCACTTCCTGGGGAAATGGTGACAAATATCTGTAACAAAAATAGTTGCTGCAATCGGGGGAAGAAACTGTGGCTCTACTCCATCATAAATGATGGCATGTTCTCTCTTGCGTTTGGATGCCTAGGGCCTCATTTATAAAACGTACGTACGCACAAATTTGATCTTAGAGTGTGCGTACGCTAAAATCCTTGTGGCAGAGTTGGAGTACTGCAGGTATTTAGAAATCTATAAACAGTAGCAATAATAATTATAGTAATAATAATAATTATTATTATTATCCTGATAATAGATAATTGTCCCTAATAATAGTTACAGATAAATCTACTCTGATTAAATTAGAATAGATAAATGTCTGTCACCCATTATTATTATTTTTACATGTGCAAATATCAGCATGGACAACAGAACATGAGTTATATTAATGATATCAATTAGGGGGCGTTTACAAGGCGGAGATCTGAAACCATTCAGCTGCGCACAATTTTAAGATCATTTACGATTTGTAGATTTTACGTGAAAGAGATGCGTACACACGTTTTTCGGAATCACATATACATGCATTTGAGAAATGATCTTAGATCAAACGTAGGTCAGTTTCTACACAACATTTTATAAATGAGGCCCCTAGTGTTTGGGAACGCAATCATGTGAGGCACTTCTGAGAGGGAATTAAAGGGTTAATTCACCCAAAAATGAAAATTAGCCCATGATTTACTCACCCCTAATTCATCCTAAGTGTATTATCTACCTTCCGGCCGATTGCCTTCCGTATTCAACTTACGGAAAAAGTGTAGCGCCTCTCGCCATTCAAAATGCTTAAGCTACGTCTGACGACACTGCACACCAGTTACGCTCGTCAGACGTAGCGTAAGCATTTTGAATGGCGTGAGGCGCTACACTTTTTCCGTAAGTTGAATGCGGAAGCGATCGGCCGGAAGCTAACTAATTTACTTTATAACATTTTAACGCATCGATTTACTTCAGAAGGCCTTTATTAACCCCCCGGTGCCGTGTGGAGCAGTTATATGACGGACAGATGCACTTTTATGGACTTCAAAAACAGAGCAACAATCACTGCCATTATAAAGCTTGGATTAGCCAGGACTCTTTTAATATAACTCTGATTTTATTCGTCTGAAAGAAGATTGTCATACACACCTAGGATGACTTGAGGGTGAGTAAATCATGGGCTAATTTTCATTTTTGGGTGAACTAACCCTTTAAACCAAATCTTTCCTGATGACAGGCTTTGGCTAAGGTATTTCAACTAAACCAACATTTGAGATGCTGTGTGATGTGATTGGTCTACTGGTTAGTCCAGTTATCCAATCACATCATCTGTTGAGTCAAAGTCGCATGAGTTTTTTGTTGCGCATCGAAGGATTTAATCTGTAAATTAATCTGTTATTGTGCATGTCTTCTAATCGGATAAAAAAGTGTCCGCCTTAACTGTGCACCTTAACTATGCTCAGTTTAAGAATTTATGTACATCTTGGCACTTCCATCTAACGCTTTTTTATGCGATAACCCAACAATCCACATAAAAGAGGTGGATGGAAACAAAGCTGTCGTCAAAGTAACAAACATTCCTGGGACCATGGCTATTGAGAGAAGCTTTCAAAAGCAGTGCAACAGACTAACATTGACTAAAACTACATGTTTTTGATAGACTAACTGCTTATTTATTTTTCAGTCCCTTCAAAGGTCTTAGAACTAAAATCAAGTGACAATGACAGCACAGTTATAAGAGCTTCTTGGAAGGCTCCTTTTGGGAGCCATTCAGGTTACCGCTATTGTTTTAAAAAAGTTGATAACAGCGAGACGTGTACTGACTGCAACATCACAACAAACTGCATCACAGAAAACTGCAACAATGCAACAGACAGCGACATTACCACAAACTGCAACTTTACAACAAACGAGTTCATAGAAGAGGGGAATAAAATAGATGGCGCCAAATATTGCCTGTGTGTGACAGCACTAGCAAATGGCAACATTCCAGGAGAAATGGTTGTAATCCCAGCATACACAAGTGAGTCTCCTGCACAGTTATTACATTACTGCCCTAATTAAAGGCATTTCATATATCATGCATGTCAATTCTAATTGAGAATTTCCAAACCAGTCACAACAGCTGTATGCTTGTAAGCTTGTTTCCACCAGAGAATAAAAAAATAAAAAGATAATTGCCATTTTTGCCAATTCTGACTTTTTTCCTCCCAATTGCAAGTTAATATCTCTCAAATCTGACTTTCCCCCCTCTCACACTTGTGAGTTTATGGCCTGGTTTCACCAGACAGGGCTTAGATTAAGCCAGGTTTAGGCCTTAGTTCAATTAGGACATTTAAGTAGCTTTTATAAACGTGCCTTAGAATATAACATTACTGGTGTGCATCTTGAGTAAAAATAATGGAACTGACATATTTTAAGATATGTCAGTATGAGTTGCTTTCAGTTAAAACAGCTCAAACATGCATTTTAGTCTGGGACTAGCTTAAGCCTTTTCTGTGAAGCTGGGGGAAAATCTTACAATTTAGACTTTTTTTCCGCTCACAATTGTGAGTTTTATTCTATGGTGGAAACAAGCTTCCATGAATGACTGAAAAATATTGTTTTCCAAATGACTGATTTTGTTCAAGCCTACATTCAACAATGTTGTACCATTTGCTCAATTCTAACAGACTGCCTCCTCTCCTTGTCTCATCGCTCCTCGTCTCTCCTCTTCTCTCCTTTCCTTTCCTCGTCTCTCATCTCCTCACCTCTCCTTTCCTCTCCCCATCTCTCCTCTCCTCTTTTCTCCTCATCTCTCCTCTCCTCTCCTCGTCTCTCCTCACCTCTCCTTTCCTCTCGCCATCTCTCCTCTTTTCTCCTCATCTCTCCTCTCCTTTCCTCTCCTCTTTTCTCCTCATCTCTCCTCTCCTTTTCTTTCCTCTCTTCTCTCCTTTCCTCTCCTCATCTCGCCTCTCCTCTCCTCACCTCACCTCTCCTTTCCTCTCCCCATCTCTCCTCTCCTCGTCTCTCCTCTCCTCTTTTCTCCTCCTTTCCTTTCATCTCTCATCTCCTTGTCTTCTTTTCTCGTCTCTTCTCTTCTCTACTCTCCTCGTCTCGTTTCTCCTCTCCTCATCTCTCCTCTCCTCTCATGCAGAACCAAAAACTGTGACACTCTCTTTGGCCCCCGACTCCCAAACTATGACCGCCAGCTGGACAATAGATGGGAAATATGAAACATTCAATGTGATGATTGAAACGGCTGTAGACAATAACTTCCAGAAAAATACTATCACTGGCAACTTGAATTACACTTTCACAGGCCTGAAGGCAGGAGTGCAATACAGCGTTACAGTTGTCACTTTTAATGGTATCCTGAAAAGTGATCCTGCTTATAGTTTAGCTTACACCTGTGAGTAATTATTACATTGTGATTATTATTTTTCAGACCATTTGTCCGATAGCTTAAATGATTGCCATCAGCTTATCTTTTCAGTTATATAACAACTCACAAATCTATTCACAGACCCTACTAAACCTGGGCTGGCAAAGGCCACTTCTAACAAAACAACCATATATCTAACCTGGGGAGTTCCAGAAGAGTCAAAGGATGCCCGGATTTTGTATAAGGTGGAATATCACACTGCTTTTTGGGGTGACCGTAATGAAATGCGTACAAATTATACAGAGCTCACCTTTCCTAATTTAAGACCAGGAACCAGATATAAGTTTAATGTCAGTGTTGTGGCAGGGGATTTGACGAGTTTACCAGTCCATGCTCATGCAGACACAGGTAAAGAGACAACATTCTGTCATTTTTCATTCGCCTTTGTTATTGACGTCTATTGCGTCTCATGATTATGATATTCTAACATGTAATTAAAATGATATTCTTTGTTGAGCTGAGAGTATTTTTGCAGACTCTGCACATTTTTTGGTGTTTGTTTGTTTCCAGAGCCTGAGAAGAGGACACTGATCCTCACAATGGTGTGTTCCTCTGAAAAGCCACTTCATTGCGAACAGGAAGAAATTAAGACTATGCTTTTCAATAAGGTGAAGAGATGTTCAACTACATCTAGCTTGTTCTTTGACAAAGCAACTTTAAAGTAACATCCATCATTGAATGAATGCACACAAGAAAAAAGATCAACCGGATCACACCACAAAAACTTTTGATTGATTATTTATATGAAAGTCAATACAATTGCACTATAATATTGATTAAAAAAGCTCAAATTTCCATTCCGTCTTTCAGCTGAACATGACATTTAAAGAAAAACTTCAAGAAGATGTCCACTGGAAGCTGAAGTGGGTGGAGAGGAAAGAGCTCAAACCTTAAAGCAAGGTTTGTAAAAACAGCTGGATATCAAATCAGTCACATTTGTAGTTATTAATATTTCTTAACAAAATTAACTCTGACTCTCATTTCACAGAAACGGTGTCCTTTGAATCCCTATGACGTCGTATGATCAATAAGTCGTGGAAACATATGTTTTTACATTGCTTGTTTTACATAACTTAGCAAAAGAATTAAAGCAATTTCTACTCTTTTTATGTTACAAAAGATTCCTTTTCATTTTCAATGTCAGTTTAATATATTTTAAGTTGAAATGGCTTTGTACAGCCAGTTTGATTATGCTTAAAAATTCAAAGCAGCAACTGAACATAAGTTTAAGTTTACATGTTTTACAGTAACTAACAGGAGAAATCAGATACTGAAATTTTGTTCAAGTGTGCAGTGCAAATCTGATTTTCTTTCTCTTGTTATGCATTTAGCAGCGGCTTTTATCCAAAGCGAGGAACAAAAGCTATTCGTCAAAAAGCCAACAATATTTGTAATATACAATTACAAAAATACAGTTTATTACACATCTAATTTATGAAACAAGCTAAAGAAGAGGAGAAATGCAGAAAAGGAATAGATTTTTGTATGAGTAAAATCTACATTGTAAGGACCAAATGTCCTCTCAGGGATAGTAAAACCTGAAATCTTTGTCCTTGAGGGGGCATTTTTTGGTCTCTATGAGGAAAACTCCCAACTCGACACATATTGAAGCTTGGTCAGGACCCCTAGGCATCACTTTTTAACGCACAGGGTGCTCCACTGATTTCACTGAGAATCCTTTGGCGTCATACACAAATTTTGCCATTATGACACGTTGGAGTATGATTCTCAATTTAATCAGCCAGCATACTTTTATTTACATTTATTTTATTTTTGTATTCACGCTATTTAGACACATTTGAACATGTAACCCAACCCCATCCCTAAACCTACCCATTTGTGCATTCTATGATATAAAACACAGGATATAACAGGCAGATGCGACTGCAGCCACAATTTATTCAAAAAGTACAAATATTCCAAGTGTTCCGAGGCCAAACGATTGATTTGTGTGAAGAAAATCCCCAAAAGCGATCAGCATCTCCATCTGCCGGTGAATACATTCAAAAATTGCTGCCCAAAGAAACATTATGTCAGCTTTGTCAGCTGTAACGATTGCGTCATGCTAAAGAGTCGTGTGTATCTTTTGAATGAGATGACTGAGTGTGTGTGTGCGTTCACCGAGCAGCGGGATCATCATTTCAACGATTAAAACATTAAGATCAACTCTGTTCTTTACATAGAGATATCATATGACTTCAGAAGACTTGGAATGCAACATGAATTAATACTTTTATACTGTTTTTGGTCAGTTTTTGCAATAAATGCCTGTGACTTGTATTTGCTTGTTATGTGTTATATTGTTGAGAAGTGGGTAGGTTTAGGGTAAGTTGCTCCAAAATATAAAAGTAGCCTATAAATATTCATAAAATCATGTCTACTTTTACAAATGCAAAGAATTAAATGCATCTTGATCTGATGCATTGGGAAAACAACTGAAATCAGTGGAGCACCTGCGTGTTGAAAAATGACGCTAAAGGGGTACCCTGTGCGTTAAAAAGTGACGCTGAGGTTTGATATGTGACCAAGCGCCAATATGTGACGAATAGGAGTGAGACCGTGTTGATAAATCATACTAGATGTTTTTTTTTTTTGGATAATGTAAATGTTAGGGGATAGAATATGGGTTTGTGTGGTATAAAATGTCTATTATTATGTCTATGTAAATACCCCATAAAACACAGAAACCCAGTGTGTATTTATATGTGTGTATTGGTGTAAGGGTGTGGGATGGTGAAGTGCTTGTCTTTAGCTTCTTGAAAGATGTTCTTAGGAGTTATGCCGAGTTCAGACTGCACGATTTTTAAAATCGTCGGATCACTGCTCTTTTCACACTGCATGACTATCTGGGGTAGAATTCAGTCACTGCTGTGTTCACACTGCACGATGGATCGGCGTCAGGAGGTTTTACACTGCATGACTTTACAATAGGAAGAGTCACTGACAACTCTCTTCGGTGCGCAAACTACGTTTCACAACTAAACACGTGAGATGTGAAAAGTAAACAACGTGAGATCATGCTTGCGTGATTACAGCACAGCATGATTATGAATCGCAGAAAGGTTCAGATATTTAGCATGCCAAATATCTCATGGGCGTCGGCGACTCTTCGGCGAGTCTCTCTGATTGAGTCTTTGATAATTCACACTGCGTGATTGTCACTCACGTGCACGAGCACCGATTTGCCTATGATTTCGGGCATTTGTCTGCGATTTCACAAAATCTGTCGGCGAGTCAATATCGGGGCAAAAATCGGGCAGTGTGAACTCACCATTAGGGTTCAGATTCTAATTCGTTTTTGACCTGTATTGCTTTTCTTTCTTGTCACAAAATGCAGACATATATACTGTCAATAGCGTGGTGTGATAATATGTGCCATAGCTGAGGGAGCTATAAATCATTTTTGTAACATTTACACATTTTTGTCAGACATTTGCTAGCTTTATGTGACTTGCAGTTTTAATTTTCATGATGGATTATTGTAACTATTTTGGATTTTTTTGGGACTGGTTTTATTAAAGCTATTACACATGAGTTTATTCTCTTATTTTCACTACATTATACAACCATATGTTTCAGACTTCTGATATTCATTCACATCTCCAACCACATTCTCCCTAATAATATGCACTGCAAAAAGGGATTTTCTTACTCGTGTCTTGTACCATCTTGTCCGGAAAGTACTGCGTAAGTAAAACAAATTTACAGCGTAACTTTCGGTAATTATAGTGTAAAGTACGTATGTGTAGGAATATGGGAACAATATGTAATATTTGGGGAATAAAGGGGGAACTACCAGGAAAATTAACTAATTATTTATACTGTAAGTATTTTTTAATTAAGGGGTAATTATCCATGTAGGTACAGAGTAATGAATCTGCTGGCTGTAAATTAAAGTGGGGTTTGTTCCCCTCTTGTTTCATGTAGTTACAGGATATGTGTGAATCTGCAGCTGTAAATTAAAGTGGTGTTTGTTCCCCTCTTGTTTCATGTAGTTACAGGGTCAGTGTGAATCTACAGCTGTAAATTAAAGTGGTGTTTGTTCCCCTCTTGTTTCATGTAGTTACAGGGTAAGTGTGAATCTACAGCTGTAAATTAAAGTGGTGTTTGTTCCCCTCTTATTTCATGTAGTTACAGGGTAAGTGTGAATCTACAGCTGTAAATTAAAGGGGTGTTTGTTCCCCTCTGGTTTCATGTAGTTACAGGGTCAGTGTGAATCTACAGCTGTAAATTAAAGTGACGTTTGTTCCCCTCTTGTTTCATGTAGTTACAGGATAAGTGTGAATCTACAGCTGTAAATTAAAGTGACGTTTGTTCCCCTCTTGTTTCATGTAGTTACAGGATAAGTGTGAATCTACAGCTGTAAATTAAAGTGACGTTTGTTCCCCTCTTGTTTCATGTAGTTACAGGGTAAGTGTGAATCTGCGGCTGTAAATTAAAGTGGTGTTTGTTCCCCTCTTGCTTCATGTAGTTACAGGGCAAGTATGAATCTACAGCTGTAAATTAAAGTGGTGTTTGTTCCCCTCTTGCTTCATGTAGTTACAGGGTAAGTGTGAATCTACAGCTGTAAATTAAAGTGGTGTTTGTTCCCCTCTTGATTCATGTAGTTACAGGATAAGTGTGAATCTGCGGCTGTAAATTAAAGTGGTGTTTGATCCCCTCTTGATTCATGTAGTTACAGGGTCAGTGTGAATCTACAGCTGTAAATTAAAGTGGTGTTTGTTCCCCTCTTGTTTCATGTAGTTACAGGGTAAGTGTGAATCTACAGCTGTAAATTAAAGTGGTGTTTGTTCCCCTCTTATTTCATGTAGTTACAGGGTAAGTGTGAATCTACAGCTGTAAATTAAAGGGGTGTTTGTTCCCCTCTGGTTTCATGTAGTTACAGGGTCAGTGTGAATCTACAGCTGTAAATTAAAGTGACGTTTGTTCCCCTCTTGTTTCATGTAGTTACAGGATAAGTGTGAATCTACAGCTGTAAATTAAAGTGACGTTTGTTCCCCTCTTGTTTCATGTAGTTACAGGATAAGTGTGAATCTACAGCTGTAAATTAAAGTGACGTTTGTTCCCCTCTTGTTTCATGTAGTTACAGGGTAAGTGTGAATCTGCGGCTGTAAATTAAAGTGGTGTTTGTTCCCCTCTTGCTTCATGTAGTTACAGGGCAAGTATGAATCTACAGCTGTAAATTAAAGTGGTGTTTGTTCCCCTCTTGCTTCATGTAGTTACAGGGTAAGTGTGAATCTACAGCTGTAAATTAAAGTGGTGTTTGTTCCCCTCTTGATTCATGTAGTTACAGGATAAGTGTGAATCTGCGGCTGTAAATTAAAGTGGTGTTTGATCCCCTCTTGCTTCATGTAGTTACAGGGTAAGTGTGAATCTGCGGCTGTAAATTAAAGTGGTGTTTGTTCCCCTCTTGCTTCATGTAGTTACAGGATAAGTGTGAATCTGCGGCTGTAAATTAAAGTGGTGTTTGTTCCCCTCTTGTTTCATGTAGTTACAGGATAAGTGTGAATCTACAGCTGTAAATTAAAGTGGTGTTTGTTCCCCTCTTGTTTCATGTAGTTACAGGGTAAGTGTGAATCTGCGGCTGTAAATTAAAGTGGTGTTTGTTCCCCTCTCGCTTCATGTAGTTACAGGGCAAGTATGAATCTACAGCTGTAAATTAAAGTGGTGTTTGTTCCCCTCTTGTTTCATGTAGTTACAGGATAAGTGTGAATCTGCGGCTGTAAATTAAAGTGGTGTTTGATCCCCTCTTGCTTCATGTAGTTACAGGGTAAGTGTGAATCTGCGGCTGTAAATTAAAGTGGTGTTTGTTCCCCTCTTGCTTCATGTAGTTACAGGATAAGTGTGAATCTGCGGCTGTAAATTAAAGTGGTGTTTGTTCCCTCTTGCTTCATGTAGTTACAGGGCAAGTATGAATCTACAGCTGTAAATTAAAGTGGTGTTTGTTCCCCTCTTGTTTCATGTAGTTACAGGATAAGCGTGAATCTACAGCTGTAAATTAAAGTGGTGTTTGTTCCCCTCTTGTTTCATGTAGTTACATGATAAGTGTGAATCTACAGCTGTAAATTAAAGTGGTGTTTGTTCCCCTCGTTTCATGTAGTTACAGGGTAAGTGTGAATCTGCGGCTGTAAATTAAAGTGGTGTTTGTTCCCCTCTCGCTTCAATGTAGTTACAGGGTAAGTGTGAATCTACAGCTGTAAATTAAAGTGGTGTTTGTTCCCCTCTTGTTTCATGTAGTTACAGGGCAAGTATGAATCTACAGCTGTAAATTAAAGTGGTGTTTGTTCCCCTCTTGCTTCATGTAGTTACAGGGTAAGTGTGAATCTACAGCTGTAAATTAAAGTGGTGTTTGTTCCCCTCTTGTTTCATGTAGTTACAGGATAAGTGTAAATCTGCGGCTGTAAATTAAAGTGGTGTTTGTTCCCCTCTTGTTTCATGTAGTTACAGGGCAAGTATGATGTAAATTAAAGTCTGTGTCTGTGTAGCAGCTTAGCCAATTGCTCATTTAAGATATGTTTGACATAAACTGTAGCCAATCAGCGAGCTCCAAGCGTGCCCATCATGCGCGTCACTACTAAAGTAGCTGGATACAGTCATGCTAATGCCTTATTTCCGTCCTTGTGACGGAGCGGAGACGTCAGTTCAAATCCCGCTCGAAGAGGGTCGAATAGGACCGGTTACATATGTGCGCTCCGATAGCTTTTTCCACGAGCACATTTCAGTATGCAAGCATGTCTGGTGAGTGTTTTATTTAGGAGTTTGCGATGGTCAGTGGTGTTTATGTACATATGGGCATCAGACACTCCAAGCGCAGACACAAACACTTAATCTGACAGAGGAGCTGTTCACTGATGATCTCGAGCTGCACATCACTTCACATCACAGTAAGACTACGTTACAAAGCTGGGAGCACTAAATGATTTTCAAAGTCGCATTACACACTTTTAAATAAAGCACATAAACATTACCTGGCATTATCATTGCCATGTTTTGTGTTGTTGTTCTAGGCGCGACGTCGCAGAAATAGAAATCGTTGTGTGTCGTCGACACGGCTGGTTAGGGTAAAAACTCTAAGTAACATGGAAAAGATACCTTTTATGTCTCTAGCTATTCTGTAATATGTATTAAAAGAAAATACATTACACCCAGAAATGTCCTCACCATTTACTCGTCTTTTACCCTCATGCTATCCGAGATGTATACGACTTTCTTTCTTCCGATGAACACAGAAAAATAAATAATCTCTGCTAATGAAAACTCATTTGGATTCCTAAAAGTTGAAGCATCAAACAGTACATACAGCAAATACAGAAATCCATACGATCCCAATGGATGAATCAATGTCTTCTGAAGTGAAACAATAAGTGTTTGTAAGAAAAATACCAATATTTTACATGTTCAAACTGTAGACCAACAGTCATCTATGCGCGCATGAGAGCGTTAAGTTCAAGCATGACGTAACTTGATACGTGACGTGAGCGCGCCGAGAAACTCTGGTCACGTGGACGTCGGACGCCGTCCGTTTTTTAAAATTTTTTTATTTAATGCTCACAACAGTATACAAACAAAAACATAATATATGATAAAAGCAATGAGAAACAAACAAGACAGGAAGACAGAGACACCAGTTCTCGCTTGAGTTTAGATGAAACTCGCGCGAGAACGTCATCAAAGCATCTTTACTCATGCACACGCGTCGCGCTGGTAACAGTTGGTCGGAAGTGAAAAGATTATCAATTATGAGTGCATTTCTGGGTGTACTTTTTCTTTTAATAAATATTAATAGACATGGGATTCTTCAGTGCAAATAATAAAAGAAGAAGAGGCACAAGAGGAGGAGAAGCCAAGCAAGAGAAACAAAAAAGGGACTTTCTGTCAGGACGTTAGTATTTAAAATGAAAAGTTTATTTAAAAAAAAAAAATACTAAACTAAGAAGTGTCATAAATCTGTTTTGAAAGTTGTTTTTCAAATAAATGTTTCTGAGTGATATCAGCCTATAACATAACAGTGAACACGGATAATTAGCCTACCCCTTATTTAAAAAATAATTTGTTATTTTCCTGGTAGTTCCCTCTTTATTCCCCAAATATTACATATTGCTCCCTTATACCTACACATACACTCACCTAAAGGATTATTAGGAACACCATACTAATACTGTGTTTGACCCCCTTTCACCTTCAGAACTGCCTTAATTCTACGTGGCATTGATTCAACAAGGTGCTGAAAGCATTCTTTAGAAATGTTGGCCCATATTGATAGGATAGCATCTTGCAGTTGATGGAGATTTGTGGGATGCACATCCAGGGCACGAAGCTCCCGTTCCACCACATCCCAAAGATGCTCTATTGA
Organism: Rhinogobio ventralis; assembly: GCA_039654625.1. Lineage (NCBI taxonomy): Eukaryota > Metazoa > Chordata > Actinopteri > Cypriniformes > Gobionidae > Rhinogobio > Rhinogobio ventralis. The sequence continues at coordinate 31,217,574 of CM077214.1, forward strand.
GTTGAGATCTGGTGACTGTGGGGGCCATTTTAGTACAGTGAACTCATTGTCATGTTCAAGAAACCAATTTAAAAATGATTTGAGCTTTGTGACATGGTGCATTATCCTGCTGGAAGTAGCCATCAGAGGATGGGTACATGGTGGTCATAAAGGGATGGACATGGTCAGAAACAATGCTCAGGTAGGCCGTGGCATTTAAACGATGCCCAATTGGCACTAAGGGGCCTAAAGTGTGCCAAGAAAACATCCCCCACACCATTACACCACCACCACCAGCCTGCACAGTGGTAACAAGGCATGATGGATCCATGTTCTCATTCTGTTTACGCCAAATTCTGACTCTACCATCTGAATGTCTCAACAGAAATCGAGACTCATCAGACCAGGCAACATTTTTCCAGTCTTCAACTGTCCAATTTTGGTGAGCTTGTGCAAATTGTAGCCTCTTTTTCCTATTTGTAGTGGAGATGAGTGGTACCCGGTGGGGTCTTCTGCTGTTGTAGCCCATCCGCCTCAAGGTTGTGCGTGTTGTGGCTTCACAAATGCTTTGCTGCATACCTCGGTTGTAACGAGTGGTTATTTCAGTCAAAGTTGCTCTTCTATCAGCTTGAATCAGTCGGCCCATTCTCCTCTGACCTCTAGCATCAACCAGGCATTTTCGCCCACAGGACTGCCGCATACTGGATGTTTTTCCCTTTTCACACCATTCTTTGTAAACTCTAGAAATGGTTGTGCGTGAAAATCCCAGTAACTGAGCAGATTGTGAAATACTCAGACCGGCCCGTCTGGCACCAACAACCATGCCACGCTCAAAATTGCTTAAATCCCCTTTCTTTCCCATTCTGACATTCAGTTTGGAGTTCAGGAGATTGTCTTGACCAGGACCACACCCCTAAATGCATTGAAGCAACTGCCATGTGATTGGTTGATCAGATAATTGCATTAATGAGAAATTGAACAGGTGTTCCTAATAATCCTGTACATACTTTATAGTTACACTATAATTACCGTGAGTTACGCTGTAAATTTGCTTTACTTACGCAGTACTTTCCAGGCTGTAATCTAAAGTGTTACCCAAATATCTTAACATTATTAAAATAAGATACATTTATTTAAGAAGCAAAGTGACTAGATATTAAGTTTTGTTTTCTGAAACAAGAAAATATATCTGCCAGTGTGGTCAGAAAAATAATCTTGTTTTCCCTTTGAATTAAGTAGATTTTTCTGACCACGCTTGTAAAAACGTTGTTTCTTGTCTTAACCTAGACCTTTTATTAACCAATCCTAAACTGTTGCCATCTTTTTTTTTGTCTAAGAATTGTGTAATAAAGTTCCTGCATGTTTGGGTCATTATAAGTAGGATAATGTTGATGCTGAATTAATTCTCAAATGAACACATATAAAATTAGGCCTAGAAGACCTAGACATTTTATATATTGATTTGTACTCGTCTCATTTCTGGTGCAGCTGCCATAATTTGAATTTCACCATGGCGGATCTCTTGCTGTAATACAACACTTCCACCTTGTGGTCTATTGCTTTAATGCCAGTATTCTATTATTTTTCACTTGTCTTTTCAAAATGATTCAGACGAGCAGTTACAGTTGTCTGTCTTTAAAGTTAATACACATTTTTATAGGCTATAGCGCGTATAATATTCACATTGTTTTACAGCAACTTAAAGGCAGGGTAGGTGATTTGTCCAGAAACATTTTTGTTATGCTGGTTGAAAGTCTTTTCACATCCTGATAGCAATCACTAAGTTAAGTGGTCTAAATGTATTTATATGTACACCAATCAGGCATAACATTATGACCACCTTCCTAATATTGTGTCCCCCTTTTCCTGCCAAAACAGCCCTGACCCGTCGAGGCATGGACTCCACTAGACCCCTGAAGGTGTGCTGTGGTATCTGGCACCAAGATGTTAGTAGCAGATCCTTTAAGCAGATCCGAGGTAGGATCGGACTTGTTTGTTCAGCACATCCCACAGATGCTCGATTGGATTGAGATCTGGGGAATTTGGAGGCCAAGTCAACACCTCAATGCTTAGGTAGGTGGAACGTGTCAAAGTAACATCCACATGGATGGCAGGGCCCAAGGTTTCCCAGCAGAACATTGCCCAAAGCATCACACTGACTCCGCCGGCTTGCCTTCTTCCCATAGTGTATCCTGGTGCCATGTGTTCCCCAGGCAAATGACGCACACGCACCCAGCCATCCACATGATTAATCAGACCAGGCCACCTTCTTCCATTGCTCCGTGGTTCAGTTCTAATGCTCACGTGCCACTGTTGGTGCTTTCGGCGGTGGACAGGGGTCAGCATGGGCACCCTGACTGGTCAGCGGCTATGCAGCCCCATACACAACAAACTGAGATGCACTGTGTATTCTGACACCTTTCTATCAGAACCAGCATTAACTACTTGAGCAATTTGAGCTCCAGTAGCTCGTCTGTTTGATCGGACCACACGGGCCAGCCTTCGCTCCCCACGTGCATCAATGAGCCTTGGCCACCCATGATCCTGTCGTCAGTTCACCACTGTTCCTTCCTTGGAGCACTTTTGATAGATCCTGACCACTGCAGACCGGGAACACCCCACAAGAGCTGCAGTTTTGGAGATGTTCTGACCCAGTCGTCTAGCCATCACAATTTGGCCCTTGTCAAACTCGCTCAAATCCTTACGCTTGCCCATTTTTCCTGCTTCTAACACATCAACTTTGAGGACAAAATGTTCACTTGCTGCCTAATATATCCCACCCACTAACAGGAGCCGTGATGAAGAGATCATCAGTGTTTATGTTATGTTATTAATGTTATGCCTGATCGGTGTATATATATATATATTTTTTTTTTTTTTTTTTTTTTTTTTTTTTTCTCAAGGTCATCACTGCTGTTTACTGTCGAAAATCACAAAAATCTAGAACAGCATGTCCAGTATTTCCTGTCCAGTCAGAATATGCTGATTACATGCGCAAAGCAACATTGCATCAGCTTTAGAGATTGGAGACTTCATGTAGCAGCACAAACAGCAGAAACCAAACAAGATTAGCAGGGGATGAATATAAGATGCACCTCAAACTGATGGTCAATGTGCATTAAATGCATGTGAAGAGAGACAATAACAGACTCAGAACACCATTTTACTGCTGAATCCCTTCTTTAATAAATCTTCTCCATCACACACAGCGTGTGTTTGCACATGCGGCCCAGCAGGACGAGGATACAGTAGATATTCACATACACAGAGAACGAGCCATATCTTACATTGAAACATTTCCAGTTGTAACATGGTTTTTTTTCACAGGTTCAAGTTTGCAGTTGCAGTATCGTTGAGTTTTGTTCAGAAACAGGCCAGTTCAAGCATACAGTAATCGCATTTGACTCCAGTTTGTCCATGGTAATTCTGGGATAAACAGTTCTGATGATGACGTTCCTCTCACGTCTGCAGACTGACATTACAACAGCGTTTTCTTTCTCAACAGACTCACTGAAGTAACACTGAAATATGAGTCTCACTGTCAGTGATGCAACAACATCTGAGGAATATTCTGGGTTCAATACACGTTTTTAACTTCATCTAACAATATTTTATTCAACTTAAAGGAATAGTTCACCCCAAAATGAATATTTTAGTAAAAAGCAAGCCCTATTTTTATTGCAATCTTAATATCTCACATCACTCTTAGAAAAATCATCTCTGAGGTCTGAAGCCCATTTCTGCCACAAAAGAATAATAATCATACTTTGGTAGATCATAATGGTCACATAAAATTCAAAATTATGACATAAATATGAGATAAAAAGTTGTAATTATGACATAAAAAAAAAAATAATGTGTGTCACAATTTTGACTGTCAATTTCATAAAAAGTCATTGAGAAATTCACAAAAAATATTTTATTGACTTTTATCATAATTATGTTTATTTTTTATGATGTTTTATGTCATAATTTTGACTTTCAATTTCTACTTCTTTCCTAATTATGACTTCGTATCGTGTACATATCTCATAATTTAGATTTTTTTAATCTTAATTTTGACTTTTTATGACTTAGTACGTCATAATTATGATTTACCGAAGCATGTTTTTTTCTTATGTGGTGGAAATAGGCTCCATACAGTGTATCCTATGCTGCATTAATTTTGTGTCATAATTATGAGAGGACAACTCTTGAGAGCTTTTAACCTTCTCTGGCTAATTATTTGTGTCCATGGTGACATTCATAATGACTCCAATATCACAAAATATTTCACACCATATTTATTTAACCGAATCCAGATGATTCAGTTTGTGTATTCTCTTCATGTAAATTAAGTTTCATGATGATCAATCATTTTCAATGGCTCACTTAAAATGTTTATTATATTTATGGCTCTTAACAGAAACGTTTAATTTAGTAGCTGTAGTGACATGCTGCTTTTGAGTAAGTTGTGAAAGCGTCCTAAGAGAGGATGATATTAAATATTCTCCTGTCCTACAGAGATGATTTTTCCTTGAAGAAACATTCCCATTACCTACAGTGTCCAGTAGAGCGGCGACAGTGAGACACATCACATTTCTGAGGGAAACAGGTTTGTTTGGGACGTCGCACTTCCTGTAGAAATGCACACGCAAAGGCCTCGATTTCCTGTCTCACAATAAACACACTTCCAGATTCCATATGAAAGGATAAAAATAAATAGTGTCCATAAACTAATGTACAGCAGGTCAACACACATCAATTACAGCCACGTATGATTTGACCTTATATTAAGCCATCGTGACACAGTGAGTAGTTGCACAGTGATGAACAACAGTCGACGCACGTCTTCAGCGCATGCATCGAAGCCTCAAATAAAACGCTGCAGCCGAACTGATTGTTTCTGTACGTTAATCATCATTTCCTAACAGTTTGATCAGCATCTCCAGACACATACACACTGCAAAGTTTCAGTAGTGACAAGACAACTGCATTTAAATACAAATTACAGACCCTAAAATAGAGATGCATTATTGACATTGACAATACAGGCATCATATCTTTAGACCGAAAGATCTCTAGCACCTTCAGCATGTCTGAAAGATATTTTGGTTGATATATTTCAGGCTTAAAAATGACTATGCATTAACTAACCCTCGAGAAAAAGTGCAACGTTCTGCAACAGTCTAAAGCAGCCGTCCTCAACTGGTGCGTTGCAATTTGGTCTGAAATTAATCAATTAAAAAACTACAGTCAAAGGACTTTTAAAAGGAAGGAGAAATGCATCATTTTGTCCAATCAAACTACACTAGTTCAGCACAAATTCTTGTCATTTGGTAGAAAAGAATCAAATTGGACAGAAAATAGGGATCCAGATGATATTAGATACAGGTTTGTGTACATCATTTATGCAAAATTGTTTTCCTATTCAGTCTAACACGTTAATAACTTTGCATATATTTGAGTCTAAACAGTTCATGATAATATTAATGTATTATATATTAATATTCTTAACATCCACAACTGGAACACTGGAGGGAGTAATGATGCTGAAAATGCAGCTTTGATCACAGGAATAAAATTACATTTTACTAATCATTAAAGTAGAAAATTTATATTTTAAATTGTAATTTTTTTTCACAATCTTATTGATTTTTTTTATCAAATAAACGCAGTATTGGTGAGCTAAAGTAACTTATTTTAAAAACATTATTTTTTTTTTTTTTTACTTTTGACTGATAGTTTATAATATTATTTCAGTGTTTGATTGATTTTTGGTTATTTTCGGGTCACCACATGATGCCAAATATAAAATATGAATCCAGCTGAGAACCACTGATGTTGGATGCGACGCCCTCCTAAAAAAACCTGCTCAGATCTGGCTAAAACTGGTTTACAGTTCAAAATCTTTCAGACTTACAGCAATAATGATCAAGATACCACACACACATTGGGATTATAAATATACACGTCTGAAAAGTCTGACATTCTTTGTGTTTTGTCCAGATCTAGCTCATAATACACAGCGAATCCTGTCGTTTACGGTGTAGATTTCATGCATTTGCAGTCATTGTTTTTCCCGCCGGAGTCCATGTGCACATTAAACACACTCACGCTAGCATGCAAACATGTGCTGACAGATGCCGGATGACCTTGTCTGCGTTGCACTTACACGAATAAACAATGTTAAAAAAATCGGTACCTTCAGACTGAAGTCAGCCTGAAAAGCAAAAGTGTATGTTATGTTTTTTTGCACTATCCTCGATCTACAAACACGTCGCAGGAACAAAGGCATTTCAGCAAAGCGTGGCCTTGTTAGTTTTTTCCTCCAACAGCAGATTTTTATTGCATACTTGACCAGCGTTTGGACACTAAAAGTCCCAGTCAAGCCCGTCAGCTGAACGTTCAACTCTAGAGGCACAAACACGTTTCCTCCAGTTGCATGTACTCAAGTATTCCAGTATTCCCAGAATCCCACCTCTCTGTTCACACCAACACGAATGTTCAGCACAAATGATTTTCGCATGCAATCTCTCTGTTCAGACCAATGCATAAATAAACAGACTGCAGATTCACTCTCTGACAGCAGGTGGCGTCGTTAGAGAAGCAGACTCAGATATCAGAGTATACAAAGCAGGCGAATTCCAAACGGCGTTTTTGCACCCTTGATCCCTTCACGAAAGCCCCTTCCACAATCCCGTTAGCGAAGGGAACATGCAATGGTTACTTCAAGGAAGTACTGTAATCATTTATGGTCATGTTCTTCTCTTTAGAGTGAGTAGAGCATAGGGATGCTCACTTCCGATTGGAATTTTTTGAACGCTACGCAACTTTCCGGCACTCGGTAGTCAGGAAGAAGGCTGCGTCTGAAATCGCATACTCTCTTGAGTAGGTACTTATTTTGAATACATAATCACTATGCGAAAGTAATTGTTTTCTGGGGAACACCAACATTTAGCAAGGGAATGCAAATATTCTCGGGGGAACGCCAACAAGCGAACACAAAATGTTTTAGGGGAACGCCTACATTTTGCAAGTGAACGCAAAGATTCACGGGGGAACGCCTACATTTTGGAAGCGAACACAAAATGTTTTAGGGGAACGCCTACATTTGACAAGCGAATGCAAATATATTCTCGGGGGAACACCAAGATTTTTGCAAGCGAACCCAACATTTCTCAGATCGAACGCAAACATTTGGGAAGCAAATGCAAAGATTCTCGAGTGAACGCTAACAAGCGAACACAAAATGTTTTAGGGGAACGCCTACATTTTGCAAGTGAACGCAAAGATTCACGGGGGAACGCCTACATTTTGGAAGCGAACACAAAATGTTTTAGGGGAACGCCTACATTTGACAAGCGAATGCAAATATATTCTCGGGGGAACACCAAGATTTTTGCAAGCGAACCCAACATTTCTCAGATCGAACGCAAACATTTGGGAAGCAAATGCAAAGATTCTCGAGTGAACGCTAACAAGCGAACACAAAATGTTTTAGGGGAACGCCAACATTTGGCAAGGGAATGCAAATATTCTCAGGGGAACGCCAAGATTTTGCAAGCGAACGCAATGATTCTTGGGGGAATGGCAACATTTTCCGAGCAAAACCACCATTTCTCAGATGAAACGCAAACATTTGGGAGATAACGCAAAAACACTTTTCCTCCCATCTCATATAATTTTTTCATGTCCCTTTAGGTTCTCCTTAGAAAATAGTTGCATTGACGGCATGCAAATTTTTGTGTCGATCTGAACAGATGCATTAACAGATGTTTATCACATCAAATGTTTGCAACAAATATTCGCCTTGCTGAAAACAGGCTTTAACTTGTAACTCCAGCAAGCGATTATATTTCATTTAGAAAAAACAAGTAAATATTTTTCCAACTGCAACCATACAAATTTGCAGCAATTTTTAGATTTGAACAAGTTTTAGCACAAGGATCGTGCGTTTAATCTCAAATCTTTAATGAATTTGATATGCTGAGCTAAGTACCTGTAACTAGCTGTTCTTCGCAAAAGAAAAACAATGCATTGGTCAAAACAGTCACATCCGAATTTTTGCATCAAACATTCATCCTGCTGTGAACAGCGCCTTGTGACTCGTAACTCCAGCAAACGACAATGTTTGGGACGATAATCCATTTCCAGTTGCATCTATGCATGAGCCGCGTTAGCAGTACAGCGACATCCGGCTGCGTCGCATGGCCTCGCTGATCAGGTACGCAGGACTGACCTCCGGTTCTTCCGTCATCACGACGATGTTCTGCCACTCTCCACACTGATTGGACTTCTTGATCGTGTCTACGACGCAAAGTGCATACAAACAGTCCTCGAAAGTTGCGGCCATTGTGAGTGGCCGTCCGTCCCATGTGCGGCGGTCGTCTTGGTCCTGAAACGCCTGCCGTACGGCTTGAACCATGCAGATGGTGCCGGTGAGGTATGGAGACGGGATGTCCCGGAAAGCCTTGTCAGGCAGGGACGCGTTCTCTATCTGGGTTTTGTCCTTAAGAAGAAGCTCCTGACCGCATTCGCCATCGTTCTTCTGCCCATACAGGTCCGTCCCGCAAACCCTCAACCTTCCCGCCGTTCCCACGACCACAACCTCCTGGCGAAACTCACCGGGGACGTTAAAGTTGAGCGTGACCGTGCAGCAAGCGCCTCCTTCCAGCACCATTTGGAAGGTGCAAAAGTCGTCGCTGGTGATCTGCCGGATTCCTCGGATGTGGTCGGTCTGCTTGACAAAGGTCTTGAGGAAGCCGTGCACCTTGGCCGCCCGCTGGCCGGTCAGAAACGTGAGCAAATCGATGATGTAGCTGCCCACCGAATGCAGTCCGCCGCCACCCATCAGGTCATCGCAGCTCCAGTTGTACTTCTTCCCGAGGAGACTGCCGCCATGAACCTGCGCCTCGCAGACTAGGAGCTCGCCCACGTAACCCTCCTCCAGCAGCTCCTTCATGCGCACAAAGGCGGGAAGGAAGCGCAGCACATTACCCATGATGCTGAGCAGCTTCGGGTAGTACTGGGCCGCTGACATCATGCGGAAGGCGTCCAGCGGCGTCGCCGTCCGGTCACATATTACATTTTTTCCAATACCTAGAAGAGGAAACGAGAGAGAACGTTAGACGTGTAGATGATATCAAAACTCACATAAAATACAGCAAATGAACAGCTTAGAGACATAAAAAGACATGATTATTGGAGTACATTTACAAGAAAATACTATTTTAGTCTTTCTTTGTAATTTGTTTTCAAAGTAATTTTGGTTACACTTTATTTTAACATCTCCTTGGTACAGTGTAATTATACAATTTAGTACTAAGTAATAGTAATTAGCTACATGTATGCATTTACTATACAATTAGGATTACGGTTTGGTTTAGGGTTAGTTGCATGAAACTATGCATAATTGACTGTCATTACTATTCAGAGTTTTCACGTGACGGCACACCGCTACAGGGACGCCCACCTGGAGGGCAAAACAAGGCTTTCCTCCATTGCCCGCCAGTCATTTTTACCAGGTTTGTAGTAAGTACTAATGTAGTAAGTGTTAAGCATTTTTTTTTCCATCGAAAACCATTATAAAGAAAACATGTTTTTTAATTTAATTTAATCCTTATTGGTGCAACCCCTAAGTGTTTTTCACGTTAAGTGTTTTAAACATCCCGCTGTTTTTAGTGCTTGAAATACTGCAGCAGGTGTATATGGATCACAAATGCCCAAAACTTGCATCTTGTTCTCATATTTTAGTTAAGATGGAAAATTGCCTTGTGCTGCAGTTCTATGGCTGTTTTGCTCTCCAGGACTCACATGACAGTGACAGTCACATGACTGAAAACTATCAATAGTGACTATATGTAAACTGAGTATATTTGTAGTCAAGACTTTCCTGTAGCTCAAACAATAAGAGTGTGGCACTAGCAAAATATGTAAAATATGTACCTTGAATGCAATGTAAGTGGCTTTGGATAAAAGTGTCTGCCAAATGCATAAATGTAAATGTAAGACCACCTAATCCAAGACCAAGACCAGACCAGCACTCCTTAAATTCATAAAGATCCACATTACTGCCTGAGAAATGACTTATTTTTAATCAATAAACATAATTAGAATAAGACACTATATAGAGAGCTGTTATACCAATCCAATGAAATCATTAACAACAAAATTCATCTTTGCACTGGTGGTGGTACAGAAGATGCATCTGAATTGGTAAATTACAAATGCATATATAATGTTGAGAATAATGTAATTTTTTTTATTTAATGTTTGTATAAAAGCAATGTTTGCAGTCATGCTCAAATGTGTGAAAACAGCTCTCTTGCTCTTGCGATATTGCTTAATTATATCACATGTTATAATATAAAAATCCAGATCTCATACAAATACTTTTTTGCAACAATATCTTGAATTTTGTGAGCGTTTGTATTAAGTTTGGTGTCATTTTTGACACAATCCCTCATTTCTGAACCGGCACAGTAAATAAGTAGAAATAAGTTATTGATTGCGTCTGAAGCAGTAAGTTTTACATCCAATCACAGTAATGATGTTAATAATTAAATCAGACAATGCACTGGCAATTTAATAATATCCCAGCAGTTGTGGTCTTGACCGGTTTTGAAACAAGTCTGAGACCGAGACAAGACCTTCAAAAAATGGTCTTAAGACCGGTCTCGAGTACTACAACACTAGTAACAGGGACTGTAAAATAAAGCATTATGATGATTATATGTGTGTATGTGTGTGTGGAACAATCACGTTAATAATCAGCTCTAATCACAGGTTTCTTTTCATTTCAGTACCTCTAAATACCAGCAGATGGCAATCTTTCCCAAATATTGATTTCAATGTGATTGCAGACTTGGTTTCAAAACAATGAAATATGTCTTATAGGTTTGTGTATTTGGATCATACTGTGATTACATCAGTTATAATCAAATTATAATCTGTCTTGTCTGTGTTATGATGTTGTTTTCTTTTATTAGCAATAATTGTATTATTGTACAGCACTCTGGTCAACACTCTGTTGTTTTAATAGTGCTTTTTAATAAACTAAACTGAATTATATGAATAAAAATACCACGTTATTAACTAGATATCCAATACAAATGAACAAAAATGAATACAAACAGTCTCTTCTGCTTCCTAAGGCTGCATGTATTTGATGAAAAATACAGTAAAATTGTGAAATATTCAGCATCATTACTCCAGTCTTCAGTGTCACATGATCCTTCAGAAATCATTCTCATATGAGGATTTGCTGCTCAAGAAACATTTATGATTATTATCAATGTTGAAAACAGTTCAATGTTTGTGGAAACTGATACATTATATTTATTCACTGATGCATAAAAAGTTCAAAAGAATAGCATTTCTTTGAAATAGCATAACATTATAACGGGGTCACTTTTGATCAATTTAATGCATTCTTGCTTAATACATGCATTTCATTCAATTCTTACATCTTACTGACCCCAAACTTTTGAACAGTAAAAAAGCTATTCAAAAGTAATTCAGTAACAGTATGTATAAAGTAATGCATTGTAGTCCATCAGAATCAAGTATACAGACAGACCGTGATATAAGAATAATTAATAATGATGCATATTCTAAAAGCTGAGCTCAATGAGAGCATCAAGTGTCCGGCTCAGAGACGTTACTCGTCCAGTGAAACAGTCAATCCCTACGAAACGCTGTCCGTCCTGTAGCGTCCTGTCTGATGAACGGCATTTTCCAGCTGACCCATGTAGAGAAAACAAATCTATGTTGGTTCAGAAATGTCAACATGAAACTGACTTTTTACTTACTCAAACACGCTCCTGGTCTTACTGTAAATGACTCCGTATATGTAATTCAAAGAAAAAAAATTGTGTCCTTTCATTTTCAAATGATGTCATCAGTCCCTATTATTTTTAGCCCCTCCCCTCCAACCTGACTTAATTCTGGTGTATAAGAGAGAGAGAGAGAGAGAGAGAGAGAGAGAGAGCGATCATTAGTGTGATGATGCTAAGGCTTTGCAATTCCTTCCTCTCTAGGGATCAAACCACCATTAATCCACGTTGTACCTGCACACACACACACACACACGTACGCACAAACACACACACACACACACACACACACACTGCACCCTATGTCATTATCCTCTCAGTACACAATTATGCATCTTCTAGCTTAGAAACTCAGCGACCAACCAGAATACCCTAGCAACCACAAAGCATCGCCCTGGCAACCGCTCAAAACACCCAAAACATCTAGTTCACATCGACAAGTCAAATAAAGACAAATTTAGTTATTATAACACTTTTCACAATGCACATCTTTTCAGATAATCGTGATGTTAAGAGCTGTGTGATAATATAGTTACAATCAACTGTTCTGAAAGTCTGTGACACAAAAATGTGTTGAAAAGCTTCAAAAATCACAAGTGGCCTGGTTTATGGATTCTGAAGGAGGATAAAATCAGTGGGATTGTGTTTGATTCTCCAGTCATGAATTATAGAGAGACTGAGACTTCAAAGCGCTGAACTGAGCGTGACACACACATCAGCATCTGACAGAAACACTCGCCTGCTTCTCCATCAGAACAACACTGCACTCTGAAGGATAAAGCATGAAGAACCTTCAGCATCCACGGAAAAGATTCTTCTACGGCATCGCTAGTGTGTACGGCATGTCTTACGGCATCATAAGAGTGTAGCATGTGGAAGATTTTTTTGTGTGTGTATTATAATTTTATGGACATTTGATGGCAATTTAATTGAACACAAAATTAAAACAAGTTAAGGATAAACTCCTATAAAGGATAAAATCCTATTCTTAATGAGTAGATGTCTTGTTTTCAAGTTAAAATCTAGCAATCCGTAAAGGGGTTACATGGTTTAAACATAAATGTGTCGGCAGTGTGTGTACACAACCACCCTATAATGGTAAAAATCCACACACTCCTCTTTTTAATCCCCATAAATCATAATCAGTGTCTCAGAACAAGCCGTTTGCAGATTCTAGCAGTGTAATGTCACGTATGAGTAGGCCCCGCCCATGACTGCTGACAGACTCCGCCCTATTAGCATAGCTCCGCTATTTCACTTGAATACACAGCTCTAATATACACATGCCATTTCTTTCCCTGCTGTTTACGTTCACAGACATAAACGACTGTGAGATGATAATCAAAACCAAACAGACGTTTTAGTTTTTGGCAGAGTATCGGAGGCACGAACTGTACAGGCTCCGCCCACTTCTGGAAAAGGGGCGGGGAGCAGCAGCTCATTTGCATTTAAAGACACATGCACGAAAACAGCATGATTTTCCTTCCACTCAAAAATGGGCATTTATTAAGGCATAATAAATGATCTGGGGGGTATTTTGAGTTGAAACGTCACACACACATTCTGGAGACACAGACATCTTGTGAAAAGGGCACAATTAGACCCTTTTACGACATTAAGACTCATGGGCAGTGTTCAAAATCACCCTCTATTCACTATTCCCTACATTGCTCCACTAATAGAGTAATGTAGGGAATAGTGTGTCTGACCAGAAGATGGTAAAGATGACTCTTTTGTGGACTAACTTGAGGGAATGAATGGAAACGAGTGAGTGAATTCGGACACTGAGTGCGCCGGAAGGGCTGTCGCTTTTGCATAGGATTTTTTGCAGGAGTAATGAAAAGAGTCATCTTTATCCCCAAAGATTTATCACCGTCTTCTGGTCAGACACAGGAATTAATTTGCCGAGACCCTCACAGTGCATTATGGGTATTCTCTAGCCACTGAGCGTACATCTCTTGTACACTCGTTACTGCAGTGCATTATGGGATTGAATGAGTGCACTTGATAACGTCCACTATGGTTTCAGACACCACTACAAATGATGCAAATAGTGCCCTATTTAAGGGTGATTTCAGACACAGCCGCTGATTGTGTGTGTATTTTGAAGCACTGCAGGTTTTGCATTTGTCTTTAACTTTACACTTAAACCGTGAAAAGATCTGCCAGTGAATTAACCAAAATACAAGACAATCTATTAAAATAAGTCCGAAGACCTTATGCAGTGTTGCTTCTCAAGTAAAATTGTCTCATTTTAAGGATTTACCTGGAAAACAAGCAAAAAAAGACGCAAAATTCAGACGCAACTAAAACGACTATAATATTTTTGCGTCACATTGAATATGGCATCAACCTTGATTAAGATCCAAAGCTGACTCTCTTATAATTATTAACACTATAGATAATGTTATTAGATAAATTTAGCTATCTGTCTGCATTGTTTTCAATATTCTAGTTAGTGGTTGTGCTTTAGTAATGTACAGACATAACTACAAAAATAAATTAAAAGTTGATTTTTTTCCCCCAGATCTGCATTTAATTTTTAGATGGAAACTGCATAGCTGAGGTTCAGCCTCACTGTTGAGTTGAGAAACGCTCTTTTCCAGGCGCTGAGTTTAATTGGTGTGTTAGAGAGCAGCGAAGAGGAGATAATTACACGTCCATCATGCTAATGGAGATCTGTCTCAGAGAGAGAGAGAGAGATGATGGTGATGATGAGAGAGAGGGATGTTAAAAGGTAAAGCAAAGAACTGCACTACAAAACCACTGATGATGAAACTCAAAGCAGCCGCTCCAGAGAGAGGAGCTGATGTCCGACAGAGACCCAGAGGTCAGAAGATCAATCGAGCGCTCAGGTTCATTTTCATCTGTACACAAAAACATTAGTTCTGCAGGAAATAAACCCTCAGAGATGATTTGACCCTGTTCACTGTCTTAAATGCATGTTTCTGCTCTTGATGTGAATAATTCATCAGCGCACATTTCAAGGAAAACAAATGTCTCTGTCGTCAAAATCTTTCATCAAATTGCAATAACTTCCTTGGCTGATGTAATTTCTATTCTCTTTCACTCTGAAATATGAGATGGTATGAAAGGCTATCGTCTAAAAATTAATATTTTCCAACAGTTAATGTTCAGGTTTACTGTATCAAATCTATTCTGTACACTGTGTTCAATTCAGGCTTCAACAATAAAAGAGCTTTTCTACTGGCCCAGTTTACTTGCCCTATCAACAGTTTCACTGGCCCACACACACACACACACACAGAGACACACACACTCACAGCTCACACGCACATACAGATACATACACACACACACACACACATGCACTCACACACACAGATACACACACACACACTTAAACTCGCACACATGCACTCACAACTCACACACACACATGCACTCACACACAGAGACACACACACTCACAGCTCACACGCACATACAGATACATACACACACAGATACACACACACACACACACACACACACACACTCACACACACACACGCACTTACACTCGCACACATGCACTCACACACAGAGACACACACACTCACACACACACACAGATACACACACGCACTCACACACATGCACTCACACACAAGAGACACACTCACAGCTCACACGCACATACAGATACATACACACACATACAGATACACACACACGCACTCACACACATGCACTCACACACAGACACACACATACACACACTCACAGCTCACACGCACATACAGATACATACACACACACAGATACACACACACACTCACACACATGCACTCACACACACACAGATACACACACACACACACTTACACTCGCACACATGCACTCACAACTCACACACACACACACATGCACTCACACACAGATACACACACACACTCACAGCTTACACGCACATACAGATACATACACACACACAGATACACACACACACACACTCACAACTCACACACACACACACAGATACACACACACTCACAGCTCACACGCACATACAGATACATAGACACACACATACAGATACACACACACACGCACTCACACACAGACACACACATACACACACTCACAGCTTACACGCACGCACAAATACACACACACACTCGCAGACGCACACTCACTCTCTCACACACACACACAGACACACACAGAGACACACAGACAGACGCACGCACGCACACACACACAGACACATATACATACACACACACGTTTGGGTTTTCATGTTTTATAGAGACTTTCCATAGATGTATAAACTGTATATTTTGTCCTCATAATGTAGGGAATACCTGAACTACACACTAGGGCAGCACGATTATGACAAAAATCATAATTGTCGATTATTAATTACGATGATCACAATTTACATTGAATGATGTTTTGAATAGCTTTATGCCACAGTTTGAAGCGACTGCATGATATATTGTTATATCAAAACAAACAAGCTGAAAACACTCTTCCTGAAAAACTTGTATTGCTTTTCTATAGCATTAAGCCTCAAAAATATGCATGGTATTATAATGTTATACTAAAAATAAAAATAAAAACAATGGGGGAAAAAACTTAAGATAACCTGTAGAAAGAAAAAAAACACATCTTAAGCACACAGAATAATATAAGTGGACTTTTTTTTTTTGGTAATTGCACCTTTGAAAGATTACATAATTGTGGCATCCATAATTGTAATCACGATTACAAATTCGATTAATTGTGCAGCCCTACTACACACACACACACACACACAGAGGCACAAGCACACACACACACACACATATACACAGATACACACACACAAGCACACACTCACACACAGACACACACGCACGTTGGGTTTCTATGTTTTATGACTTTTTTTATGGATGTATAAACTGTATATTTTGTCCTCATAATGTAGGGAATACCTGAACCACACACACACACTCACACAAATACAAATATTGTTTTTAATATACAAAAATGTATCTCTTTAACAGCAATAGACTGCATAAACCTGTTCACCTGGAAAACTATGGCATAATTAATTTGTCACAAATTTGCAATATGGATGAAATCTCATCCAGCTAGATATTAGATCTTTACTGACATACTGACATCAGTGGGTCATCTAGCCAACAGCTGTGATGATGATGATGAAGAAGATGAAGTCTTGTTATTGTGCTGTTACTGTGGAGAGTATATGGAACAAGAAGAACATTTCCAGGAAACACAAACAGTGTGTGAGCGAGAGCTGCTGGTGTAATCACACACACACACACACACACACACACACACACACCTACACACACACCTACACACACACCTGACCCATTACCTCAGGGTCCAAAAAACATCCTAACCCAGAGAAACAAGCGAGTAAAACAGGTCCTGCTATGTGTGCTGGAAATAGATCCAGCAATGGCCTGATCTCACGTTTCCACTCTATCTGAAGAGATGAATGGAGAGATAATACATGTGTGTGTGTGTGTGTGTGTGTGTGCGTGTGATAGGATACAGCTGCATCTTTATGGCAGAGATCTGAGTGACCTCACGCTCACATCAATCACAGCGAGCGGCTCGACGCTCCACCACACAATATTCAAATACAGTCTCGGTCCATGAGCACAGACAGAGACGTCACACACACACACACACACACACACACACACACACACACACACACACACACACACACACACACACACACACACACACACACTAAATCTTACATCCATCGATTTGTTAAATGTTAATATATAAATAATAATAAAATGACATTGATAAAAATCAAGGAACACTGTTTCCACAAAATAAACATAAAAAAATTATAAATAATATTCAATATTTAACATGTAAAATGACTCACTGAAACGGACAGTTTGAACTGATTCACAGAAATGAATCAAACTGTAATTCCAACGGAAGTTTAAACCAGAGACGATATTAAAACATCTTAAAACACTCACAATGTTACTTCCATATCACCATCAAAATCATCATTAATATATCATGAATATTATATACACCCAGGGATAAAAAATAACACAAATTATAAAACATTTAAATAACACCAACTTACCTTGCATAATAATTTTGCTCAAAATTTGCTCACACTTTAATACATACAGTATGTGTGTATGAGACTGAGAACACAAACACACTCACACTGAGCATCACATCATGACTGCAGGACAGAGAAAGACTTCTGACGGAGAGCTAGAGGCCATTTCAGAGATTGAATTACAAATCCTGTGAGAGTCTAGGCCAGCACACACACACACACACACACACTCTCACACACTCACTCACACACACACACACACTCTCACACACTCACTCTCACATACTCGATCTCACATACTCACTCACACAAACACACACACACACACACACACACTCTCACTCTCTCACACACACTCACTCACACAAACACACACACACACACACACTCTCTCACACAGACACACACACACTCTCACTCTCTCACACACACACTCTCTCACACACTCACTCTCACACACTCACTCTCACACACTCACACAAACACACACACACACTCACTCACACAAACAAACACACACACACACTCACTCACACAAACACACACACATACTCTCTCACACACTCACTCTCTCACACACACACTCTCACACACACACACACACACACACACATACTCTCTCACACACTCACTCTCTCACACACACACACACTCTCTCACACGCGCACACACACTCACTCACTCTCACACACACTCACTCACTCTCACCCACACTCACTCACTCTCACACACCAACACACTAACTCTCACACACAAACACACTCACTCTCTCACACACACACACTCTCGCGCACACACTACACTCACTCTCACACACACGCGCACACACTCTCACACACACACTGTCACACACACACTCTCACACACACCCAGACACACGCACACACACTCTCACACACACTCTCACACACACTCTCACACACACAGACACACAGATGCACACACACTCTCTCTCTCACACACACGCACGCACACTCTCTCTCTCACACGCACGCACGCACACTCTCTCTCTCACACGCACGCACGCACACTCTCTCTCTCACACGCACGCACGCACACTCTCTCTCTCACACGCACGCACGCACTCTCTCTCTCACACACGCACGCACACTCTCTCTCTCACACACACGCACGCACACTCTCTCTCACACACGCACGCACACTCTCTCTCTCACACACACGCACGCACACTCTCTCTCTCACACACACGCACGCACACTCTCTCTCTCACACACACGCACGCACACTCTCTCTCTCACACACGCACGCACACTCTCTCTCTCACACACACGCACGCACACTCTCTCTCTCACACACATGCACGCACACTCTCTCTCTCGCTCTCTCTCACTCACACACACACTCTCTTTCTGTCTCTCACACAGACACATTCTCTCTCCCTCTCTTTCTCTCACACACACAGTCACAGATACATACACACACACACACACACTCACAAGTGCTTACACAAACAGAGACCTCTTATATAGCAAAGAGAGAACAATGAGTATCGACACACAGATGGAAGAAGATACATTGCAAATATTGTCACTTGTTGTGTGTCATGTCTGAATAATTTCTCATATACACTGAAAACAAATTTAACTCAGAAATTGTTAGTAAATTTCACAAATAGTTACAAAGAAATGGCAATTCGCACATTGCATTAAATGTGAATTTTTGAAAGACTGAAATAGTATTTTCTAGTATAAAACATACTTTATTTACAACGTTCAGCGTAGCACAGGAAATTACAACCCGGAAATAAAACGGGTTATTCTTGCTTCACAATGCAAACAGTGGTAAAACAAATAACATGGAGAAACTACAAATTTACTAAACTTTCAAGGCATTTTAAACTGTTTAAAACGTTTATCTCATCAAGCTTTGCTTAGTTAAAAGGGCAAGCATTTGAAATTGTTTGAATTTCAGCTGATTTAAATTTTACATTTAAATTCACTTTGCAGATGCTTTTATCCAAAGCCACTTGCTCTGCATTTAAGGAATAACCTTCATCAGATCCCATCTATTATGCTATTGTGAACATGCTCATCATCTACTTCCATCCGCCAAGGACAGAAAACCAGGAAGCGGCATAAAACCACTTTCCATCTGACACTCTCAGCCGAGTGTTTCACCAAACACACTGCCTGCATCATGAAACTCCTATAGGATGTGTTTTACAGTTAGAACATGTGGTTCATCACAGCAAAACAATGAACTGGTTAATCATGTGTTTATATACAGCCATGAATCAAGCTTAAAAAGCTTGTAAACACCAGTAATATTTAATAAATGTCTGAATAATTTCTCATATACACTGAAAACAAATTTAACTCAGAAATTGTTAGTAAATTTCACAAATAGTTACAAAGAAATGGCAATTCGCACATTGCATTAAATGTGAATTTTTGAAAGACTGAAATAGTATTTTCTAGTATAAAACATACTTTATTTACAACGTTCAGCGTAGCACAGGAAATTACAACCCGGAAATAAAACGGGTTATTCTTGCTTCACAATGCAAACAGTGGTAAAACAAATAACATGGAGAAACTACAAATTTACTAAACTTTCAAGGCATTTTAAACTGTTTAAAACGTTTATCTCATCAAGCTTTGCTTAGTTAAAAGGGCAAGCATTTGAAATTGTTTGAATTTCAGCTGATTTAAATTTTACATTTAAATTCACTTTGCAGATGCTTTTATCCAAAGCCACTTGCTCTGCATTTAAGGAATAACCTTCATCAGATCCCATCTATTATGCTATTGTGAACATGCTCATCATCTACTTCCATCCGCCAAGGACAGAAAACCAGGAAGCGGCATAAAACCACTTTCCATCTGACACTCTCAGCCGAGTGTTTCACCAAACACACTGCCTGCATCATGAAACTCCTATAGGATGTGTTTTACAGTTAGAACATGTGGTTCATCACAGCAAAACAATGAACTGGTTAATCATGTGTTTATATACAGCCATGAATCAAGCTTAAAAAGCTTGTAAACACCAGTAATATTTAATAAATGCAATAGTCCAGGACTAAAGTGCTGCAAAGGCCGTGTCGTAGAAGTGTGTGCTATTGAGTCCCGATAAACACTGAGCAGAAAACAAGACGCAAGTCACAGCGAGAGAAGAGAAAGAAGACATTCCAGCCAGTTCGCTAGGATGAATAGATGCGCCACAAACACACGCTGATAAACAAGAGTTTCTGCTGACTGAAGCCAACACATCATCCATTAGCATTAGCATGTGAAAGCGCTGTGATGGATGAGTCTCCAGTGTGTGTGTTCTGTGGATTCAGAGTCTTGTAAGAAACCAGCCGGATAGGCGCTCAACAGAACAACGCTCCTTTCTGAATTTGATCTCAGCTGGAAAACGGTTTCGTGTTTTGTGTCACCAAATGAAATTGCAAAGATAATGACTGTTTTCAAACAGGTATTTGTGACCCTGGAGCACAAAGCCAGTCATAAGTCTCACGGGTATATCTGTGGCAATAGACAACAATACATTGTATGGGTCAAAACGATCAATTTTTCTTTCGGTGTGTGAAGTGAGTGAAAGTGAAGTGTGCATTTAACCAATCTAAGTGCACACACACAGTGACAGTAGTGAACACACACACACAGAGCAGTGAGCAGCCATATTGCTTGCCTTGCCTTGGTTATTCACTCCCCCCACTACCGCCGGGTTACAAGTCCGACTCTCTAACCATTAGGCCATGACTGCCCTAAGTGCAAATAGCGTGCCTTGTTGGCAAGTGTTATTCACACTAGCTCCGCCTATCAATCCCTGGTTTGGCCAAACAAGATAAAAAAAAGACGCATATTTTAACGTCTTCAGTGGTGTAGTCAGTAGAGCGTAATGATCAAGGTTTTGACACGATCGACCCGGGTTTGAATCCGCCTTTTGCCGAGCTCGCTCGTCTCCCTTTCCCATCACATCAGAAAGGCTTTTACTTTCAATAAAAATGAAGAAAATGTTCTAAAAGTGGAAATAAAGTGCCTAACGAAATGTTTAATAATAATGAAAGTATTTATTGGGTAGGTGTAGGGAGGGCTTTTATTGTCCCATTAAGACAGCATCCATTTAATAATTTTAATAAATATAATAATTTACACTGTCATTATTGCATCCTGTTAATGTACAACAATACTGAGGTGCAAAGAGTATGTATCTGTCAAAATAAAGTATAAATAGCATTTAAGTACTATTTACACATATTGCAAAGAACTGCTACTTTTACATGGTGTAAATAAAATATATCAAATAGCCACTGCCTTTTTCTTTTATGCCAAAAATCATTAGGATATTAAGTAAAGATCATGTTCTATGAAGATATTTTGTAAATTTCCTACCGTAAATATATCAGAAATCTATTATTAGTAGTAATATGCATTGCTAAGGACTTCATTTGGACAACTTTAAAGGCCATGATTTTTTTGCACCCTCAGATTACAGATTTTCAATAGTTGTATCTCAGCCAAATATTGTCCTAACAAACCACACATCAATGCTTTCATATGATGTAGAAATCTCAATTAAAAAAAAAAAGTACCCTTATGATTGGTTTTGTGGTCTGGGTAAAAATTAACCCAATATTATCTACACTTCTCTCAAAGATTTGGAATAATTAGGATTTTTAAATGGTTTTGAAAGTCTCTTTTTTGCTCACCAAGCCTGCATTTATTTGATTAAAAATACAGTAAAAAAGCTAAATTATGTATTTATTTAATTACAATTTAAAATTACTGTTTTCTATGTGAATATCTTTTAAAATGTAATGTATTCCTGTGATCAAAGCTGAATTTATCATCATCATCCAGTCTTCAGATTCACATGACCCTTCACAAATCATTCTAACATGATGATTTGCAGCAAAATATGGATTGTGTCAGAACAAATTCATCTTGATAATGTCAGATCACTTTGATAGAAAGGGATGTAATGGATTACAATCAGCCAATCAGCTGTTAGATTTAACTACACAATTAGATAATACCAATTTAGCTCAACCAATGACCAAGCAATGCTTCATTTAGTTCAGTCCGTTGTGTAAAACACTTCAGCAAAACACGGTCAGGTCAAAGCGTCTGAAAAATGTTTTTTTCAATTTTACTGAAGGGTATAATGTTACACTTTCATTTTTTTGCTATCCTCATTTACATGAATGAACTATAGTGTCCTGCACACACTAGTAAAACATTATATCTGTCTGAATCATTGTTGGTTTGACTGTATATGTAGTCTCATTAGTGTGAAAGTGCAGTAAAAACGTGGTTGTTTCCAAGTGAACACCATATATAATTGCAAAATGGGAAAAAACACATGATTTTTGTTGTTGCTGTGCACTCATAATCTGCCTCCTCATCGATCTGCTGCGGAAGTGTCTCGTGTGTCTACGGGCCGGTTAACCACAGCCTCACCTTCATCTTATTAAAACCACACACAAAGTGCAGTAAAACGACATGCTTACTGCAATAAAACATCAGCCAGACTTACAAAGGAGCTGTGCAGATTGCATTCATAAATCACTGGAGTGACACATAAATGAATTGTGATTCTAGACGTCCTTGTATTTCTTTTTCATGCAAATGCAGGGACACAATTAGCCGCCCGTCTCTGGTTAATCTGTCAAAACAATTACAGGACATTCAGCGGGAATGAAAATGTTTGTTGTGGAGCTGATAATTGAGGAATACGTCGCGGGCGCGTGTACAGTCTATCTGCGGACATCTCTGCGTCCCAGCGGACGGTTATTTGACTCCGTCATCTCTTGTCATGATGTAGTGCGCCTCACTCTATTGTGTCTCTGTGAATTCCTCGTCATTGTGTTTTTCTAAGCCAAAACGCCTCAAGCTAATAAAGCGGGAAGGCCAAGCGGGAGGGTCCCTTTCAGGACATGCTCCGTCACCCCTGAACCCACAAATCTACATCATGTTGTGCAAGATTTTATACATAAAAAAATATATACTGTATATATTTGTGTATTTTTTTAGGTAGGGTTTTACATACAGAATGGTAAAAAAAAATAATAATAATATATATATACACACTCACCTAAAGGATTATTAGGAACACCTGTTCAATTTCTCATTAATGCAATTATCTAATCAACCAATCACATGGCAGTTGCTTCAATGCATTTAGGGGTGTGGTCCTGGTCAAGACAATCTCCTGAACTCCAAACTGAATGTCAGAATGGGAAAGAAAGGTGATTTAAGCAATTTTGAGCGTGGCATGGTTGTTGGTGCCAGACGGGCCGGTCTGAGTATTTCACAATCTGCTCAGTTACTGGGATTTTCACGCACAACCATTTCTAGAGTTTACAAAGAATGGTGTGAAAAGGGAAAAACATCCAGTATGCGGCAGTCCTGTGGGAGAAAATGCCTTGTTGATGCTAGAGGTCAGAGGAGAATGGGCCGACTGATTCAAGCTGATAGAAGAGCAACTTTGACTGAAATAACCACTCGTTACAACCGAGGTATGCAGCAAAGCATTTGTGAAGCCACAACACGCACAACCTTGAGGCGGATGGGCTACAACAGCAGAAGACCCCACCGGGTACCACTCATCTCCACTACAAATAGGAAAAAGAGGCTACAATTTGCACAAGCTCACCAAAATTGGACAGTTGAAGACTGGAAAAATGTTGCCTGGTCTGATGAGTCTGGATTTCTGTTGAGACATTCAGATGGTAGAGTCATAATTTGGCGTAAACAGAATGAGAACATGGATCCATCATGCCTTGTTACCACTGTGCAGACTGGTGGTGGTGGTGTAATGGTGTGGGGGATGTTTTCTTGGCACACTTTAGGCCCCTTAGTGTCAATTGGGCATCGTTTAAATGCCACGGCCTACCTGAGCATTGTTTCTGACCATGTCCATCCCTTTATGACCACCATGTACCCATCCTCTGATGGCTACTTCCAGCAGGATAATGCACCATGTCACAAAGCTCCAATCATTTCAAATTGGTTTCTTGAACATGACAATGAGTTCACTGTACTAAAATGGCCCCCACAGTCACCAGATCTCAACCCAATAGAGCATCTTTGGGATGTGGTGGAACGGGAGCTTCGTGCCCTGGATGTGCATCCCACAAATCTCCATCAACTGCAAGATGCTATCCTATCAATATGGGCCAACATTTCTAAAGAATGCTTTCAGCACCTTGTTGAATCAATGCCACGTAGAATTAAGGCAGTTCTGAAGGCGAAAGGGGGTCAAACACAGTATTAGTATGGTGTTCCTAATAATCCTTTAGGTGAGTGTATATATATATATATATATATATACACACACACACACACACACTCACAGTATATATCAATCATTCATACATACATGTATATTTATATTTTTTATTTATTTATTATAAAGTTCTATCATAAACTTGTGTGTGTGTGTATATATAATGCTACAATTTTATGATAGCGCTTTATGATAAATAAATAAAAATATAAATATGGTATAAATATATAATTATATTTAAATATAATAATTTATATGTATAATTAAATACGTATATATGTATTTTTGTATATTTATATATATTGACAATATATATGTATATGACAATAACTTATAATTATAGGTATTTATAAATAAAATGCATAGCAAATAAATAAACAAAAAATTATGTATATATAATAATAATTATATATATACTATATACTTATAATAAATATAGATAAATAAAAATGAATGAATAAATAAATAAAATGTATTACAAATACATAAATAAATACAAAAGTATTATATGCATAAATTGTAATATAATTAACAATAACAATTTATAATTAGAATATAATGTTATATTATATTTTAATTTATATTATAATTATAATAATATAAATAAAATGTAATGCAAATAAATAAATAAATAAATAAATAAATATATACAGTGGTGGTAAGAATTATCGGCACCCCTGGTAAATATGATCAAATATGGCTGTAAAAAATACATTTGCATTGTTTATCCTTTTGATCTTTTACTCAAAAAAATTCACAAAAATCTAACCTTTCATTGAAGTAAAAGAATTGAAAGTGGGGGGTAAATCACATTATGATATAAATGCTTTTCTCAAAATTCTGACCACCACTGTATATATATATATATAGTATGTAATGTATGATAGATACTTATAAATGTATGATAGATACTTATAATAAAATTAAAATGTGCAAAAAATAAAAAATAAAAATAAGTATACAAGTAACAATTTATGTAAAAATAAATATATTATTATATAAATATATATAATTTGGAATAATGTGCACAAATGAATGGTTCACAATAAGAGCAGGAATGTAAATAGGGTCACACAGGTTGATTTCATGCTGGATCTTGTGTTTATGAGACTCATAACCGTCATGGCTCATGAATAACTCAGTCACGATGACTCCGCCCTGAATTCCAGCAGCTTCTCCGAATCCTAATCTCATTCTTCCTGATATGATGATGACACAGCGACACAGGACTGGAAGAGCTATGAATATCTGGATTATCTGATCATGCTGAGATGCGTCACCACATGCACATTCAAAGAAATTATCATTCCATTATTTCTAATCAAGCAACAACATTAATTACAGCTCCAGTATTCCAGTGTCGAACTGTAACGTCTGGAATTGTTTTTAAGCAAAAAGGTAAAAGGCTGTATTATACGGTAAATGCTAAAGGGCGTCTCAGACATGCCAATGCTGTCAGATTTTATTGCTTGTTACTGAAACGTAACCATGACAAACATTTTTAGAGACTTGATTTTTTTTAATCAGTTGCACAGCAAAAAACCCCACAGACTTACACTGAATGAAGGACCCGAGGGACCCATATCCACCACAGTACTATAGAAATGACTCAAATGAGAATTTACTAAACAGCCTGAACACACAGAACACCCTAGCAACTGCCTAACAATGCCATGGCAACAACCCACAACACTGCAAGCAAACAACACTCGCATAAAATGAACAGTTCTGTGTGAGAGGCGAGATAAAGATCATCTGATCTAATTTAAAGGGGTCCTGAATTGAGAAATTCACTTTCCCTTGAGCTTTTGATATATAAAAGGTCATGGTAATATAAGAATATCCTGTAAGTTTCAGAGCTGAAAACGTCCTTGTTAGTCAAAGAAAAGCTTTTATTGACAGCTGGCCCAGCAAACGCTCGATCCCAGAATGTGCCAGGCTGTGACGTCAGAGTGTGGTGAAACACCGCCTCAACAGAAGAAGAACAACGCCTGATTCTGTAGCCCCGCCCACCGACTCGTGCCTGACATGACATAGGCCTACATAGAGCTAAACCGGATCACACTTCTAAGCCATAAACATACCGCATAAGCTTCATGTTCCAATATTATGAATGCATGGATGAACTTTATTTTTAATGAAGATCCAGCTCACATGGGGAAGACATTGCACGTTTGTTCCTTCATTTCACCACGGATTCGTTTGTAAACAAGAGACTGGATTTGCAGACAGGATGAGATTACATGAATGAATGAAGCAACACACTTCTGTGAGTAAAACATGTTTTTTATTATATGTGATAGTATTGCATTGTTACATATCTTTTGACATCTATTGATTATGTGTACGTGTCTAACTGAACATAACTTAGCACGCTGTCACAGGCTGGAGAATCCTTTATTTGAGGTGTTGTTGGTTCATTGTGCTGCGATTCGGGATTAGACTCGGACATTTATGGGCCAGGGCTCGTAAAGCCCAACGTCCCGGGGCTATGTGCTTTCCAGACGGGCTACCAAAACGTAAGCTCGGCCTGCCGACGGGCTTTCTTAAATAGTGAAATAACATTCCTTTCTTGATGTGTGTTGTTCACCCTCTTGACTTGATATTTGAAGGGTTTGTGCGCGCACGCGCGTGTGTGTGTGTGTGTGTACGGTTCGCGGTTATATCCACCGATCGGGCGGGCCAAGTAATAAAAAAATAACATTCCAATCAATCGCTGGTGGACGAGCGATAAATCAATGTGTTTGTTTGATTAAGACACTTTGCGAGCCATGTGGGCGAATCATCCCGTTTTCCTACACGCTTTCAAAACAATTCCCACATGTACTGTTGCCACATATGCAAATCATATCCAATCCTAGCCGTGGGCGTTTACTTCCAAGTCTTCAGTGCGGCACGCCCATAAAAACAGAGCGTTCCATGAGAGAGGCTCAAAACCAGGGTAGAAAATAGCCTGTTACTTATTCATTATGATGTTTTTGAATGTAAAAACCACACAAACATCATAGGTTGACCTCAGACAACAGTATAATTTTTTTTTTAAAAAGCCAGTTCATGACCCCTTTAATACATTATTTATGTGATGCTGCATTTTGTGAAATGCATGTTTACAAAAAGTAATTTGGGTCATTATTTACTCAACCTGCTCTTTATTTTCCTTTTGTTTTAAATGAACAGGGACAGTCATACTGGTTTTGTGAACCAGATTAACCAGGACAGGATCTGACTCAAAATAACAATTCATTGATTCACTGAATGATTCACTCAAATGAACCAGGAGAGGATCTGACTGATTTGGAATATAGTGCATGAGTCTTATGGACTTTAGTCTGAAAGCTTCATGAAAATCAGTCTTCAAAACGCTACTCAAGCACTAAATATGAAGCCAGAAGTTCTCTCTCAGTGCTGAAGTGTTCCAGGTTTTACGGATTCTTCGTTGACGAGCTGTTTTGTAGATAGAGTTTATCTGTCATCAGTTCCGAGAGAAGAGCATTTGACTATCACGGCTGTTTTCGTCGCATGCAAAGCCAAGTGTTTGCATAGTCCAGCTGAAATGACACTTTATCAGAGCATGCAGAGGCCAAAGGTCGGCCTGAGTATGTCGTCATTTGATTGGCAGGTCAATTTGTGTTTTGTTCTCTTTGTTTTCTTTCTCTTTCAGTGTGTGCAGTGGCTTCAGCTGAATCGGTCTGTAGGAGTCAAACCTTCAAACACTATATTTGGTACAGAACCAGACAGTATATTTTAGACATGTCTGGAAAGTTTGGACAAATGTGACATTCATTCAGACTTTATTTACAATTGCATGCTACTCATACTAGTTTTGCTGTTTGGCAAAACATTAACACACTTTTACACTAAATTGCAAAATAAATGCAATGTGAATCAGCATTTATTTCTGAGATGATGCTGAATATGTAAATGCTGAATGTAAATGAGGTCATGTGACAACAAAGTAGCGTAGAATTTAAAATTTTGGCTGTTCGGAATGGAACACTAGTTTAATATTTACTGAATAATGTGCAGTATCAAGCTAATATTCCATTCCAAACTGTTTCAACTAATGTTTAAAAAATATTATGTTCTATGTTGTTGTCACATGACCTCATTTACATGCCAAAATTAATATACTGCCCCTAGTATACATACTGCATAGTGCAGAAATAGTAATAGTATGCTATTATAGCGCAAGAAATAGCATATATCATAAAAAATGATGGGTAATTCAAAGGGACATTTAGTGATATATAATCTAAGCCTGAAAGATTAAACTGCCATGATAATGACAGAGCATATACTAATGCAAATCATAAGCCATCTGTTCTTTACCGAACTGTCTAATACGCAACAGTATCTTAAAATTCAATTGTAACAAATTGTTAAATATATTTTAAAACATTAATATAAAACTAGAATGAACATTTCCTGAAGAAAATGTGAGTGTTGCTTGCCGTGGTAAAACTCTGCACTTGGTTGCTAGGGAGTTTCTAGACGGTTGCTAGGGAGTTTCTAGACGGTTGCTAGGGTGTTCTGAGTGGTTGCTAGGCAGTTGATAGGGTGTTCTGGGTGGTTGCTAGGTGGTTGCTAAAGTGTTATGGGTGGTTGCTAGGCAATTGCTAGGGTGTTTTGAGTTGTTGCTAGGTGATTACTAGGGTATCCTGAGTGGTTGCTAAGGCATTGTTAGGCGGTTGCTAGGGTGTTCTGGGTGGTTGCTAGGGTGCTGCTAGGCGGTTGCTAGGGTGTTTTGAGTGGTTGCTTAGGCTTTGCTAAGTGGTTGCTAAGATATTCTGGATGGTTGCTAGGGTGTTCTGGGTGGTTGTTATGGTGCTGCTAGGCAGTTGGTAGTTGTCACAGATGGTTACTATGGAGTTTTTATAGACTTCTTAGCATGTTATTAACATGTTTTAGCACTTAGTTAATAGTTATTAGCATGTATAGCTATTTACTGCTAGCATGACTAGCATTGGAAGTTGTGTTTGCTAGCATGAGTCAAAAAAGCCAAGGGTTAGGGAGTGGCTTGGCAGCTGCCAATGATGATGCTCCAAAGGCTACTTGTCAGTATAAATTATATAAACCAACCGCAATCCCTCCATGACATTCAGATTACAAGATATCCCTCTTTGGGTTTGGGTTGCTATGGTGCTCTAAATGGTTGCTAGGGTCAGGCTAGACAGTTAGCAGGTTAAAATAACAGACTGCATGTCTGCCCAAATCAAAAGAGTCAAACTCACGTGTCTTGATGTTCTGATTCATGTATATCTCTCTAATCTATCTTTCAATGGAAGTCTATGGGGTGGTTGCTAGGGTGCTGTAACTGGTTGCTGGGGTGTGGCTATGAAGATTGTAGGTAATTACTTATTGGCTGCTTGATAAGATAAGTCAAATGACTGTGTGTAAGAGAGAGAGAGAGAAAGGGTTCCTCAGGCCCAGTGTGTGTTTGTGTGTGTGTGTGTGTGTGAGAGTGTGAGTGAGTGTGTGAGTGAGTGTGTGTGTGTGTGAGTGTGTGTGTGTGTGTGTGTCAGAGTGTGAGTGAGTGAGTGAGTGTGTGTGTGTGTGTGTGTGTGTGTGTGAAAATGACAGTTGGGATTCAAAAACACGAATGAACAAGATTGTAAATCTATGGGATTTTTTGCCTGCTTTTTCATCCGCTGTGCGAACATCGTATGTCCGGTCGCTTAGAGAAGACATAGCACACCTCTCCTTAATGAGCCGGTCGATTTGACACCTCATTCATGGGTCTATGACAAACTGTGCGGGACGAGTTACGCACCAAACTTTTGTGTGGAATAATAATAAGCATGCAAGCAGTGATGATTTGCCATAGACAAGCCCCACTAAATATACATTCATTCTAATGCAAAACAATCGGTAAACTAAAGGGGTGCATAATATATAAAATAAATAAAATAAAATGTTTGCATAACTTCCATAAAAGGCCCAGCTGTGTACAGGAAGGATGTCATCAGACGTTGTGGTTTGACCTTCTTGCCTTATTAAGACAATGACAGCATTGTAAAAATCTGCTCTTCACATCACCACCACTGCCCCTGAACACTTTCTGTTTCTCACTTCCTGTGACATCACACCATGTTACCAGGATGGTAGAGCGACTTTAACCATGAAAAGGTATGCCAAGTCCACCCACACGCAGACCCTTCTCTCGGCTCCGAGGACAGGATGTAGTCACACACCACAGGAAGTGACAGCGCATGTGGCTTCTCTATCAAACCTGGCCTCTGGTGCTCTATGGCATCAGAAGAGTGCATTGGACTGTTTTACACAATGTTTCTGTGTTTTCACACGGACTACATTATTGTATCAACATCACTGAGACACTACTACAGTTTAATTAATAGTTTGAATTATTTATTTTTTTTTCTGTTTTCAATTTAATTTTAGGCAAAGTTTTAGTAATTTTGTTGTATATTTATGGTTTTTAATTAATTAAATGATTTATTTATTTTAAAATGTTTAACCCAAATAAAATTTAAAATCATTTTCCTGGATTCTATTTTAATGGTTTTAATATATTTTAATAACCAAAAAAATCTATTTTATTTATTTTTTAATTTTAACCCAAATTCCATGTTTACTGTCTTAATTTTTTTTATTTAAATTTTTTAACCAAAAATGATGTCTAAGCACTTGAATGCATACAATAAAAAAAAAAAAATTGTTTATTTTTTTTCAATAATAGAATCGTACTAAATGTTTTTCAGAAATTCAGTGTCTATTTAAAGTTTTCTGGATTTATGATCAATTACAAATTTATTATGAAAAAAAAGTGTTTTCAATTTAATTTTAGATAAAATTTTAGTAAGTTTTAGGCTTTTTTTTAATAATTTTTTTTAATTTATTTTTTATTTTAACCCAATTTCCATGTTTTCTTAATGTTTCTGGATTCTGTTTTA
Organism: Rhinogobio ventralis; assembly: GCA_039654625.1. NCBI lineage: Eukaryota > Metazoa > Chordata > Actinopteri > Cypriniformes > Gobionidae > Rhinogobio > Rhinogobio ventralis. The sequence goes on from CM077214.1 coordinate 31,249,589, forward strand.
ATGGTTTGATTACATTTTAATAACCAAAAAGGAAAATCAATAAAATGCTTTAAAAATTGACTAATAATTATTAAAAAAAATTGCAATAATAAAAATATTACATTTTTCCTCAATTTATGATTAAATGCACATTTATAATGTTTTTTTATTTTTATAAATATATGTATAAAGTTTTTATTATTTTTTATATCATTATAAACTACTTTCAGTTATTTTTTAAACTAAATGAAAGTGAGAAATGTTGCCTTGGCTGAAATAAAATAAGTTTTCTTATTTTATATATATATATATATATATATATATATATATATATATACACTCACCTAAAGGATTATTAGGAACACCATACTAATACTGTGTTTGACCCCCTTTCGCCTTCAGAACTGCCTTAATTCTACGTGGCATTGATTCAACAAGGTGCTGAAAGCATTCTTTAGAAATGTTGGCCCATATTGATAGGATAGCATCTTGCAGTTGATGGAGATTTGTGGGATGCACATCCAGGGCACGAAGCTCCCGTTCCACCACATCCCAAAGATGCTCTATTGGGTTGAGATCTGGTGACTGTGGGGGCCATTTTAGTACAGTGAACTCATTGTCATGTTCAAGAAACCAATTTGAAATGATTGGAGCTTTGTGACATGGTGCATTATCCTGCTGGAAGTAGCCATCAGAGGATGGGTACATGGTGGTCATAAAGGGATGGACATGGTCAGAAACAATGCTCAGGTAGGCCGTGGCATTTAAACGATGCCCAATTGGCACTAAGGGGCCTAAAGTGTGCCAAGAAAACATCCCCCACACCATTACACCACCACCACCAGCCTGCACAGTGGTAACAAGGCATGATGGATCCATGTTCTCATTCTGTTTACGCCAAATTCTGACTCTACCATCTGAATGTCTCAACAGAAATCGAGACTCATCAGACCAGGCAACATTTTTCCAGTCTTCAACTGTCCAATTTTGGTGAGCTCGTGCAAATTGTAGCCTCTTTTTCCTATTTGTAGTGGAGATGAGTGGTACCCGGTGGGGTCTTCCGCTGTTGTAGCCCATCCGCCTCAAGGTTGTGCGTGTTGTGGCTTCACAAATGCTTTGCTGCATACCTCGGTTGTAACGAGTGGTTATTTCAGTCAAAGTTGCTCTTCTATCAGCTTGAATCAGTCGGCCCATTCTCCTCTGACCTCTAGCATCAACAAGGCATTTTCGCCCACAGGACTGCCGCATACTGGATGTTTTTCCCTTTTCACACCATTCTTTGTAAACTCTAGAAATGGTTGTGCGTGAAAATCCCAGTAACTGAGCAGATTGTGAAATACTCAGACCGGCCCGTCTGGCACCAACAACCATGCCACGCTCAAAATTGCTTAAATCACCTTTCTTTCCCATTCTGACATTCAGTTTGGAGTTCAGGAGATTGTCTTGACCAGGACCACACCCCTAAATGCATTGAAGCAACTGCCATGTGATTGGTTGATTAGATAATTGCATTAATGAGAAATTGAACAGGTGTTCCTAATAATCCTTTAGGTGAGAGTATATATATATATATATATATTATTCTTTTTATTTTTTTTATTTCTTTATTTAAAGTAACAGTTTTTTTATGGTTTTAGTTTGACATCACGTGAACAGACATATGTGCATCACGAATAACATTACATTTGAACAAAAGCATGATAACATTAGCAGAGCTGATTATTGATGATCATCACACACCTGAAAAACAATGCTAGTGTTAAATAGCATCATTTCGCGTCACAAATACAAACACAGATGTACAGGAACTACTGCAGTGGAGAAATGCTCCAGTGCTCTGGTGTGAGTTTAGTCATGCTTATATGAGACGGATAACCCATGTATGAAGAGCGCGAGTCTCTTCCGTCCACACATGTGCTCAGGAATGCTCACTTGTCAGGGCTCAGAGAAAGCGGCTGAAAGAGCTCTGGCGGCCGATTCATTTGAGCGGACAAAGAGAATTTCACAGGAAATTCTCTCGCACTCACTCTCCCAGCAGACATTAGCATGTAAATGGTGGACCAGAAGGCTTAAGGTGGCGGGCCGGGGGACTCCCGAAACAAGTGGCGGTATTCAGCGGAAGCATGGGAACGGCGTCTCCGGGGGTCTCGGCGGCTCGCTCACCGTATAGACCATACGAAGGTCCTTGTGCTGTCAGTGAAGGCCTCATTAAGGTGTTCAGACAGAGAAACATCAGTAATTCAATATATATATCAGTCATAACACACACAGAAACTCACAGCTCTTCACAAACACGTCAAATAAACGTTTGGTTTAACTTGAAGAAATTGTGACAGAAATATGTTACTACTGTACAGCAGAATGTACTTCACTGGAATTATTAAAACTTTATTTTTAAACATCACCTTTATAAACCTTTTTTGTGCAGCAAAAAATAAAAGGATCTGTTTTACACCTTCATTTGATTACAGCCATTTTTGATAATGAATTGTTAATAAAACATTAATCCAGAAAAATATACAGAATTTCTGTAAATAAAACATCTATAGGGCCCAAAAATTATTAAAATGCTAAAGTTTTATGATGTCATTTGATTAGACAAGCATTTTGATTAATTAAAACAGAATGCATAAAAAAATGGAATTTGTAAATTTTATATAAGGGCCCTAAAATTTAATGTTAAACTTTTAATACATTGATGTTAAATTGTAAAAGTTTCTTGATTTTATTTATTTAGACATGCTTTTGGTTATTTGAACCATTAAAACATATTTGAATTATTAAAATATAAACAATTATTTAAAAAATAAATGAATTTCATACTGCCATAAAATGTAATCTGTTAAACTTAAACTTAAAAAAAAAAAAAAAAATATATATATATATATATATATACAAATAAACGTTATAAGCATGAATATATATTATTTTACTATATTAAAAAATATATATTCATGCTTATAACGTTTATTTGAACCATTAAAACATAAAATTGAAAAAATGTAATTTGGGAAAAATAAATTAATTTCATAGTGCCATAAAAAAAATCACGTTGTTAAACTGTTTAAGTTTACAATTAATTAGACATACTTTTGATTGCTAAAATTTAAATTTTGAGCATTAAAATGGAATCTAGACAAATTTAAAAAAATAATTAAATAAATAAATACAATTAAAAATAAAATGGAATTTGGGAAAAAATTAAACAAACAACAACAAAAAAAAATGATTTTTTTTTTTTTTTTCTAAAGTTAACAGGGCCCTACATACACACGCTGCGACATCCCTAGTGTTTTTGCGACGGTATAATCAGTCCCGTCCCGTACAGCGTCAGCGACTCTCTCAGGATCTGGTCTGTTCTCAGTTCACTGAGATGAGCGAGCGTCTGTTTGAGCCGCTGGACTGCAGCCAGACTGACATCCCATCCTCTGCAGGACCGCCGGCTCACACGGGACAAATCACAACCGCACCAGTATCAGTCAGTGTCCACAGCACAACAACACAACACTAGCTTGAGTTTGAGACCATATATTACATGCTTTATATTACAAACTAGTCATGTCTGCCAGTACAAAACTCAAGGCCATGATGCTGCTGTGTTTAGTTGTTGTTGTGAGTGTTTGTAACGTGCTCAGTGCGTATAGTTGTCCAATGTCATGTTGAATTTTCAAAGAACAAACCTTTGGGACTTTAGTGGAAAAATGTATTTCTGATCAAAAGAACAAGACTAAGATATACAACATAATAAACAAATGCACGTCTATCCCTCACAGCCTCATTTTCATTCATGTCAGATTATAAATAATAAGCCCTTAGCAAGCAATAATGAAGGCCTAAAGGGAATAGATATTCTCATGTGTGGGAATCAGGACACAGAGCCTGTAGAGACGCAGGGACAGACGCGCTGGAGATGCTAATGTATTCCACAAGAGCCACTTCATGAGATGCTAAACACCAGTCAGACGAGCAGAGGACCTGATAGAGGACAGCACTGCCTCATTATTCAACAGCCAAAATGGAGGACGCACTGAGGTCATTGTCACTCATCGTCTTATTATTTTCTTCAGACTAAAGATGCCGTATGTGGGCACAAGTTCAGATAAAATGCCAACATGAAAAATGTATAAAAAAATTACAAAACTGCATGAAATGCATGAAAAAATAGTATTTATTTATAGTAAAACATTACAATTATATATCTTATTTTGTATAAAATTTTATTTAGTGAAAATAATAATAATAACATTATTATTATTATTATAGTCAAATTGATCACAAAATGTTTTGGTCAAATTGTGCATCCCTATAAACAAGCACAGCAAACTTGGAGCTTTTTTTTAAATAATAAAAATAATAATAATAATAATAATAATAATAATAATAATGCTACTAATGATATTATTATTATAGTCAAATTGATATATAATCACAAAATTTTTGGTCATATAGTGCATCCCTACAAGCAAGCACAGCAATCCTGGCAATTAAAAAAAAAAAAAAAAAAGTTATTATTCTTCTTCTTCTTCTTCTTATTATTATTATTATTATAGTCAAATTGATATATAATTACACAATGGTTGGTCAAATTGTGCATCCCTAAAAACAAGCACAGCAAACCTGGAGCTTTTTTTTTAAATAATAAAAATAATAATAATAATAATGTTATTATTATTACTATTTTTATTATTATTATGGTCAAATTGATATAAAAATCACAACATTTTGGGCCCCTACAAACAAGCACAGCAAACCTGGAGTTTTTTTATTTAGTTATTATATTATTATGGTCAAATTAATTGATATAAAATCACAAAATTTTGGCTTAAATTGTGTATCATGTATCACATGCATCAGGCAGCTGCTGAGTGACTTTAAAAGGATTTCTGTCATTCCATCTGATCTCCGTCCAGCTCATGCTCCTCATCGACGCTGTAAACACACAGATCTATGGTCACACACAACTTCAGAAGAGGAAGTGTGGTTTCAAACTAGTTTCAGAATGAGAAATAACTGCTGTGGGCAGCTGCTGTTAATGCTGATGATCATCAGGAGAGACAGGAGAAACCATCACAACCTGGAAAGTGCCTATAATGTTGCCTAGGTAGGCAGTTCACTAGGGTTTGGAACAAAGCTAATATGTGTGCACCAAAATACATCCTTACTATCTAATGAGGAAAAAAAGAAGAAAAATCAATGGTGTTCTTAAATGGATTAGCAGGAACACATCGACACAAGCAAAACTCAAATATTTGCCCTGAAGTCCATGTTTACTCAGAGCTGAACGCTCACAATGCTCCTTTACCTCGTTTATTGACACATTTCTCAACTTGACCAGGGTAAACTTTGAGTGCTAACTAATCCTACAACACAACAGGCCAGAAAACTCTTGTCTATTGGGTTTAACAGTAAGGCTTTTAAGGTAAACATGTTGTATTATCAGCGTGTGGAAACTCGCGCAATGTGATTTTATGATCGTAATGAACTCCATAGATAAACAATCTTCAGATTATGAGCGTCTTATCATGATAAATCACAGCTAGTGTGCAGTTTCCATGAATGTGACCTGACTTGAGGAACAGCTGAAGTCACATGACCTGACAAGAATGACAACACTGCTATAGGTAAGAGGAAACACATCAACAATATTTCTCTCATTTACTCATACACTCTATTGCCAAAAGTATTGGGACACCCCTCCAAATCATTGAATTCAGCTGTTCCAATCACTTCCATGGCCACAGGTGTATACAATATAATGGTGGTAGTTCACGTAAAATCACAGAGCGGGGTCAGCGCATGATGTTTCTGAAGCCAACTTTCTGCAGAGTCAATAGCTACAGACCTCCAAGCCTTACATCACCAAGTGCAATGCAAAGTGTGGGATGCAGTGGGGTAAAGCACGCCGCCACTGGACTCTAGAGCAGTGAGACGTGTTCTCTGGAGTGACCAATCACGCTTCTCTGTCTGCCAATCCCATGGACGAGTCTGGGTTTGGTGGTTGCCAGGAGAACGGTACTTGCCTGACTGCATTGTGCCAAGTGTAAAGTTTGGTGGAGGGGGGATTATGGGGTGGGGTTGTTTTTCAGGGGTTGGGCTTGGCCCCTTAGTTCCAGTGAAAGGAACTCTTAATGCTTCAGCAAACCAAGACATTTTGGACAATTTCATGCTCCCAACTTTGTGGGAACAGTTTGGGGATGACCCCTTCCTGCTCCAACATGACTGCGCACCAGTGCACAAAGCGTCGTTCCATAAAGACATGGATGAGCGAGTGTGGTGTGGAGGAACTTGACTGGCCTGCACAGAGTCCTGACCTCATCCCGATAGAACACCTTTGGGATGAATTAGAGCGGAGACTGCGAGCCAGGCCTTCTCGTCCAACATCAGTGCCTGACCTCACAAATGCGCTTCTAGAAGAATGGTCAAAAATTCCCATAAACACACTCCTAAACCTTGTGGAAAGCCTTCCCAGAAGAGTTGAAGCTGTTATAGCTGCAAAGGGTGGGCCAACTCCATATTAAACCCTACGGATTAGGAATGGGATGTCATTAAAGTTCATGTGCATGTAAAGGCAGGCGACCCAAAACCTTTGGCATATAGTGTATATATAAGGCAACTAGCAACAACCTCCAACACTCTAGGTCACTATAATCTAAATATAAAAGTGATTTAATGCTGTTTCTAAATGTAATGCTAAATATAAGGATTTCACTAGCCAAAAGAAGGAGAGAGGATAATAGTCCAGTCTGTTGATGGTTCCCGTCTGAGGTTATTTCGGGGTCACGGTCCTCAGAGATGAATAATTCCTCACAGGTTATTTCTGACTGTTATTGGACACCTGCAAACGTCAGTCTGCCCGTCTCTACTGACTAAACAACAGACTCCAGAACCACAACACGAGTGAGCAACGGACAAAAACACGAGCCTGAGCTGTTCTGAAGATCTAAAACACTAGTTCTGACCTCTGGCAGATGCAGAAGATCTCTGTCTCAGTCAATCACACACCAATCACTATATCATTGCTCAGAGATGCTCTTTCACAGCTCAGGAGACTTAACAGTGAAAAGCCAAATCCTTACTTCACCTCAGATCTTCTCCTAATCTTCCTTTTTACACTGCATGTGAGTATCGTGAGCTGGTTCGGACGCTGTAATAAAGTGATAGTCTTTGTGTGAATAAAACATCTGGATATAAATATGACCAGAAAACCCAATTCTGATGCAATGGCTGATGATGCAGTCAGTGTGTTTTCTGATGTAGTCGTATATTAAAGCCACACCTAACCTGACAGAAACAAGATGTGACACGCGCTCATGAGAAACACTGAGCAATTCATCCAAATGAAGCATTTCGCATGATGTGAAATCAAAACATCTATCAAATCTATATGGCAGCTTGCTTCCGCCACAGAATAAAAAAAATACAAAAATTCCGAAAACTCAATTTTTGACGTTTCATGGAATTCTGCCACTACTCGAAATTCACAATGACATCTTGCAATTTTGACGTTTTTTGGAATTCTGAGTTTACATCTCGCACCTTTTAAATGTTTCTCGGAATTTTAACATTTTCTCAGAATTCTGATGATTGTTTTCTTGTTTCCACCACAGAATAAAAAAAGGTGATTATCTCACAATTCTGACTTTTCTGACAGAATTGCACGTTTTTATAATTGCAGCAGTTTATAATTCTGGGATAAATGAATGCACTTTTTTTTTCTCAGTATAGTTTGCATACATCTGAGTGTCACTCACCCAGTGTCTTGACGGCGATCTGTCTCGTGAGCGGCGGCGGCAGGTTGATGCACACCAGATCCACATCCGGATGCAGCAGCACGTCATCGATCCGGTTAGTGTAGAAGGGCACGTTCATGTCGCGCGCGAGCTCCTCCGCCTCCTCCTGCGTGCGACCCCACAGCGCCTTCACCGAGAAGCCCTCGTTCTTCAGCAGAGGGATGATAACCCGGGCCGTCAGACTAGTGCCGAACACACCCACCCCGGGCAACATGACGGATGGCTGACCGCTGATGCTCACACACCTGAGGCGGGTGCAGGTCCATGAACTAAGACCATCCTCCTCCCTGTAGTTAATCTACTGTAAATGAGAGTAATCAATAACTATTCAAATGGATTCATCCTCCACCTGCACACTGCGACCCGCGTCTGCGCATTTGTAAACGCTCCCTTGTCTGAATATACGCGATAATATAATATAATATTCACAAATGGATCCGCTTCGGTGTCTGCGCGACGCGCAACACTCGCGTCGCGTCCACTCGGTATCATCCAAAAAGACGCGGACGCGTCACTGCCGAGGTCGCGTCATGTTCCCGTGGCGGATGCAAATATTTCTAAAAAGTGTCTCCGAGCAGCGTTGTAGCGTCTCCGCACCTCTCGCTATCAATATTGCGCTTATCTACTGCGGCCGGTGCGGAGTTCCGCCCTCCCCGTTAACCCCTTCACACCCGGAGAGAGACTCCACCGGTCCTACTATGGCGAAGGCGTGGCGCATGAATATTCATTACGCAGCGTGACGTTAGATAAAGAGAACGTTCTGATTGGCGGCCGGGCAGGTGGGCGCTGGGTACCCTGGCGAATCCACGGCGATGAAGGCGTGGTTTATGAATATTAACTACGTTACGTAATAGGACGCGGAGAGGGTTACCAAGCAACATCAGCGTGGTTAAACGCTTAATATTCATAAGCAAAAGCAGCAGAATTATGCACACAGCTCGTGTGATCTCAGCGGGAGGCAGTGACTGCAGTGAAGGGAAACACAATCATTTCATAAATGGCTTTAGAAGATAAATAAGGGGATTCCCAAGAATTGTGTATGTCATATTAAGATATTTAATTAAGAATGCTTAAGAATAAAATATCACAAGCAGTAAACATACCCACTGCATCATTGCTTCCAAGGGAAATGCAAACCTCACCATCATCATGATGTGTTAAAATATGGTCAATATTCAGATGGAAAGTACAGTAGCAGTCAATAACTGCTGGGGTTTTTGCATGTTCGCAATGGAAGAATGGAGGAGGACACTCTTCAGAAACACATGATCACAACTCATCAGAAGAGCTCAAAAGTCATCCTGAATTTGATTTTTAAAATATGAGACCCTGGAGCACAAAACCATGCAGTCCTGCGTCTCACGGGTGTGTCTGTGGCAATAGCCAACAATGCATATATGGGTCAAAATTATCCATTTTTCTTTTATGTCAAAAATCATCAGGATATTAAGTAAAGATCATGTTCCATGAAGATATTTTGTAAATTTCCTACCGTAAATATATCAGAAATCTATTATTAGTACTAATAGGCATTGCTAAGGACTTCATTTGGACAACTTTAAAGGCCATGATTTGTTTGCACCCTCAGATTTACAGATCTCAGCCAGATATTGTCCTAACAAACCACACATCAATGGAAAGCTTACTTTCAGATGGTGTATACATCTCAATTTAAAAAAAAATGGACCCTTATGATTGGTTTTGTGGTCCAGGGTCACATATTAGGTGGATGTTTTATTGTTACTAAAAATTGCATTACTTTTGCATGTAAACGTGAGGTGAAAGAGTGTTTAGATTACAGTGGACTCAGTGTGTTTGTCAAACGACTGTCCACCCATAAGTCTGTCTGTGATCATGATTTAATCAGACGCTCGTGTCTGTGATCATGTGACGTGCATGTGACCCTGGAATGTGGGAGGGAGAGGAATATGATCATTCTGGTATACAGAATAACAGCTTAATATATATATAATATTTTTTCTAGTGCTGGGCAATCGATTAATCGCATCCAAAGTAAAAGTTTGTGTTTACATAATATGTGTGTAATTATTATGTATATATAAATACACACACATGCATGTATATAATTAAGAAAAATGTATATTTATATATAAGATAAATTATATAAATATATATACAGTATATACATTCCAAATATATACATGGAGTGTGTATTTATTTTTTTAATACATTTTTAATAATTATTGGTGAATATTGCTTAATTGCTGTGTGAATTGCCAGATGAACATTTGCTTTAGATAAAGAAAAGAATCTGGTTACAGTGTAATTATATATTTAAGTACTGAGTAATATTAACTACATTATCAGGGTTTAGTTGCATGTAATTATGCATAATTTACTGTTATTGCTATGGTAAATGCATGTAACATATGTAACAAGGACAAGTGTAACCAAGAATTCTAATGGAATCATGTTTTGGAATGAATCCTAATGCATTAAACGTCTGTTGTTTAGGAATACGATGGCTTGTGTGTAAGTGAAGGGCAGGTTTCACATCGTTTATTCAAGTCTCCTGAAACCCAATGAAGCAAAGGACAAATATTGATTTGGCTGATGGCTCTTGACCTCAGACGAGCAAACGTCAATGCATGCATTGGAATAGAAAATAAGTGAATCAACACACAGTAGCTGCACTGAACACACACACTCTCATCATGTCTCAGTTTATCAGTCAAAATGTGACTTTGACTGTAAGGTCACTTTTTAAGGCGCCACCTGGTGTTGGGTACATGCAAACCACACTTCTCATATATATGAACTGTATATTTTAAGAGCTGTCACTGCTCACAATTTTGTTTTATTTCTATATTACCATTTTTATGTTATGTGTTGCATGATTGCTGGATGCCTTACCATCTGACTTTCTTATTAGTTATTTAAAAATGTGATTTTTGTCTTTGCTAGTATTTAAATGAGTTTTGTGCACGTGCAATCTTTCAGCCCATGTGCCGAAACGTGAGATTAACTGACCTCTCCACTTCACAAGTGTTCAAATAACTCCCCGTTTTGCCTTTATTCGTTCATTTTAAATGCTCCTGTGATGTGTAGTCTCTCAACTCATTTGAGCTCATACTCAGACTCCATGTATAATAACTATACAAGAATTAAAAATAAGTTTCAGAAGAGGTTTAGCATGTCAGTGCTTGACATTTCTAATCTCCCCGCCTCCACTGAAACATTCCACTCTTGCATCATTCCAGATGAAATGAATCAGAACGCATCCGAATGATAGTGTAGCACTTTTATTTAAATTACTCAGAGGCACGAATTTCACTTAAAGGGAGATCCTTCACTACACACCCATGAGTAACGTCCTACCAGAGTCTGTGACGGTCGACGGCCTCAGATTAACACGTCGCACATTTACACAGGTTCTCACGGAGCAGATCTCAGATCAGTTTAGAACCGCTAGCAAACCTGACCTGAGAGCAGCTTCACGGAGAAAACACTCACCTCAGACACTCAGACAATTCAGACACACACACACACACACACCTGTGGTCTGGGGATGGTGATCTGAAATGACAGATGATTCTCATTCTTCAAAAACAAAACACACAAGCATGACCCATCGTACAACACTGGACGCGAGTGAAACCATCACACACTGTGAGGTAGAAGACATGACCCCGACAGAAGACGCAGCCTTTCACATTTTCACTGCTGAGTTTGAAAAAAAACATGGATTTAAACGTGTAAAAAATATGTTGTAAACTTAAGTGTGTTAAACTCAGCCGAAAGTGCTCAGAAAAATATTAATACACACATATACCAACAGAAGTCAAAAGTCTGAGACCACACTGAAAATCTGCCACTTTCAAAATCAAATGTAAACATGGAAATAAAGTTTTGGGATTTTAAATATGTTAAACAACGTTGTGATGTAAACTACAGTATATTAAAAAATATATATAAATAATAAAATAAATATTAAAAATATTTAAATAATAATATATATTTTTTTATTATTTATAAACATTTTTATTAACATTAACAAATATATCATTTTATATATTAATAAATACAATTATACCATATATAACAATTTTATAATTTAATCTATTTTTTATTAATATATAAATATCATTTTATATTAATACAATTATAACATACATACATATATATATACATACACATTTTATAATTATATTAATTTTCATTAATATATAGAAAATAGAACTGAATAAAATAAATAAAATTATATGTATATAGAATTTTAATTTTTTATATGTGTGTGTGTATGTGTATGTATATATTATATATATATAATATATATATATATATATAATATATATATATATATATATATATATATATATATATATATATATATATATATATATATATTTATATATTAAACTATATATACATATAATTATTTTATTCCGTTCTATTTTCACTCAAAGCACAATGCTGATAATATCATTTGTAATGGAAAAATGTATTAAATGCAAAACAGCTGTATTTTCACTAGTGATCTCAGAGTTTTGGAATATACTGTATATATTCTAAAATATTACAATGAATTTCAAATTCCATGTAAATCCGCAGTTTCCAAGTGGGTCTGTTTATGATTAAACCCTACATGAGGAACTCCGTCAGTTTTGGTTTAGAGGGCGCTTCAACACAGTCATCATCATCATCATCCTCTGCTCTTCATCTGTTGCTTTATTCTGGTATTTTTCATTTTGATCAACACATCTCTCAGCGAGGTTATTTGTACCTCATCACAGACGACACAAAACTTTAGTGTTTTCTTTGGTGTCTGAAAGGACAAAGAAAAGAAAATCAGCCACTGTATGTTTGAATGAATCAGTTCAATAACCTCCAGGTCCTTTTGATGAAGAAAAAGTCCAGTTTACAAACAACTCAGATGGAAAACTATGGCATGTTGAATGAGTAAAAGAAATGACCACATAAAATAAAGACAATTTAAAAAGCAATTTTACACAATATCCTGTCCTAAAATTCACAATTTCTCCTAAAGGGAAACACATTGAGCAGTGCAGAAACTACGCCCTCAGATAACACAAGAAAAACTGATCTAACCACATCCTCCTGCCTCCTCTAGATCACAACACACTGTAGAAAAATACAGTAATAATCCTGGTAACAAAATACTGCACCGCAGACAGGGCTTTGAGACAAACACTGAGAGGGACTCAAACCCTGAAGCTGCTGATCATCATGATGGAAAGAAAGAAAACGCCGGAATGAGCGTCAGCCCACAGTGTTCGACCTGTGCAGTTTCAAATCGGATATTTTTGGCACACAAAAACATAACTCTGAATCATCAGATCAAGAGGACACAATCTACACTAGTGTTCAAAAGTTTGGGGTTGGTAAGAATTTTTTATGTTTTAGAAAGAAGTCTCTTCTGCTCACCAAAGCTGCATTTATTTAATCAAAAATACAGCAAAAACAGTAATATTGTGAAATATTATTGTAATCTGAAACAGCTGTTTTCTGTGTGAATATATAGTAAAGTGTAATTTATTCCTGTGATCAAAGCTGAATTTATCATCATTACTCCAGTCTTCAGTGTCACATGATCCTTCACAAATCATTCTGATATGAGGATTTGATGCTCAAGAAACATTTATGATTATTATCAGTGTTGAAAACAGTTCATATTTTTGTAGAAACTGATACATTTTATGTTTCAGGATTCTTTGATGAATAGAAAGTGAACAGCATTTATTTGAAATAGAATCTTTTGTAACATTATAAATGCGTTTACTGTCACTTTTGATCAATTTAATGCATCTTTGCTGAATAAAAGTATTAATAAGTAAGTATTAACCCCAAATTTTGAACAGTCGTGTGTGTGTGTTACATGTGACACCATGTCTGAACCAAGTTCAACAAAATCACAGAAAATAGCTGTTTAATATGATTTTGGACCAATGAGGTGCAAGGACACGGTGTATAAGAACAAAAACAACAGGAAAATAAAATGTTGTAACTCTTGGTAAAACTGCTCTGTGATTTGTCCGAGTCTAAACACAATAATTCCTAAACCTTGTAAAGGTGAAGTGTGTAATTTCTAAATATAATGACTGCCTTCAAACTGTTCCATCTGCTATTGGTCAAAAACAGAAAGCCCCGCCCCCAACGTCACTCCATTGGTCGAGCCCATGTCTCGAGGACGGTAACTGGTTAACAACCGTGTACGTCAAGACAGACACTTTTGAAATGTTCCAGTTAATGAGAAAACATGTTTATTGCTGAGAGTGCTGGTTCTCAGCAAATGTTGTGCTGGGCGGGTCAGCCGTGCCTTTTGCTTTTATCTCCCAATAAAAAAATAACTAAAAAGTGCAAATACAGCTGAAATCATCCTGATTAAACGGATTTCAGTGATTCATGCCGAGATGGAGCCAAAACCAAACCTCAGTACTCAATAATGAGAGCAGCGCCGGCCGGTCACACGGTATGGCTATTCTCCTTCAACGCTGTTCGCATTAAACATTTCAACTTATATAATACAGAACCCTTGGTCAGTGATGCCTTGATTCAAAAAAATAAAAGTTATTGCACATTCCATATCATAAAGTCAGTAACGTCACCTGACACACATTCAGCATCTGCGCGCAGCATCACTATCTGAGCCTCACACATTCCCTTGATATCAGGTGTGTTTTCCCATCATGGATATGATCAGCCAAACGCCGCAGGGCTCTCTGAACACAGATGTTATTTTGGGTATCAAGCGACAATTAAACACACAAATAATAAAAGTGATGCAGGTTCATGATGGAGGCGAGCAGATGGACTTTATGAATGAATCCATATTAAACAGGCATTACGAAACGCTCCTACTTTTGCGCAAACATTGCAAAGCTAAAGCCATTCGCACGATCCTCGTAAAGACCTCTTGAAAACCAACCAACCAGACGGAAAAAACAACCACTGCCACAGACATAAACTAGCATTGTACGAACAAAAAACAATGACACAGTCAATGAGCATAAATTAAAGTGTCGGTATGCCGCGTTATGGATGGTCTCGCCGCTTCACAGGTGCTTCACGTTGAGTCTCTTCAGAGGGTCACAATGTCTCTGTCCCCTAATAAACGCAGCCGGACGTGATGCTGCTGTAAACCACCGCTAGGTTTTCATGACGCCCGGCGTTGCTCTGGATAAAAATAACAAACTGAATTCCTGCCGGAGGGGCGTCGGGCCGCAATCCACTTTATGAATATATGGTGATGACCTCTCGGCCACCGCCGCGCACCAACAGGACCCGGTTGAGACCCTCCATCATGACCTCCAGAAACTCCATGTCTGAGACGCATCGGTCAAGGATAAACATGTATTCCACGCTAACGCTCCAAATAATGCTTCTGGAAGACGTCTGCGTATAGTAAGAGAAATGTTTTAGTAATAGTGATTTAAAAAAAGCAATAATCTTCTCGAGGTCATGCATTACAGTGATTTTACCACAGTAAACGGGTGTTGTTATGCATGACATGACTAAAATCTTACTAATGTAGAGTCTCAAGTTTTATAAAACTGTAATGTTCAATAAATACTTACATTTTGAATAATAATCATCAATAATGAGTTACAATAAAATAATAAACAGTAAAGATAATATACTTTAGATTAGATTTAGGCCATTTGTGTGTTACAGTATTTAAAGAACTATAATAGAACTATTTCTATAAACTGCATTAAATATATTTAATGCATTTAGTTGTTCAAAACTTAAAATCTTATATATGCAATAAATATAACAATTAAAATATAATTATTAAAAAAATAACAACATGTAAATAAAAGGAAATAATATTCATAAAATGGAAATAAAACATTTTCTGAATCAGTGTGGTTTTAGTATAATTTATATACTATAATAGTTATTAATATTGTAAATTAGCTTTAGTTTTTCCATTTTCATTTTAGTGACATTTTTAGTTATTTCAGTTTTAGTTCTCATTTCCAGTTAGTAATTTTAATGCTTTAGCTCAATGCAGAATTTCTAATTTTTGTTTAGTTTTCTGTTTAATTTTTCTATTTAATTATATTTCATCATTTAAAGGGATAGTTCACCCAAAAATAAAAATTATGTCATGATTTACTCACCTTCAGTTTCTTTGTTCTGTTGAACACAAAAGATGATATTTTGAAGAATATTGGGAACCAAACAGTTTCTGATCCCTATTGACTTCTAGTGTATATATATACACCGACCAGCCATACCATTATGACTAATATTGTGTTGGTCCCGCTTTTGCTGCCCAAACAGCCCTGACCCGTCGAGGCATGGACTCCACTAGACCCCTGAAGGTATCTGGCACCAAGATGTTAGTAACAGATCCTTTAAGTTCTGTAAGCTGTAAGGCCACCGTGGTCCAGTTCTGATGCTCACGTGCCACTGTTGGCTCTTTCTGTGGTGCTGTGGTGGACAGGGGTCAGCATGGGCACCCTGACTGGTCTGCATCTATGCAGCCCCATACACAACAAACTGAGATGCACTGTGTATTCTGACACCTTTCTATCAGAACCAGCATTAACTTCTTGAGCAATTTGAGCTCCAGTAGCTCGTCTGCCTTCGCTCCCCACGTGCATCAATGAGCCTTGGCCGCCCATGACCCTGTCGCCGGTTCTCCACTGTTACTTCCTTGGAGCACTTTTGATAGATC
Organism: Rhinogobio ventralis; assembly: GCA_039654625.1. NCBI lineage: Eukaryota > Metazoa > Chordata > Actinopteri > Cypriniformes > Gobionidae > Rhinogobio > Rhinogobio ventralis. The sequence continues at coordinate 31,266,023 of CM077214.1, forward strand.
CTGACCACTGCAGACCGGGAACACCCCACAAGAGCTGCAGTTTTGGAGATGCTCTGACCCAGTCGTCTAGCCATCACAATTTGGCCCTTGTCAAACTCGCTCAAATCCTTACGCTTGCCCATTTTTCCTGCTTCTAACACATCAACTTTGAGGACAAAATGTTTACTTGCTGCCTAATATATCCCACCCACTAACAGGTGCTATGATTAATAATCAGAGTTATTTACTCATAATGTTATGCCTGATCAGTGTATATCATGTTTTTTTCATACTATGGAAGGCAATGGGGACCAACAAAAATGTTTCTAATCCGTTTTTTGACATGATTTTATAAGCGTCACACAGACGAGGTGTAGTTTGTATGAGGATACAGTTTTCATCGCCGCCCCTGTTCCTTGGCGGTCCGGGCATGTTGAGGAGGACCAGATGTGCCCCCTGAGACTTGTTGACCACCACTTCATTCAGTTTGACAGCTGTGTGCATGCAGCGCACGTTTGACTGGTTCCTGTTTCACAGTCATGTGATGATGGACAAAAAAATACAAGTCAGACCGTGTGACCCAATCATATTATTACCCTTTCAAATTCCTGCCAAAGTACAGGGCTAAAAAAAGCTTATTAAATATTCAGTCTACTTTTAGTATATATTGACTAGTATTTGCAAAGCACAGCTTTATATTCATAGTTTACAGTGACATCTGGGCTCAAATACAAATGTCTCTATTATCACAGTGATATTTGATCCTGATTGGTCAATGTTGTCATTCTGTGCTTAAATATTAGTATATAAAGATGCTGAACTGTATAACAGAGATCATTGTTCCAGACAGCTGTGCAATGTGTGCTATGTAAGCATTGCAAAGCTCTTGAATATGGCATGATAATTACATACAGTATGCACTGTAATTCAAGCATCATTTACATTATATATTAGTGATATAATAAAGCCTGTTTGAGGTTAGTGTGCGCAACATTGAGATTTGACATGCACAGCATATGCACATGCCTTTAATAAAGCATCAATTATGACATCACAAATACAGTTGAATCAAAACTTGTGCCTCAGCGCCACCTGGTGCCACTATGAACTGCTACATAAATAAACAAATAAATAAAGTTTTACTGTATATAAAAAATGCAAATAATAATAATGCCACTCTATTAACTGCAGCAAATATACCACAATAAATAAACACTAAATAAATAAAGGTTTTACTGTATATAAAAAATATAAATAATGCAAAAATAATAAGTATGCCACTCTATTAACTGAAGTAAAAATAACAAAATAAATAAACTTCTTTTTTACTGTATATAAAATATAATAATGCAACTAATAATAAGAATAAGAATAATAATGCCACTCTAATAACTGCAGTAAAAATACCACAATAAATAAATACTAAATAAAAGTTACTGTATATAAAAATATAATAATGCAAATAATGAAGCCACTATATTAACTGCAGCAAATATACCACAATAAATAAATAAAAGTTTTACTGTATATAAAAAATATAAATAATGCAAATAATAATAATTATGCCACTCTATTAACTATAGTAAATATACCACAATAAATAAATACTAAAAACATAAGTTTTACTGTATATAACATATAAATAATTATCTAATTAATAGTAATTATTATTACTTGCATTATTATTATTATTATTATTACTAAATAATAAATAAATATTAAATGGAAATAAAAGATGATGTGAGGCACAACAGGTGCAGGTGAAGCACAAGTTTTCCATTATGAGCACACACATGAGCTTCTGCATCTCTCAGGACAAGCGGTGATGGACACGAGGGAATGCTGGGATGCAAACGCACACACACACACACACACGCGCCGAAGCTCACATACACACGTATATGCGTGAATAATCCAGCGTGCTGGAGGGTTTGAGACAGACACAGCTACAGTACAGAGAAATGTGACTTACAGACTCTCCCATTCGCTAGAAAGAGGAAAACGGGACAGAACAACAGAGACAGGCTTAGACGCTTCCTCCAGCTACACACACACACACACTGAAAGATCAACACCATCACTGCCCTCACACAGCTTCATACCATTATATCTGTCCAGTTTGGTCATGGTTTTTTAAGATCATGATTCTCAAATAAATAACAGGAAAATGTGGATCTTGACAAAAATGATGTTCTGCATAGACTTACATTAACCTTTAGGTTATATTTTTAAAAAAAAGTAATAAGAAAAATATGAAATTCATGACAAATAAAGTAAATAATGCTGTCACAGAAATCTCACAAAGCACTTTTATTAGAAATAGCGTCCAAGTTGTTGACAGCTTTTGATATTATTGTGTTTGTACGTTTATCCTTCTAAAATAATTAATAGGGAAATGTGGATCTTAACAAAAACGATGTTCCTGATAGACTTTAACCTTGAGGTAATGTTTAAAAAAATTTATAGGAAATTATAAAAAAAAAAAAAAAATACAAATAATAAAAAATATATATAAAATTGTTGACAAATTAAGTAAAAAAATATATAATCAAATAATTAAACAAACATATAAATAAAGAGTATATAAATAAATAATTAAATAAATGTAATAATAATAATGATAAAAATATTTAAGAGCACTTTTATTAGAAATAGTTTTTGACAGCTTTTGATATTATTGTGTTTGTACGTTTATTCTTCAGAAATAATTAATATGGAAATGTGGATCTTTAACCTTGAGGTAATATTTAAAAATGAATAGGAAATTATAAAAAATAAATAATCAAATAATTAAATAAATATTTAAATAATGAAATGATAATAATATATTGAATTAAATAAATAAATGTAATAATAATAATAATAATAATAATAATAATAATAATAATAATAATAATAATAATACAAAGATTTCAGAGTATTTTATTATAAATAGTGTCTACGGTTTTTTATCCTGCATCTTTTGTGAGATGATTCTTCCCAAATAAATAATGAAAAAGAAGTTAGAAACAAAATAACAATAAATAAATAAATCAATGAAAAAAATAATGAATGAAAAACAATAAATAAAAAATACAATAATGAAAATTAAGAGGGGAAATGTGCTTAAAAGTAATGACAATAATGTCACAAAATGATGGTCCTAAAATTATCATTGTTTTCTTTATGCAAAAAATAACTCCACACTTTTATCTTCTGAATTTGTGAATCATGATCTACACGTTCTTCATTAGTTACCATTCGAGAGGACGTCACCGAGAGAATATAATTATCACTATTACATAAAAATGAAAAAACATGTCAATAATCTATGAATCTATGAAGACACAGACACATGATGAAAGCGTGACCGTCACACATGATGACACACTGTGGTCATGACGTCACACACACACATCATGCAGACCGTGTGCTTTAAATACCCAGAAGACTCTGGGCTTTTGTGCTCATGCATCCCAGTTAAACTTTCATCTGAGCATTTAAAGTATTAAACCACACGATACAGTGATGAAGTTGGTAGAGCTGGTAACTTACGGTTTCATGTTGAAAAGGTCTCGCACGGCCATGTTTGTGTTGGGCTCTCGGTTGCGGTTGCGTTCGGTGAAGAACTTCTCTTTGGTCCAGGTCATGTGGACTCGCTCCGGCGCCGCGTCGGCCTTGTCGTTCAGCGCCGCGTGAGACGCCGTGTTTCTGTCGTGGATCAGCTGGGCCTGTGACGTCAGATTAGATCAATAAATATACTACTAAACAATCACGAAATTACGGATTTACTTTTTGTCTCCAAGCTACAAATACTTTCCATGAAAAAAAAAATGTAAAATACCATTTAAATGCGTTGAGCACAAAACATTATGAGATCTATAGTCAAAGAAAAGCATGTCAGATTAATGTTTTAGTTTGTCTGCACACATGCAACTATATTAGTCTGTAATATGCAGACTGCTAACATGCAATATGAACCATTTTCATTCATTCTTACATTTATTTATAATAAGGTGAAAGGAAAGAGGGGTCATTGACGATCACGTGGGGTCACAAGAGTTCACAGGTGCTCGTGCATGAAGTCACTGCCACATGCATGATGGGAAGGTTTCTGAAGGGAGGAGCACACCGGTACAGCTACAGAGCCAATGCTAAAGCTAATGCTATGCACACATGAACGAGTGTAAAATACGTGAGCAATCTAGTCGTCTTCTGGCTCTGCACTTGTAGGTGTTCAATCCTTTGAATTCACTACCTCGTCTTGATTTTCCTCATCTAGTTGGCTGTTCTGGTTATTGACGCCTGAGCTGTGGGCTCCGCTCTGGTTCTTCCTCCGAATGGAGCTACGCGATTCGTCCGTGATGCTTTGAATCTGAGGTGTGCGTTTCCCCGAGAGTAGCAGAAATGAAAGAGGGACCACAAGTCACAAAGCTGAAATCATGTGCCACCGCCGCGATCCTCAGCCCTTGTACATTATTAATCACAGCAGTTCAGACGTTTTCTTGAATCTCATGAAGAAATGTCAATGCAAAATGAAATGCAAGAAACCATATTTTGCCTATTTTTAGGGCCATTAAGAATTTTTTGCATTGTGACATTATTTTCATGACAATTGTCATTACCGTAATGCAAAAATATAATCCTGTCCAATTGAAATCAGCATAAATAATGAAAATATAAATATTGCAGTAGTATTATAAACAATAAATACAGTAATCTCATAAATACTAACATGACATATACTTACAAATGTGCTTAATTATATATATATATATATATATATATATATATATATATATATATATACACACACACACACACACAAACACACACTAGTGCTGTTAATCGATTACATTTTTTTACTAATTAATCACACATTTTTCTATAATTATGTCTAAATAATACTATAACACTATAATGCACAATTATATATATATATATATATATATATATATATACACACATACAGTATATGCATTAATGAAAATTAATATCTACATTAAAATTTTTTTTTTACCATATTACAGTTGCCTACTGACATTAGTTTACAAAATATAGCATGAAAATAATGTCACAATTTTAAAAAACAAATGGCTTTCTTTAAACAATATACAATTTCTTATGTTTTCTTTTGATTTTAGAGTGAAATATGTACATATTTTGCCATTTCTTGATAGTTTTGGTGAGTATTAATGAAGACAAATAAAGGCAAATATTGTGAATTCATTCATTGGATGCTCTTGAACGCTGAAACATCACCTCTCGCTCGCGCTCTGTCCTCGACAGCTGCATCTGCTTCAGCATCTGTGAGCGCTGCTCCATCACCAGAGTCTTCTCGTAGGTGAACGCTGAGATGTCACTGTCATGCTAGAGAGAAACACACCGCAGGCTCAGTTACACCAGTGACATCAACACGCATGAGCAACCTACATAAAGATATTACACAAATGATCAACCATTATGTTAAAATTAAAATAAATAAATAATAACAATAGTAATAATAATACAATAATAATAATAATAATAATATTATAGTATAATACAATTTTTTTTTTTAAATATATATATATATATATATAAAATGAATTACCACTATTAAAATTATAATATAATATAATTAATATAATCTAATATAATCTAATATAATAATATTTTTACAGCATGTTTAGCAAATCACAGTTCGACCTCAACAAAGATATTAAAAACATTATCAAACACACACAAAACATCAAAAGGCTTCCTGTGAAAATTGAAGCTGTTAAATAAATATTATGATGCGTTAATAAATTATGACAGAATTATTACTCTTGCATAATAAAATATTAATTTAATAATATATGTAAAAATTTATATTAAAATTACATTTTATATTAGAACATGTAAATTATATTTTAGTATGTTAAATAAATTAATAATAATAATAAGATCATTCAATATTAGGTAGCAATAATAAATAATTATAATAATTGTATTATAAAATAATAATTTATTAAAATGTGAAATTATTATTATTATTATTATTAATAACAACAACAACAACAACAACAATAAAAGATAATTCAACCTTATGTAGCAATAATTTAATATAATTAATATAATATAAGTTTAAAACATTATATTATTATATTAAATAAAATAATAATAATAATACAATAGTAATTTAATATTATACAACAATAATAAATAATTATAATATAAATGACATGCAAATTAAAATATTATATTCATATATTGAATAAATGATTAATAACAATAATACGATAATTCAATATTATGTAGCAATGATAATAATTCTAAATACAGTATAATACAAAAATTAAAACATTATATATGTATATAAATTAAATTAACACTATTAAAATTAATATAATATAATATAATATAATATAATATAATATAACATAATAATATTTTTACAGCATGTTTAGCAAATCACAGTTCAGATTACAATAAAAAAAAAAATACATGCAGTCCAACTGTACAGCAAAACCAATTTTCGATCCCGGTGGCAAGAAAAAGCATGTGTATCTGCTCACCATTTCCACCACCTCCACCTCAGCATTCAGCCGGAGGTGATAGAGGAACATCTGCAGGTCTTTCTTCATCTGGATGCTGTTGTCGTCTAACTGAGCCACAGTGAAAATGCGCATCTTACACTTCCTCCACACCTGAGAGACGCGGACACAGAAGAGCGAGAAAAGTTGCGATGACACTTTCCCTAACAGGATAAAGCTCTGATTAAAGCTCAGGGCCGCACCTTGTGCTGTCGCAGTAAGAACGGCAGAAGCATCAACAGGCCGCCGTCATGAACGATCCACCACACGTCGATGGTTCCTTCACTGAGACGCTCCTGATGAGGGAAACTGTCCACGTTTTTGGCCACCAGCAGGGCCTGATGGGCGGCAGTCGTCTCTCGGACCGTCTCTGTGGAGAGAAATGCCAAACAGCCTCTAAAGATCTTAGAAATCCTACAAGTCTTGTTTGTTTCTTTCTCTTTAAATGAGATGCAGTTAAACAGTGTTTGGATGTAAAGTCCGACTCAGACCTATGAAGCTCTTCCAGGACTGAGGGTCGTTGGACTGTCTCCAGCTCCCGGGCCAGGCCATCAGAACAGAGTTGTGCTTCATTCCTCCGAGCCCGGCTGACTGGACCAGGTGAGAGATGCCGTCACGCAGGTTCGACGACACCACGACATGACAGAAGCCCTTCGTCTTCTCAGCGGCCATGGCTGCTTTTATGTTCTACAGAAATTAATATGTGAAGAAAATGCCTCATATCATTCAGAGACATTTCATTAACATGAACAAACATGGATTTTGAATTGCTCAGTTCTCTGTGTGGCCACTAGGTGTCAGTATGAGTTCAATGATTGAGTCCTGTTTGCTCAGTTTATTTGAGGAAAAACTGCCTTGACATTTTGTAATTGACTGTTCATACTGTGTATGTGTCAAATCAATTTACATAGGGTGAATCTTAAATTAGAGGAATGTTTTGTCCTCTAGGATGATTTTAAAGACAAAATACTATCACAAAAACAATCAGTGATTCTTGTTTTAAACTATGGGTGGATTATAATCGCTTTACACTCTAACACAAAGATTAAAACATTATATTAATATATTAAATACATTTCAAAATAATAAGACAATTCAATTTAATTATGTAGCAATAATAAATATTTATAATGATTATAATATAGTATAATAAAAAAATAAACATATTTATATATAAAATTAATTAATACTACTAATAATAAATATAATATAATATAATATAATATAATATGTCATAAAGTTTAATTGACCAGAGTTTCTCTACGTCTACAGTTGGAAACACTTTAGTGTTTAAAATTAATGTACTTACTAATGTTAAAGGGGAAGTCTAATGCGATTTCATGCATTCTGACTTATTTAAACTGTTAAAGAGTTTCAAAAAATGAGTTAGACGAGTATGGATGACATCATAAAGGGCGGAATTCCTTGTATGGCCATTTCTCCCGGATGAGCGTCTGCACGTCAACCAGAGCAAGAGCAAGAGCCGCCCATCAACGAGCTTTGCTCGGGTTAAGGGAGCCATTGGCTGCGCTGCCATTTTTTTTTAGACTACGAAATCAACAATGTCACTAAAGAAGTGTGTTTCTGGTTGTGAGGGAAAGATCACCTTGTTCAGCTTCCCAAATAACCCAGCATTAAAAGGGATAGTTCACCCTGAAATGAAAGTGAAGTCATCTTGACATCCCTGCTGTTGTTCCAATGTTCTTCTATCTTTTTCGAAACCTTAAAAGGAGAAATTTTGAACGTCCTGCACGCTCTCCTCCATATAATGGCAGTGAATGGCGACCAGGCTAAAACTTTATAAAAAGGATAAAAAAGTATCACGTAATGATACAGTGAGACGCGCGACACGTTTGAAAAGTGTTCAGGAGGCATACTATAAGGTTTTGCAAGAAAGAAACCTTATTATTCAATCAAAATACTGAGCTCGGCCGTTACTCTGTGTGCTTTCCTGGGAGTGCATGTGAGCCGTCAGCAGCCGCTCACTCTTACTCGCACTGTTGTCATGACAACCAGAGTACTCAGAAGTCGAAACAAACGCGACTCTTGTCTCTAAGGTAAATGATAAGAAATAATACAATAAAACTAATATTAAGGTAAACTTCCTGAAGTGAATGTTGTGTACCGGTTGTCATGACAACAGTGCGAGTTATAGCAAGCGTGAGCGGCTGTTGATGGCTCACACACACTCACAGGAAGGTGCACAGAGTAATGGCCGAGCTCAGTATTTTGACTGAATAATAAGGTTTCTTTCTCACAAAACCACTTTCCATATATGCCGTGCATCTCACTGTATCATTACATAATACTTTTGTATCTTTTTTGTAAAGTTTTAGCCTGGTCGCCATTCACTGCCATTATATGGAGGAGAGCGTGCAGGACGTTTTTCAAAATTTCTCCTTTTGAGGTCCGAAAAAGATTGAAGGACATTGGGACAACAGCAGGGTGATTAAAAGATGACTTTGTTTTCATTTCAGCGTGAACTATCCCTTTAAGGAAAGAGTGGATGCAGTTTGTTTTTCCGGAGCAGCAACGGAGTTGTGCAAGTGTCTTTCTTCTTTCTTCACCTGTTCTGCTTGTTTGGCCTCTGTGTCTCTGGTGAGGTACGTTCCCTCCAGCACCGAGCCCACGATGGTCAGACCTTTGCCCGCTTTCAGCTGCGTGGTGAAGGACAGAAGACGAGGGTGTTTCACCGACAGCTCAGAGTCCAGATTGAGCAGCACCAGCAGCTGCGGTCTGAGAACATCAGGAATGGAGTAAATCAAGGGCGGATACTCCATCATGAGCTACCACAACTAATTTCTGCATATACTCACTCGAAGCCTGCTTATATAATTATTCATGGCTACAACTTTTCATAGTACAACTCGTATGAAATGTGCTGTTGATCATGTGTTTTAATGCATTACACTCTTCAAAATGTAGCACTGTATCGGTATGTATAATGTATTAGTGCATAACCTTTTATTTACAAGAACACATTATAATGCACTAAAAAAGAAAGGATTCTGCATTCTCAAATCAAACTGTGGAGGTTTTTCCAGCCCGGGATTAAAAGATTATGCAGGACTATGAGAGGTGTGATGCTTTCAGGTGAATGATGTCAATCTGAGGCTAGAAGTCAAGAGCTCAGGATATCTGCCATTATCATTAATGAAGATTACTCTTTATTAAACACGGCAAAAGTTGTATAAATAAAATCCACTAAAATGAATTCCAACTGGGTTATTCTAGTGCAGCTGGGAAGTCGTGAGCAATGTTATTGTAGTATCACTGAGATATTATTATAATTTCTATTATAGGTAATAGTCTGAATTTTCCATTTTTATTACAATTATTTGTTTAAGTTTTAGTAATTTTGTTGTATTTCCTTGGCAACTAGTTTTTTAAATACTTTATTTCAGTTCTTTATTTTATTTCAATATACAAAAATGTGTTTTTTTTATGTTTTTAGTTTTAGTTAACTATAATAACCCTGGCCATGAGATGTGATGACAGACTCTCATCATGACAATCAAAGGAGCTAAAGAGGCTTAGACATGGGAAAAACACGGAAGACCTGAGACAGAGATTGTCTAGCGGCTCACAGATGTCACAGATCATTTTCTCCTGCCGTAGATTAGACCGCTGCGACGAGGAATGAACAGGTCTGACCTGAATCCTGAAAGACGACTGAAGTTTCATTGCATCTCATTGTATGCAGGTTATTTAATCCATGAAAGATTACTGAGAGCTCTGGGAAAAATCCAATACTGATTCTCTCTGGATTATGACACTGAAGTGCAGGGTGAAGGAGAGAAAGAAAGCGGTATTGAAATCTGTTGACTGCTAGATACTTTGCTATACTTACTTTCAAATACATATGAATAAAAATAATAACATTTTTACAGCAATAAATAAATAAATAAATAACATGAATCTTAAATTAGAGGAACGTTTTGTCCTTTTAAAGACAAAATATAATTATGGGTGGATTATAATCGCTTTACATTCTAACACAAAGATTAAAACATTATATTAATATATTAAATACATTTCAAAATAATAAGACAATTCAATTATGTAGCAATAATAAATATTTATAATGATTATAATATATTAACACAAAACATATTATTATATTAAATGAATTAATACTACTAATAACACAATATAATATCATATAATTGTGATTATGTATTATTATTGTTTTCTTTCTAATTTTTAAGAGTGCAGAAAAGGTAAAATGCCAAGAATTGCTCTATTCAGAATCATAAATAAATTTAAAATAAATGTATAAAAAGTGTGATTCTTCAATTAGAGGAACTTTGTCCCCTTTTGTCAAAATATTAGGTGATAAACAAGTGATCTACACTACCGTTCAGAGGTTAGGATAATTCAAAAAGTTTAAGATTTTTTTAATGTTTTGAAAAATACTTTTATGCTCCCCGATGCTGCATTTATTTAATTAAAAATACAATAAAAACAGTAAAATTGTGAAATATTATTCCAATGTAAAACAGCTGTTCTCTATGTGAATATATAGTAAAGTGTAATTTATTCCTGTGATCAAAGCTGAATTTATCATCATTACTCCAGTCTTCAGTGTCACATGACCCTTCAGAAATCATTCTCATATGAGGATTTGATGCTCAAGAAACATTTATGATTATTATCAGTGTTGAAAACAGTTCATATTTTTGTGTAAACCGTGACACATTTTGTTTTCAGGATTCTTTGATGAATAGAAAGTGAACAGCATTTATTTGAAATAGAATCTTTTGTAACATTATAAATGTGTTTATTGTCACGTTTGATCAATTTCATGCAGCCTTACTGAATAAAAGTATTAAAGTTCTCAAAAAAAAACAAAAAACTTTTGAACTATGATTTTGGACAGGTAATTATTTTAATATGGATTAATTTGGTCTATATAAAAGTGCTTGTGTATTAAGACGGTTTTTGATCCTCACCTCCAGTTTTTCGTGTGCGGTGGCGCCTCCTCCAGCCGAATGAGAGCGAAGCGCGCCGCATTGAGGGACACGCCGCGGATTCCGTCGCCCCACTCCTTCTCCGCCCTGAACACAGACGTTAAAGTCACAGTGAGGGAGTTTTCACTTACAATGACTCACCGCAGACAATCACTCAGATTCGTCTGTAGTCAGCTTAACGTCTGCACTGACTCACGGCGTGGGCTGTAATGCGCTTCTGCAGCTCTTACCCGCGGTATTCGATGTATTTGTAGATGCATCCAGCGATGAGCATGGCCACCAGAGCATAGTACCAGGAGGATATGAACATCAGAGCCAGACATAAACTCATGCCGAGAAACGAAAGAGCCCTGATGAGTGAACAGCTCAGTTAAAGTACACGAAACACTTTAAATAAAACAATAAATCATCTAGATGGCAATAATATTAAATGGAGAGCAAACGGAGACATTATTGTGCTACTAACGTCACCAAACACATAAGCACAAATAGCAATATTTGTCATTGTTACATATGTTACACGCAGTTACTATAGTAATAACTACAAATTATGCATAATTACATGCAATTAACCCTAAACCAAATCCTAACCCTATAGTAAGTACATGTAGTTACTTAAAGGAACACACCGACTTTTTGGGACTTTAGCTTATTCACTGTATCCCCCAGAGTTAGATAAGTCCATACATACCTTTTTTATCTCCGTGCGTGCCATAACTCTGTCTGACGCACCCACCGCTAGCCTAGCTTAGCACAAAGACTGGAGGTAAACGGCTCCAGCTAGCCTACTGCTCAATAAGTGACAAAATAACACCAACATTTTCCTATTTACATGTTGTGATGTGTATAGTTACATCGTGTACTAAGACCGACGGAAAATTAAAAGTTGCAATTTTCTAGACCGATATGGCTAGGGACTATACTCTCATTCCTGCGTAATAATCAAGGAGCTTTGCTGCCGTCCCATGGGTGCAGCGGCGCAATGATATTACGCAGCGCCTGAAAATAGTCCCCAGCACGCTCTCTGTGCAAGCAGGTTGTCACGTTGGTTATGTTGACGGAAGTTAGCCTATTTTCAGGCGCTGCGTAATATCATTGCGCCGCTGCCCCCATGGTACGATAAGCTAAAGTCCCAAAAAGTCGGTGTGTTCCTTTAATATTACTCAGTACTTAAATGTATAATTACAGTGTAATAAAAACACCTTAAAATAAAGAGTAACCCAAGATTTTAAAAATATGCATTTTAACATAAACAATTAAGACTAATGCTAATGTTTCTCCTGAGAAAACCCCCCCAGTAATCAGTTTCAGAAGAGATCTCTCAATGTCAGCTATTGTCTCATTTGGGTCTATTTTAATTTCTCCAGAGGATCATATGAACATATGGAACATATGAGATCAACCTGAGAATCAAGCTTCCTGAAGCAAAAAATAGCGACATCTGAGCAATGAATTTGTTCCTCTGTAATATTATACATAATCCTTCAGTATGTGCCAAGTCAATGTACTTCAGTTCCTTAGTGTGGGACTTGAAATTATCCATCAGGAATTGATTTAACTGTAAAAAAAATATATATATATATATATACAAATGCACACTACCATTCAAAAAGTTGGGGATTTTTTAAAATACTTTTATTTTATTCAGCAAGGATGCATGAAATTGATCATTTATAAAGACATTTATAATGTTACAAAAGATTCTATTTCAATAAATGCTGTTCTTTTGAACTTTATATTAAACAAAGAATATTGAAACATAAAAAGTATCACCATTTCCACAAAAATATGAACTGTTTTTAACATTGATAATAATCATAAATGTTTCTTGAGCATCAAATCATCATATTAGAATGATTTGTGAAGGATCATGTGACACTGAAGACTGAAAATTCAGCTTTGATCACAGGAATAAATTACACTTTACTATATATTCACATAGAAAACAGCTGTTTTACATTGTAATAATATTTTTAAAAAATGTACTGTAGTTTTAATCAAATAAATGCAGCCTTGGTGAGCAGAAGAGACTTCTTTCAAAAATATGAAAAAGTTGCACCAACCCCAAACTCAAGCCACATGATAGATATGAGTGTTGTGTGTCTCACCAGTGGTAGTATTTGAAGCGTGGCCTCCAGTTGGGCGTCCTCAGCAGCGTCTGGAGCGCACAGGCCAGATTGACGAACAGATAACACATGAGAAAGAACCTGACGAGAGAAACACAGTCAAACACACAGTCTGTCACCACAGCGAAGGAGAAGCCACATTAGACATGAGACTTACATTGAAAGGATGGGCGCCACAGCGTCAAGAGAAGCGATGAGAATCCCAATTTCACAGATCAGAGCCGTCAGAAGAAGAGCCCACGTCGGCTCTCCGTTGGCTTTGCCATGACCAAACACCTGAGAGACGATCACATGACAGTCAGAGCACTATACGGCAAGATATGAGGATGCTTATGTGTCGAATAGTACAAAGATGTGTCGAATGATTCAAAAAACATTTAAAAAAAAACAGTTTAACAGCTATTGTTACTAAGATAAACCATGGTAATCTGGTATTAACCGGCACTGTCATCAACAAAAACGGTTTGAAGTAAATACCATTTTAATTCACATATTCACAATGAATTTATAATTTTCTAATAGAAACAATAATTGAAGTAATTTAGTTTTTTTTTTAAATACATTTTATAAAATGGTCCTGTCTTTGATTCGAAATTCAACAGCAAAACTATAATACTATATAAATAATTCTAAAATGATAGTTGGTAAATTCAATACATTTCTGTGAATTTTCAGTTCAAACTGTTCCGTTTCAATTAAATCGGCTAAAAAAATTAATTATTAAAAACAATGAAATTGTCATTTACTCGCCCTCAAGTTGTTCCAAACCTATATGAGTTTCTTTCTTCTGTTGAACACAAAAGAAATTAATGGTAGCCATTGACTTCCATAGTATTTTTTTTCCTACTATGGAAGTCAATGGGGCCCGTCTGCTGTTTATTCAAAATATATTCTTTTGTGTTCAACAGAAGAAAGAAACTCATACAGGTACAAGTAAATGATGATAGCATTTCATTTTTGGGTGAACTATCCCTTTAAAAATGAAATTTGAATAGCCATTATTGAGCTCTGGCACTTTGAATCCGATACATTCGTAGTGCAAAAGTACCTCAAGGAAGGGCACTATGCCGTCTCGAGCGATGGCCTGCAGCAGTCGGGGGGCGCCGGTGAGACTCTGAAGCCCCGCCCCACAGCAGGAGAAGAAAGAGCCAATCACGATCACCCAGGGGGAGGGCCAGGACAGCGTGCCAATCACCAAGTTCCCTTTCACAGAGTCTCCAAACCTAATGAACAGGATTGATATTAAATATTAACATCTATTATACTGTATATAATATATTAAACATTTTGTGCATATGTTTAGTTATATACACCAATCAGGCATAACATTATTGTGTTGGTCCCCATTTTTGCTGCCAAAACAACCCCGACCCGTCGAGGCATGGACTCCACTAGACCCCTGAAGGTGTGCTGTGGTATCTGGCACCAAGATGTTAGCAGCAGAAGGTTTCCCAGAAAAACATTGCCCAAAGCATCACACTGCCTCCGTCGGGCTTGCCTTCTTCCCATAGTGCATCCTGGTGCCATGTGTTCCCTAGGTAAGCGACGCACCCGGCCATCCACGTGATGTAAAAGAAAATGTGATTCATCAGACCAGGCCACCTTCTTCCATTGCTCCGTGGTCCAGTTCTGATGCTCACGTGCCACTGTTGGTGCTTTCGGCGGTGGACAGGGGTCAGCATGGGCACCCTGACTGGTCTGCGGCTATGCAGCCCCATACACAACAAACTGAGATGCACTGTGTATTCTGACACCTTTCTATCAGAACCAGCATTAACTTCTTGAGCAATTTGAGCTCCAGTAGCTCGTCTGTTTGGTCGGACCACACGGGCCAGCCTTCACTCCCCACGTGCATCAATGAGCCTTGGCCGCCCATGACCCTGTCGCCGGTTCTCCACTGTTCCTTCCTTGGAGCATTTTTGATAGATACTGACCACTGCAGACCGGGAACACCCTACAAGAGCTGCAGTTTTGGAGATGCTCTAACCCAGTCGTCTAGCCATCACAATTTGGCCCTTGTCAAACTTGCTCAAATCCATTTTTCCTGCTTCTAACACATCAACTTTGAGGACAAAATGTTCACTTGCTGCCTAATATATCCCACCCACTAACAGGTGCCGTGAAGAAGAGATCATCAGTGTTATTCACTTCACCATTCACTATGATTCATAATGGTCATAATGTTATGCCTGATTGGTGTATGTATACATACACATTTATTACATGATTGAAGTATTTCTCTCAGGCTTTCTTACTATGAATCTTGGGAGGAAACATAATTGCTGCCTATCTTTGGAACAGCCTGATGCCCTAAAGTAGGGAGCACACTATGTTTTGGAATTTTCCTGATATAATCACAACACAAGTTGACTCTTGGGATACTTCACATAAAGGCTTCTTTGACTGCAGTACCTAAACTGCTCATAAACAGGCTTTGCACAGAAACCGACCGTTATTTAAAGTATATTAAGTTTATTCAGGAAAATGAGGGATAGAAAATCGCTCACTTGTCTCGGAGCACCACACCGTCGATGCAGGCGCCAAACAACACAACGCAGGACAGATCTGATTTACAGCGTTAAGAAAATGATTCTCCCAGAGGATGAGAGATGACAAACAGCATCTCTCCTTACACTTTCTCTCATACAGACACAATACAAAATATAGCTGCAAGCAGCCATTAAGGGGCCAAGCACAAAGAAGGCACAATAAGTCTTGCCACCATGGCTAGGAGTATCAGACCAATTGCAACAATAAGCAATTAAAGCCATATTAAGATGATTTTAATACAGTTACTAGTAAAGATTTAATGGTTTATCACTTTTTATCAGTAGGTAGCGCTGTGACCAAAGCGATATGGTGTGGTCAGAGTGGTCAGAGAGTCGACCAAATATGGCAAAATTGGTATCTATGTTCTCGGCATGAGAAAATTATTAAGACCAGTTTCATTACAATAGGCTAATTTAATCAAAAGTTGTTAGCATTTTTGGAAATTCCATTATAACTTTTGACCACAAGGTGGCGCTGCCCCGAAAGTTTTTGAGTTGCCAATGCATTCGTAAAATGTAGCATTTTTTGATTAAATTCAAAATGGCTGACGCCCAAAATGGCTGACATGGGAAAATTGGGTATCGTATGACTCGGCATGATGAACCAAATCTATAGAGACCAGTTTTTGGCTAAAGTGTTCAGAAGTTATAAGCAAAAATGTCAATTTTTCATTAGGTGGCACTGTGCCGGAAAAGTTGCAGGTAGCCTCAGGTCATGGTTGGCATAACCCACACCAAGTGGGTCAGAATACACTAAAGCGTTGCAGAGATATAGCCTCACATTCATTTTGGCGGGCACTTCGTCAAATTCGTTTGTGTCAAATTCATTTGCGCGTTATCTGAGAACGGTTTGACCAATCAACTTGAATTCCATAACTTGTTGTCAGCATGGTCTGTAGATGATCTGGTTCAATTATCGTAAGAATCGGAGCAACAGCCTAGGAGGAGTTCTAAAAAGTTCGGAAAATTCAAAATGGCGAAAAAATTCAGAACATTCAAATCATCTTGAGCAATGGAATCAGAGGAAAAAGAATTTTGTTTCTAGCCCTTACGTTATTAGCACAAACTTAAGTCAAACTTTGGACAGGTGGTGGCGCTAGAGGGATTGAGTAAGAGACTCCAAAATTGGTGTAGTTAATGTTGGGCCAGTCCTCTGTCAGTGTGCCAAATTTCATCATTTTCCCGCAAGCGATTCTATGAGCTACCATAGACTCAAGAGCGGAAGAAGAAGAAGAAAAAGAAGAAGAAGAAGAAGAAGAAGAAGAAGAAGAAACGGAACAATAATAAGAACGCCAACGATTACAATAGGTGCTAATGATTCAGTGATTTAGTGCAGTGTGATTTCACTACATGGTAAATGGTGCAATGGATTTAAAGGAACTTTAGGAAGCAAAGGGAAGGTTTGTAAGGGAAGTAAGGATACAGATGATGGTGGTGGTTATGATGGCGAGGATGGTTCCAATGGGAATGGACCTCTGAGCGTCTCTCAGATCCCCGGATCTGTTGGATCCAGCCATGATTCCTGCAGAAAAGAGGAGTGTGTGTTTTTATCAAATCAAGCCAAAATAAAATTCTTATCATTCAGATGTGAGAAAATTCATGTTGTCTCTAATTCAAAATTCAATAGCAAAAACAGTGTTAGAGTCAGTGTTGTTTTGGTAACAAAAAACTAACCTAAAACTATTAAAAATCATTTTCATTAATTGATTAAAATAAAAACATTTATTAAAAATAGAACTTTTAGAAATGTTGCCTTGGAAACTAAAATAAAATGAAAGCTGGAATAATATATAAATATTAGATGAAAAACTTAAACGACTGCAATAAAATAAGTTTGAGATGAAGTACTAAAATTACTAAAACCGAAATAAAAACTAAAAGTAACAAAAATTAGAAAGAAAAAAAAAAAAAACCTGTAACAAAATTACAAAAAAATAAAATTAAAATTAATTTATAAAAAATATATAATTTAGAAAAATATCAAAAATATGAATAAATACTATGATAGTATATAAATAAGACACTAATAAGTTAGTAATTTCAATTAATTTCGGTGAATTTTGCAGTTCAAACTATTCGTTTGAATAGAGTATAACTAGATAAATAGAAATGTTGCCTTGGAAACCAACTAAAATAAAATTAAATAAAATGAATTTAATTTTTTTAAAATAAAATGGAAAAAAAAAGCACAAATGATAAAACTAAAATTTTAAATATAAAAATAAAAGCTGATTCAAAAATATTACCTCAAATACTATAATAGTATATAAATAATACTAGATTTGGTAAGTTCTGTGAATTTCCAGTTCATTCAGCGAAACAACACTATTTTCCAAAAAAATTTATACATTACAATTTTTTGGTGAATATAGATTTTGTTGCTTTTTTGTATTGCTATATATACACAGTACACATATAAACATTTAAATTTAGGTTTATTAATTTAAATAGATTTTTTTTTCTGTATGTTGTATTAAACTGAACTGAAACGACCGTTTTGATCAAATGTTCCTCTGAAAACTAAATAAAATCAACATTTAAAGCCACTTCAGAGCAGATACATAAATACTGAGATATATATATATATATATATATATATATATATATATATATATATATATATATATATATATATATATATATATATATATATATATATATATACACACTCACCTAAAGGATTATTAGGAACACCATACTAATACTGTGTTTGACCCCCTTTCGCCTTCAGAACTGCCTTAATTGTACGTGGCATTGATTCAACAAGGTGCTGAAAGCATTCTTTAGAAATGTTGGCCCATATTGATAGGATAGCATCTTGCAGTTGATGGAGATTTGTGGGATGCACATCCAGGGCACGAAGCTCCCGTTCCACCACATCCCAAAGATGCTCTATTGGGTTGAGATCTGGTGACTGTGGAGGCCATTTTAGTACAGTGAACTCATTGTCATGTTCAAGAAACCAATTTGAAATGATTCGAGCTTTGTGACATGGTGCATTATCCTGCTGGAAGTAGCCATCAGAGGATGGGTACATGGTGGTCATAAAGGGATGGACATGGTCAGAAACAATGCTCAGGTAGGCCGTGGCATTTAAACGATGCCCAATTGGCACTAAGGGGCCTAAAGTGTGCCAAGAAAACATCCCCCACACCATTACACCACCACCACCAGCCTGCACAGTGGTAACAAGGCATGATGGATCCATGTTCTCATTCTGTTTACGCCAAATTCTGACTCAACCATCTGAATGTCTCAACAGAAATCGAGACTCATCAGACCAGGCAACATTTTTCCAGTCTTCAACTGTCCAATTTTGGTGAGCTCGTGCAAATTGTAGCCTCTTTTTCCTATTTGTAGTGGAGATGAGTGGTACCCGGTGGGGTCTTCTGCTGTTGTAGCCCATCCGCCTCAAGGTTGTGCGTGTTGTGGCTTCACAAATGCTTTGCTGCATACCTCGGTTGTAACGAGTGGTTATTTCAGTCAAAGTTGCTCTTCTATCAGCTTGAATCAGTCGGCCCATTCTCCTCTGACCTCTAGCATCAACAAGGCATTTTCTCCCACAGGACTGCCGCATACTGGATGTTTTTCCCTTTTCACAACATTCTTTGTAAACTCTAGAAATGGTTGTGCGTGAAAATCCCAGTAACTGAGCAGATTGTGAAATACTCAGACCAGCCCGTCTGGCACCAACAACCATGCCACGCTCAAAATTGCTTAAATCACCTTTCTTTCCCATTCTGACATTCAGTTTGGAGTTCAGGAGATTGTCTTGACCAGGACCACACCCCTAAATGCATTGAAGCAACTGCCATGTGATTGGTTGATTAGATAATTGCATTAATGAGAAATTAAACAGGTGTTCCTAATAATCCTTTAGGTGAGTGTATAACCCAGTTCTAATGTGCAAGGCAAAGATGAGGGTCTTTTCCAAAAGCTCAATCCATGTTATTGCACTGAGGTCATGTCCTGATACTGCAGCGCAGCATGAAACGCTATCGCTCTGTTTACAGAGAGTTCAACATGCGCTCCTGCTGAGCTCAATGTGAATGTGAGAGCACGATAAGACAGATCACCGTTCACGCTCATGACCAGATCAATCTAGATTAACAGCAAAGAGAATACGAGAGGAAAGAAGCTATGTAATGAACGTAACAGTGAAGTGAAGAGCATGAATGTGTTCGTACCCGTGACCGAGGGGAAGTAGATTCCCACCAGCAGTGTGAAGAAGGTGGTGATGTCATTGACTACATACGGCATGTACTGGTCCTGAGGCGAAGCGGTCGCCGGCTCCGACGGCAGGGCTTTCTCCACCAGCATGCTAGCGGGGCCGTAGCTTGCCCACATGTTCTCTGTGCAAACGAGAGAATCAGCACTAAAGGTCAAGACATTGAACTAAAACAATGAGATAAGCTTTGATTTTTGGCCATTTGGTTCAGTATCTGTATTTGAGAAGCCACTAAAATTGATATGTTTCATCAAATTCATGTCAGTCTGAAAACAAATAGCATAGATGCAAAAAAGTGCAAAAAAGACAAAAGATAAAGTGTAACACTTCACATTAAAGTTCTATTAGTTAACATGCAATTAAAAAACACATTTATTAAACTTAGTTGGTTAATTTCAACATTTACTAATGTATTATTAAAATTAAAAGTTGTGTCTGTTAATATTATTTAATAGACCTGAGCTGACATGAACTAACAATGAACAGTTGTATTTTCATTGACTAACATTAACAAAGATTAAAGGCACAATATGTAAGATTTTTGGATTAAAATATCCAAAAACCACTAAAACAGTGTTTTGTTGACTTGTGTTCTTACATCATCCCAAATGTTTCCAAGAATGTTTAAATCCAGAGAAATAAGCAATTTTAACCAGGACACGTACCGTGTCCGCGCGTCACCTATCAATGACATCATAACCTGCGTTACCCTCGATTTCCGGTTTTATTTTGTAGAAACCATAAGACACTTTAATATATGATGTGTTTTATTAGACAGGAGAGCAACTGTTTGGATCATTCATGGACAGAAAACTGATCATTGTTCTCCAGCTCAACACAGTTAGTCTTATCGTTTAAATCTGGTGTTCTTAATTTACCGCGAGTACCATGTTTTACCATGCCTGATATGATCTCGCTCACTGCAGTGTGAACAAGTGTCTCAATAGCAGTCGCCGAGCGAACGCACAGAGTAGCATTATAACATCACTTTAACACACTCAAATGTGTGTAATATGATAAACAGCGCTGTGTTCCCCCACATACACATGAGCGGAAGAAGCAGAAACGCTCGTCTGCGGCAGAATAAAAGCCCTGCAAAATCCAGGCACATGATAAAGACAACATGGCGAATGCAGTATGTCTGGATTACATTTATATTACACACATTCATACTATACAGAACATACTTATTCAAAATAAGCATCTACTCAAAAGAGTATGCGATTTCGAAATGCATCCCAAAATCTCATTCAGGCATGAAATCTCATACATTATTCCATAAGTGTCCTTTTTCATCGCCCACTACATTAAAATCAACGTTAAGAGTATAACACAAGTGCTGTGCTGGTTTGATCAAATTATGAGGACAAATTGAAACCACTTGAATGTACTGTACTGACCTACTTACACAAAACTCCAGGCCAGACACTGTAATGCTGCGCGAAAACAATTATTTCTGCTCACTTTGACATCAGTGTTGTTGAGATATTAATGTCAGGCCTGGCCTGTTAAATCCAGCAGAATCCAGTCTGGAGCAGCAGACATCATCAATGACATTCACAAGGGCTTCGTGATCAATAACCCTGATGGGCTTTAGCTGAATGCATGAGCATATGGCAATGATCAGAGGAGATATTACAAATACACACAGATTTACTATGCTTGAACTCTTGCCATGCTCTGTCCCTCTACAGTAGAGACCTTTGGGGTCAGAGGTCAATTTAATGCAGTTTTCAGGCAGACTGACAGAGTTTTCAATCTGTAAAAACTGCAAAAAAAATTTTTTTTTTTTTTTTAAAGATGTACATAAATAAATAAAAAAATTACAGTATTTCAAAGTATTACTTGTTTCTTTGTTATTATTTGTGAAATTTACTAGAAATTTCTGAGTGAATATTGTTGCAAAGTAAATCCTTGACCAATTTGCTATTCACTGTAAATGCAATAAAAATTGGAGAGGTTTTTTTTACATACAAAATGCATTTTTATGGCTTTCAAAGTTAATGTACACTTAAGATATTAATAAAATGTTTTATTTATTTCACATTGATTAAATTTAATAATATTTCAATCTCTTTTTCAACAACTGGTCAGAAATAAATAACATTAATTGCAATAATTGTTTGTTATTTTTCTCATATTTTTTGCTTTAATTTTTTTTTTCTAAAAATAACTAATATCTGTTAACTTAACAAAAAAACTGGTCAGAAATAATAACATTAATTGCAATACGTTTTTGTTATTTTTCTTAAATTTTTTTCTTTAGAAAATGTTATATTTTCAAGATAATATTATAATAATTAAGATAACTATTTGTTTTAGTATGACAATGTTAAAGCCAATCTTTTAAGTTGAAACCATTTTTCGTCTTAATATCACATTTAACATCTTTCTCAGACAGTAAAATATATTTATATATGAAAATATATAATATTTGGGGTACTTAGCATCCAAAAGTTTAAAAGCCCCTGCTCTCACACACATGCCATACACGTCTGAATAATTTAGACACTTTCTAAAGTAAAGTAGTTAAAATGAACATAAAACGACACATGCAACTTCCATAATGTGACTTATTTCCAACTGGATATTCAAGATTGCAATGACCAAAACGTATTTTTTTCTTGGAATAACTGATGTGAACATGTAAAACTGTACAATAAAGTATAGAAGGACCATTTTGACTTCATTTACTCCAACTCATCCTCAATGTTCAAAGCAAAAGTGATGATCTCACCTGAAATGACTCCGCTGGTGAGGCCGGGAATGCCCTGGATCTCTGTGACGTTATTGAGGCTGAAGTACTCATTGCAGCTGGCGTTGAGCTCTGGTCCTTCACAGAAGAGAGACCAAAGCTTCGTGGTCACGGTCACGTTGTCTATCATTTCTGTCTTCAGGCACTTGTCAAAGCCGTGGTTCTGCAGGGTGCGGTTGCCCAACAAACAGACCCTGGAGAGGACAAAAGAGCGTTCAGAAAAAATTCAAAACACAAATTTAAATCAGAGTTTATTGTCAGGAGGGTTGTGGTGATTGAGAAAGCCTGTGAAGCAAACACTGCTGCGGATGTTTGAGGTTCAACAAAAGGCACTGAGGGCTGCCCAATGCTGCTAAGATCTAGAAAGACGCTCTGTTTAGTTTAAATAGGCAATGCTGTAAAACATACAGTGCAATGAGGCTTCAGGATTCTTCATAGAGACTGAAATAAAAGTGCTAAAATAAAATAAATAATACAATTAATAAAATATTATTTTTCACAATAAAATCACCTGCATTTAGATATTTATTTTAAGGTCATGCTACTAATTGTTTTTTAGTGTGCAGTTGAAAATTACTTATATAAACCTATAAATGTATACTAATATAAATTAAAAAAAATATTAAATGTATACATTTCATATACTTTTAGTATATTAAATTTATTCAAAGCTTATTAGAATAATGTCTTGTGTAATTATATAAATTTAGTAAAATAATGAAAATAAAATAATTTAGAAAATAATGTATGCACAATAGTAGCCACGTGAAAATATAATGGGAAATTATGGAAATAAACTCTAAACTTTCCTTTTACTCAGAAAAATAAAAAGAACACTAAATGAATACACTTAATTCTTAGAATTGTGAGATAAAAACAATAGGAAGGATATATACAGGATAATTACAGGATATATACTTGCAATTGCAAAAAAAAAAATATATATATATTTTTATTATTTATTTATTTTTTTCCCTTGCAATTGCGAATTTATATCCCACATTTGCGAGTTTATATCTTGCAATTCTAAGGGAAAAAAGTCAGAATTGCGAAAAACAAGCTTCCATATTATTTCTAATGCAGTCCCATGCAAAGCATGCTGGGAACTGTCCAGATGGTTAATTATGTAGTCACAAACACAAAAATCTAAATCAGTAACCTTCCCTTTTATATATTTAAGTAAATTGAACAAAAGTGTTACTAATGTTCAAGAATTGTGTTGCTTAAACTCATTTTAATTAAGTTAAAAAAATGAAGTTTTTTGAGTGTTTATAATGAGCTGGTTGGTTTGGGTTAAGGTTTAAAACTAAGGCTCCTGAATAAGTGATCCCTGTTGCATACTATATAATGAACGCTGCTCTCCAACCTTCATGAACTTACGGAAAAATCGGAGGTTCAAAGATGGTTTTGATGACGCCAGCGTAGATGGCCAGGATGGACAGCACCACGCAGGCCAGGAAAACCAGCGCAAGCTTGTTGACGTACTTCACACCGACGAACACCACCACAGCCATGAGCGTTAGACAGCATGTGCCGTACACACGCATGTTATTCAGCATGGCCTCGGCCTCCTGCGCCTTCTCCTCCGCCTTAAAGATGGCAGCGCTGGGCACGATGTAGGTCTGTGGCACAACACAGAATGAAGATGTTCATTTTATTTTAAA
Organism: Rhinogobio ventralis; assembly: GCA_039654625.1. Taxonomy (NCBI): domain Eukaryota; kingdom Metazoa; phylum Chordata; class Actinopteri; order Cypriniformes; family Gobionidae; genus Rhinogobio; species Rhinogobio ventralis. The sequence goes on from CM077214.1 coordinate 31,290,830, forward strand.
AAAGAAAATAAAGAGGAAATAATTGGGGGAACTGAATTGCGTTAGAGCAGGGATTTCAATCTGTTAGATGAACACGGACCGCCATCCGAAAAATTAAAAGGCAGTTATATTTTCATCTATACCCAGCTAACAAATTTTTTTTGCTAATGTTTATAAGTTACATTCAAAACGTCCAGATATTTAAATGTTTTAAAAATGTTTCATGACTATGCAGACGTTAGGGAAACATTCCATTTTAGCATTTTACAAACATTATGGGAATGTTACTTTTGAATGTTCTCTAAACATTCTGAAACGACTGGATGGATGGATGGATGGATGGATGGATGGATGGAATGACGGATGGATGGATGGATGGATGGATGGATGGATGGATGGAATGACGGATAGATGGATGAATGGATGGATGGATGGATGGAATGACGGATGGAAGGATGGATGGATGGAATGACGGATGGATGGATAGATGGATGGATGGATGGAATGACGGATAGATGGATGAATGGATGGAATGACGGATGGAAGGATGGATGGATGGATGGAATGACGTATGGATGGATAGATGGATGGATGGATGGAATGACGGATGGATGGATGGATGGATGGATGGAATGACGTATGGATGGATAGATGGATGGATGGATGGAATGACGGATGGATGGAATGACGGATGGATGGATGGATGGATGGATGGATGGATGGATGGATGGATGGGATGACGGATGGATGGATAAATGGATGGATGGATGGATGGATGGATGGATGGATGAAATGAATGATGGATGGAATGATGGAATGATGGAAGGATGGATGGATCTGTCATTCATCCATCTATCATATAAGTATTTATTATTTATTTGAGTCCAATTTTATTATTTATTTAATTTAAGCACATATATATATATGCAATATTATAAAAAATATGTCTATTTACCTTAACTTTATTTTTTGTAAAATAAACACTTTTATACTCAAAAGTCTAGTTTAATGAATCACCAAAATATTTGCAATGTTGAATAATTTTATATAGGCAATAAAATCATTGCAAATATGTCATAAATATTCAATATATCACACAATAAACATGACATAATTCCTTAATTTAAAGTTTAAAGTTATTCTTAGATGATCCTTACGTCATAGTGTCTTATTACCAGTTACTAAAATCTCTCTCTGGATTTTCTTGACTTAATCTGACTGCAACCTTTAATTGGACACACAACACTCACCAGGAAGATCTCGATGGTACCAAGGATGTACATGGCCCCGGCAAACGTGGTGCCCAGATAGAAACACAGTCCCACCGCACCTCCAAACTCAGGGCCCAGAGACCGAGAGATCATGTAGTAAGAGCCTCCAGCTAGGGGAAAACATCATCAAACATAGTTAAATGTGACACAGGATAGAAAAAGAGCATGACACACACTCAGCAGTGCATTTCTACCAGTTACACAAACACCATAATCGACCACGCTGCTTGGGTGTTTGAGGTTTAACATGGTTTTAACATGATGTCATTTCCTGTTTAAATACAAGTTGAGAATAATAAATGTAATACCTGGAACAACACCGTTTGTAGCAATGGCACTCATTGATATGGCTGTCAACATTGTCTGAAAAAAGACCAGATAAAAGAAAGTAAATACGGTCAGTGAAACTCAATCAATAAAGATAACAATGTACAGTACAGTAATGACGTTCTCCTTTTCTTTTTCCAGGAACATTTAGTTCTGTTAAAGGTCATCTGCATCTGGGCGTTATGCAATACGGTCCTAGTGTTGGAGTGTCCTTGAGCTGAACGTCCACACTAAATCCCTGCGTCTCTCGCTCTGGACTCTGAAAAGCTGCTGGACTAAAGCCAATTAGTGTCCATGAACCTCCAGCAGGCTTAGCGTTTGAAATAAAGCGGTTTGAATGAAGAAGATTGAGTGATCTTTACTAGCCAAATACAGGCACAAAGAGCTGCCATTTCTCCTGCCATTTTTTATCAGCACACACTTTAATGGTGTTTCTGATTATACTCAGATTCATATACAGTATGCATTTCAATATGTTCAGTTTATATTCTGATTATGTAAGATATGAGGGTTGTAGGCTGTGATTTAAATATAAACAGTAACCTATGTAACAGCTTAAAGTACTTTCCTTTTTCCTTAATTATAACATTAAAGGATTAGTTCACTTCAAAATGAAAATTTCCTAATGTCATCCCCATGTCATTTAAGATGTTCATGTCTTTCTTTCTTCAGTGGAAAAGAAATGAAGAAAACATTACAGGATTTTCCTCCATTTAATGGACTTCTATGGCAACCAACGGTTGAAGGTCCAAATCAATGCAGTTTCAAAGGAAGGGCTTCAGAGGCTCTGCACGATCCCAGACGAGGAATAGGGTCTTATCTAGCCCAACCAAACCATCGCTCATTTTCAAGAAAAAAGTTAATTGATATACTTTTTAACCACGAATGCGCGACTTCAGTGTTGTGATTATTCACGGCGTATGACGTCATCACGTCAGAAAGGTCACGTGTGACCCGACCCAGTGCCGAAAAACTTCATCTCATGTTCTCCTCCAAATTCAAAATCATCCAACATCGTTGTTTTACCGTTATTTTTGTAAAGGGCGTTTGATTTAGTCTTTGCATGTTCGCTTTAACACTAAGTCGGTACTTCCACCTACGTCACGACCGCGACCTTTCCGGTGTAATGACGTCACACGCCGTGAAGAATCACAACACCGAAGTCGAGAATTTGTGGTTAAAAAATATATAAATTGTTATTTTTTTCTTGAAAATGACCGACCGTTTCACTAGATAAGACTCTGTAATCCATCTGGGATCGTGCAGAGCCTCTGAAGCCCTTCCTCTGAAACTGCATTGATCTGGACCTTCAACCGTTGGTTGCCATTGAAGTCCATTATATGAAGGAAAATCCTATAATATTTTCCTCAAAAAACTTAATTTCTTTTCCACTGAAGAAAGAAAGACATGAACATCTTGGATGAGATGGGGTGAGTAAATTATCAGGAAATTTTCATTTTAAAGTGAATTAATCCTTTAAGATTAAATTAAGCCTAATTTAAAGCTGTCTTTTAAAAATAACACACACACACATTATTATTTATATATATATATATATATATATATATATATATATATATATATATATATAAAACAATTTATAGATGTATAGTTTAAGTTTGTTGAGATGTGCAAACTAAATATTGCCATGAAAAAATCTGCCCTTAAATTCAACATGAAATGTATTGATGCATATTGTAATCATTAATCCATGCAATAACTTGCTCCACTTCTATAATAAATACCTTTCCGACTTTTTCAACATTTGTCATATAGAAAAACTATTCACAATCTAATTAATTTCTGATTGATGCTATTAAGTCCAGTCCTGCAATTTTCGTCCCTGTTTCACTCAAAAATGTGTCACATTCAGGAAGAAAAAATGGTTTGCTGCACTGCTTTGATATTGATTTAACTTTCCTAAGTGAGGAAGTAAATATGATTTACATCATTTAAAGTGGCAGCGCTGAGATCTTGATGGTTCCTGTAGAAGTGCTACGATGAAAGAGCGAAACGTTTGAAACTTGACTGTGACACAATCGTATAATGACACTAGTAAGTAAAGGTTAAGGTGAATTAGACGCTTGAGCCCATTGTCTGATGTGGTTTATAAATAAGCGTCAGTGTTAAAGACTTCTGAGCACAGGATATTACACACGTGTGAGTTCAGACAAAAGAGGAAGGAGACTAAACTTAACGGACTGAACTGATAGACACACACATACTGTATATGTGATTCCAGTATTTTATACGGACCCAATAGGTTCTCTTATGAATATTATGATTGCACAGGCTTTAAGGCAGCATCCTAACTCAAATTAACCCCATAAGTGTCTTATCTGGAACACACTATCTAGGGAGCAAAATCAGATCAGCTCATTTAATGCTTCCTCAGTCGCTGTCTACAGTGCAAACGGTTTGATCAGGTGGACTTACACACGAGCAGCACATGGACACAATGATAAAGGACTCTAGGATTCCCGCCGTTCCCACGATCCATGTCATTCGCAGGAAGAGAATCACTCCCAGGATATTCTGCAGGCAGGGCAGGTAGACGCCGATAAACGTCCCCATCTGTGGACTCTGGACAGAAGGACAACACAAAATAGATGGCATGAGAAACTTTACAATAAATGCATGCTGAAAATGATTGTGCATGCATGCAATAATTTGGTGTAAAATATTGTAGGGACATACAGTTTGAAATATAAAAACGCAGAAAGTTTTCACAAAGAATGTTTTATTTTTTAGGTCTTAAAACACACACATATAGTGACAGTCTTATTTTAGTATCATTGATATATTATAGTTGTAGATTTTAGTTGTAGATTTAGAACTCATCCATAAGTGCTGTGAATCTAAATGGACATTTAATGTTTCAATGGAAGCTTTTAGCCTTAAAAGAGGGATAATCCATGTTATCCATTCAAATCGTAAATGATCCTGAGATTCCCACTCCAGTGGCTGAGATTCAGTGTTTCCTCCCAAATGATCTGCTTCAATCTTAATACAAAGTAAATCATAACCAATCATTGCACGACCAAAATCTCAAATGCATAAACTAATAAACGCATACCACAGTGAGATGAACGGCTCTTGACTGTTCCCGCTGGAATCGGCTGAGTCAATTACACTATAGGGATGAACTTTAGTAATTATCTCCAGAATCAAATAAAAACCCAAGAGGTTCATAGATTTCGCTTCTTCACAAGACGACTTGAGCAGTTTGACGCAGTCCGAACATCTGAAGCCAGTCGTCTCAGGACTAATAAGAGCGCGTCGCCTTCGCCCCGTTTCACCAATCACAGATGCCCAGACACTGGAGACTGGCTGGGGACTGTGGTTTTGTGGGTATTGACTGGCCAATGCTTAAACACTTTTACTTACTGCCAGCACTGACCACGAGAACTCAAAATGTTGATGCCCCCTGGGCTTGAAATGGAAAACAGTTGCATTTATGCATATGTTAATAAATCTTTGCAGAAGGCTAACGACCAACCATAGATGTCATCATATTTTTTCAAGTGAATAAAAATGAGTTTGAGAGAGACAGTCTGTTCCGTACTGTCAGGGCAATTCAACCCAAGTTTTAAATAAAATATGGCATCTATTCAAACAAAAATGTATTGGCTTTCCTGAAATCTTAAGAACCTTTTTGTGCAATGGAAAGAATTAATGGATGTTAAAGGTTCTTCATGGAACCATCAATGCCAATAAAGAACCTTTATTTTTAAGAGTGTGCAACAATTTTGCAAAGAATTTTGAGAACTTCAGGTCATTTCCGACTTGCTTCCGTAACCAGACATTCCAAACAATCTGACCTGTATTAATTTCCTGTCGTATTTTCATCAAAGGCTGAAAGAATGTAGAGAATGTGAGTCTGATTTGTTTTAGATTAAAGAACACGGACGTAAACTTCAAACATCTTTCTGAAAGCTCTGCTTCTTTCACTCATGTCTGCAGATAAAGGCACCGGCACCCATCTGTTCGCCCATGGGCGTCTGGTCTGAAAACCGTGTGCAGGCTCATTGTTGGTGCTTTGCTATTTTGAGGAACTGAAAACGACTGCACCATTGACCAACAAAAACCTGGTCTAAAATCAATAGTATTTTTTGTGTTATTTAAAGGGTGTGTTAGTAATATGCGCCTATAGGCGGTGCACAACGTGCATACACTCTGCTTATTACACACACAGGGACGCGCAGCAGCACACACACATGCCAAATATTAAAAATAAAAGGATTCCTCTGTGGAGAAGAGTTCAGTCTTTCCGCTCGCAAATTTCGCCATGTAAATAGTGAATCCGCCATGGTGCGAGCGCAACTGGCTTTTAAAGGGAATGGGAGATGAGACTCTGATTGGTTTATTGCATGTTACGCCCAAAACACACCCATGACTCATTAAGAGACTAGTACAACCCTTTTAGACCATGTGCTGGGTGCGGCGACCATTTTTCCCGTCGTTAAACTAGCAAACGTGGATTCGGACACGCCCTAAGAGCACCTGCGCTATGCGCTTCAGACCATGCGCTTAGAGCATTAAAATAGGGCCCAAAATGAATTTAGTCTTTTCACTAATGCCAACTTTAAAGGAAATGGTCTAAAAACTGGTCTTTATGATGTTTTAGGTATTTGATTAAGTATGTTACCTTGACGGTTTTCTTCTTGGCACCTTCGTCCTCATCGGCCTCCTCGTGCTCTCTGACGCCCTGCGTGAGGTTCGTGTAGTTGGCCAGCTTGCTGAGCAGCGAAGACACCATGGGATTGCTGTCCATCTCCTCCTGAAAGTGTAAAGGTCATGTGTTTGATGGAAAACCACTTTATTCCAAACCAGCAAACACAAACAACTCATTTCAAACCTCTACAATGTCTTGAACGGCAAAAATAAATGCAGAGGCCAGAATCAAAAGGACGTAATAACAGCTTTGTCTGTCCGAAATCATAAAATTATACAAAAATAAACCCATGACCCATGAATTACTTTATTTGTGATCATAAACATGAGACGGGAATGTGGAAAACATAGGCTTGATGACAAATATAGGCTTGAGAATAAACACAAAGTTTGTTCAGACTGAATGTGATATCAAGACCATATCTGGGTCAAAATCAAAAGAGGGGTATGCCAGAACTTTGGCTATTCATATTTTTAGGATTCTTACATTATTTAAGCTCATTATTTATTATTATTTAGTAATGTAACATACCATAGTCATATTTATTGTACTATTAAAAATACTATTGAATTAGTAATTCATATTTTAGTTAGCAAAAAACAATAAGTAAAGTAGAGAATCTAATGAGAATCAGCTTTGACAAAAGTACAAAAGTAAAATGTCTAGAGAGATCACTGATGAAAATGTGAGGATAAATGGCACATAAATCATGTTTATATATCAGGGCTCCAGACTAACATTAGAGAGCAGTGACACCAAAACAACTGATTTGGTGGCGCTGGAGGAAAACTTAACAGTGAAGCACTGAGCTTGAATTGATATGCAGGTAAAAGTAACTTTTATTAACAACAGTAATGTGCAAAAACCTTTTTATAGGGAAAATTTAAATATTCTACTCTTATTAAATGTACCATTGTTTTTCTATATCACACTGAACTGACCGACAGCTTCAGTGATTATAAAAGGAGCACTCTTCACTTGTTTTCTGTGTTTAGTCACAATTTGAAGAAAAGTTTTTGTTTTTCATGAGACTTTGTGACTACTTTTTTCCATATATTAAGGAGTGGAAATGGCTAATAAGTGCTCCTCTGCCGCCATCTACTGGTTACAGTGGTAATTCTTTTTAAAATAAAAGTGCTTGTTTAAGTGGCCTACACATTTAAACGTTTAGTTTAATTAAAGATAACATTAAAATTGGATAATATTTAGAGCTTTTAAGTGCTGGAAAAAGTGTGAAGCCCTTGAAAAGTACTTGAATTTCACTCTCAAAAGGTTGAATAATGTAAAAAACAAAAAACATTCGACTATTTCATCCACAATACCATGTGGTGTTACTACAGTAAATCATGGTGAATGTTGGTGATTTGTGGACTGAAACCCCTGATCTTCGCTCATGTCTCAGTGTTTCTCCTGGTTTCCACGTCAGTGCTGTTTGATCTGATATCTGTGGTTAATAACAGAAAATTCTGTGTTGAACGCTCCCACTAGATCTCACAGTAGCGATGTTATTAATTCTGTGGTGAATTCAAGCGCTTTCTCACTGGTGTCATGTGATTGAGAACGGCCCGTGTGTTAGCTTGCGCTGTCTATAATTGCTCTGAGCTGATAAACGGTCCGCGCAGCGCAGCTCAAACGAGTAGCGTGGTTCTGTTCCGCTTTTGTTTTGTTTGCCGTTTGATGTTTCTCATATGTAACAGAAATGGCAGCTCTTATCAGTTGGGCACCGTGGTGGTCGCACCAGTGTTAATCAAAGAACATACATCATATTGAAATATAATCATTTAAAAACTTTACCATTGAAGTTTAAAGATAGTACCTCAAAAAGTGCCATGTTTTTCCCATCATATAGAGTTCCCTTATAATCATCTGTGTTATGGATGAACGGACTGCTTTCCCTTGGGTTTCCATCACCTGTATTAGAAAGACAGATAGATAGACAGATGGATAGAGCAATGAAACAGAGAGAAAATACGTTAAAACACTGTTTGCTAACAGAACTGAAAGCTGTTTATGGTCTGTTATCTTTGGGGTAAATGAGGAAAAACTAGACTTGACTTCCTATCCATTGCCATAGGTCAGACATAGTGATTTTCCTATAATTAGAGCATGATGGTGATCGATGTCCTCTCGGGGCTCTACGGTTCAGCGGTCAAACTAATGCAGACGATGGCATATGGTGTCCTGTCATGAAGAGGTTATAAAACCTGAAACGTATAGCTTAAAACATGCAATTACTTGGAGGTGGACATCGCTCACCCACTGATCCGCCTGGGTTTGTGGTTATATATAGATGTTAAATTGCAGTGATTTTGAATAAACATCTGGACTGGGCTGGATTTATTTTCAGATTACATCGCTTTATTCATTTCCTCAGACCTATCATTTCAGAGAGACACTGCTCCATGAGTTTCTTAGCTTAAACTAAGCCATTTTCACTCTGAAATCAGTAGTAAATGCAAATAATTACAAAGTAACACATTGAATTATACATGACAGAATTAGAAGAAAAGATTCTATATAGAACCTTAAATGTTTCCGTCAGGTGCTTCGTAAATAGAACCTGTTAGACGTTCCCATCATTGGATCATTTTATGGATTTAGTTTAAATATATTTATTATATGAATTAACCAGCTCATATTTGGAGGACCAAAGTACTCAAAATGAAATAATATTTAATAATTCAATAATTATTAAATAATTAAAATGAATTAATTGTTAATTAAATAGATCAATAAATAAGCGTATTTATTTATTTGGTAAAATTCCATGAAAACACAACATTTATTGTTTAATATATTTCACAATATACTCTTTCACACACTAATACTTTTTAAATATCTCTTTTTTCATAATAAAATTGTGTTTTCCAAAGCACAATTATCCCAAATATTTTTTTTCATAATAATAGAGGACATTTCACAAATGCAGGCAGTGGGCGGTGCTTGGAGCTGATTGGTTTAAAGTTGAAGAGCGGGCAGACATGACAAATCGATCACATTTTATTATAAAAAATAATAGTGTGTGAAAGAGGATATTGTGAAATATATTAAACAATAAATGTGTGTTTTCATGGAATTTTACAAAATAAATACATAATTTAATTATTGATTTATTTAATTACTAAATTAATGAATTAAATGAACTATTTGATAATTATTTCATTATTTCAGAATTAACTGGTACATTTAATCTTTGTTTTATTGAATTCATTATTTAATTCATTTTGAGTACTTTGGTCCTCCATATTCATAAACATAATCACTGGAAAAAATGTAAGCCTGTTTAGCTCATGCGGTTATTTAAGACATTCCACCTTAAATAGAACCTTTTTGGCATTAAGCGTTCTTTATATTGAGTCAAGAACCCTTAGGGTTCTATATAGAACCGTTCCATCTAATCGTGAAATAGTATTTAAAGTATTATCATACCTCTTGTTTACAACTTCAAAAAAATCATTTTTACAGCGCAGTGGTACAAGATACTAAGTTAAATATCTTTGAACTGTTTAACTTTGTAAACAACAAAGTCCAATTTATTGGTAAACTTAAAAAAAAAAAAAAAAAGACAGCTTTTGGAAACCTGCCAGCAAATACAAATGTGACCAGCTTGAAGATCCATCAAAATCTGTGTATGATTATGCAATAAAACCACAAGATGCTCTAATGTGGATGTGGACTTTCTTATACAGCTTGAAACAATAGTGCATTTGCAAACTGGTCTGAAACTATAATTTTTGTGTCCCAAGTACTCAAAGTGATGCTAAAATCACAGCTCACACTGAATACACGGATGCATCTGACAAACACTTTCATTCAAAGCATCTTTAAGTGCATTCATGATTTGATCATTTCTACAGTACCAAACATCCTGGCTAAGATGGTAAGAGCCTGGTTGAGCTGTTTAACTGTTAACTATGTATAAGCAACTGTAACTGTTTAAAAGATACAAGCCGTAAGACAACAAATACTCATGAGAGACCTGATATCTCACACAATTCTTCAGAAACGAGGATGTTTCAAGAGCATTTCAGACCCTTTAGATTCAAAGGGTTTTGTGTCACTTATCTTCGATGATCTATGGTCCACTTTAGACATTCTAATTATAAGTAACTTTGCAACTACATGTCAACTAACTCTCATTAGAGTATTAGTAGACTGTCTGCTTAATATCTGCTAACACTTTATTTTGATGCTCCCCAACAGATATTCTAATGACTATAACTTTGCAACTGCATGTCAACTTATTCTACTAACTTATTCTAGTAATACATAACCCTAGCCTAACGGTCTACTAATACTCTAATCACTGCTAGTTGACATGTAGTTGCAACGTTACTTGTAGTTACTAGAACGTCTCAAAACGAAGTGTAACCCTGTTTTATATGAGAAATGTTGAGCAGCTCTTTTTGTGTTCAGAACTGCAGCTGCTGTTATAGTCAATAAATCAATCAATCACAATTGCAATTTCACTTCCATAATCTGATGTATTTCAGAATGACCAGATATTTAACAATGAAAAGTTAGACACAACTTAGATTTTAAGGACTATGCATTAAGAAAATTTATTAAAGGGGTCCTTTTTATGTAAAACATATGTAAAACAAGTCTCTGATATCACCAGAGTGTGTATGTGAAGTTTTAGCTCAAAATACCCCACATATCATTTTTATAGCATGTTAAAATTGTCACTTTTCAAGGGTGAGCAAAAACACAGTTTGTGTGTGTCCCTTTAAATGCAAATGAGCTGCTGCTCCCGGTCTCCTTTCAAGAAGAGGGCGGAGCTTCAAGAGCTGGCGTTAGCAGCTCAGATTACCTCACGCAGAAAATGTCAGAAACTGTTCAGCCTTTTATGCTCAAACCAGAGTTGGACAATGATGGAGAGACTCAAGAAGAAGAGACAACATGTAGAATGAGACAGGACGTTTCTGAATGGATAGTTGATGAATTTATGAGCTAACTATCTTCAAGTCATTGATTAGCATATTCTGTCATGATAATCTATAAATCGCTGGTGTGGGAACTGTTGTAAGATGAGCCAGAGAATATCTGCTGCATAAAGAGAGAACAGGTATAGTTTAGTTTAATTACGGTTATAACTTATGTTGTCATCTTGCTTTATGACATGCTATTGCATTTGTGTTCGTACTGTATCACAATAAATGTGAAAAGACGGATGACAGTTTGAGCAGACTCCCAAATGTGCTACAACTCTTCCTCTTCTCAACATGTTCCCGGGGGCGGGGTTTATGTAAATTTTAGGGTTAGTGATGTCACTAACCCGTGAAGAAGCTCGTTGTAGTCCCTACCAGCCGTATGTTGTAGTCCTTAAAGTGATTTCTGTAAAAGAGAATATCTCCCTTTGCTTTGAACTTGAAGCGCCATAACTTTGCAGATGTTGTTTATGCTCAAACAGCAACATTACACACTAACTAAAGTTAAACAAGTGAAATTATAATCAACCACCGCTTTAAATGTAAACAGTACATTTTGATTTCATGACTACTTTCTAAATGTTAGCTGATAGTATTTGGCAAAAACTTTATTTTGGGCCTTTTCCACTTGTATTGACAGAGATAGTAGTGTATATTGTGGAGCTCTATGGAGGATGTAATCAGGACAACAAAAGTCAGACTTGACCTTCAACCACATGAGCAAAACATTAAATGTTTTGTCATTAAATTATAATTATATTCTGACTACAGACACTTGATACAGTATGGCAAATCTCACGAGACGTGATCCACTTTCATCAGAATGACCCAGATTACAGATATGCTTACATCACTGCAGACGTCACAGTCCTTCACTTAACATTATCCAGCGATGGAAACACACAATGAATGAGTGAGTGAGCAAAATTAAAGGTAGGAAAGAAACAATTAATAAACAGATGGACATTTGGCTCCAGGCGTAAAAAATGTTTGCATTTTTGCATGATCAGAGAGGGGAAGAAAAATATGTGCAATTCATGTTAATCTAACTGACCTTTCACCTCATGAATTGCCAAAACACACCATGCCAACCTGCCATATTCATAGCCTATTTACGCATGGATAAACTGCACAAAATCTCCCAAACACAGCAACTATGTTTAACACTGGTTGATAACCTAGGAATTTTTTTTTTGTTCCATTACAGTCAGTCTCAGCTTAAACCAACTAGACGGCGAAGATGGTACCAGCCAAAATTACCAACAAGATCATCAAGTTCATCCAATCAGCAGCGAATCACTGCATGTCCTTGGCGTAAGACGATTCCTTTTCTAGGCATGACGGTGGCGGCGCTCCGAACGAGTGTTTACAAACACTCTAATTGTAGACATGGACATCAAAGATCAAATATAGCAATCTCGCAGAGAATTCAGCCTCCTTAACTCCTGAGAATAAACCGGATGCTGCTGATCACAACAATGATGGATTATCAATTGATCCTAATAAAAGTGACCATTCTTTTTCAAATGACAAAGATGGCCGGAGGAGATCATGCCAATGGTCACTATTACTGTCTATTATATAGTGTTAGTGATCTACACGAACCTCCTAGTCATTCTGCAGCATCTGAACATCTCTCTTGTTGAGGAGACTGATGTTACTTTACTAAGTATGCCTGATGCATCATAAAACAGGTGAAAAAACCCTGAGGGGACCAGAGACAAAGCTGAGGGGAAAAAAACATTTAAATTTAAAATAAAATTAAATATAAAAATGAAAAGGAAGGGAAAAAAACTTGGGCGGACCTGAAACATTAAATTAAAATTTAAAAAAAAAAAAAAAAAAAAATAAAATAAAATAAAATAAAATAAAATAAAATAAAATAAAATCCTGGGGGGACCTGAAACATTCAAATATACAATATTTCAAATTACAATATTTAAATTAAATATAATAAAATTCAATAAAAAAACAATAAAAAAATAATAAAACCAAATAAAACTAAATAAGATAAAATAATAGAATAAATAAATAATAACACAGCATAAACGAAGATCAAATAAAAAAATATAGCTGAATAAAATTCACTAAATAAAATAAAAATAGTTACAAATAATAAACAACTAAATAAAATAAAATAAAACAAAAAACACAAAACACAAACCAAAACATATTAAATAATTAATAAAATAAAATAAAATAAAATAAAATAAAATAAAATAAACACCTGCACTAACAGCTCATAATCACCCACGGATGCTGACCCTCAAGTGCCCTCGAGTTCACCAAACCCTTCGACCCCTATGAACAACCACCGGAGGGATGACACAGCGGAGGGATTTTTATTATTGTATTTAACAAAAGAACAGACAACAGCTCCACCTGAACATCACCCCATCTTTATGGACCAGTGGACCTGACACCCACCGCAGAGAGATGATGCAAATGAGAAAAGCTGATGCACAGGTTCTCAATACAGAAAAAAAGCTTTTTTACCCTTCACACATCAAGGACTTATATCAATTGTTTCCTTTCCAGGAACATAACAGTTGGAGTTTGCAAGAAGAACAACTAAGAACTTCCTTTTCAACCTTTTAAAACTGACGCTAGAAAGGTTGAAATTAACATGTCAGGTCATTAACTGTTAGGTACCGTGAATCACAGTCTCTATGGTAATAAATGACCACATCCTCTATTTATATCGGCTAAGCTCTCTCTCGTTCTGATCTTTAAGCGGCCTACGGTAGCTATGTTTTACACTGGCTGACTGTGCAAGAGACGGAGGCAGAAAGAGTCACTCCCAATCCCTTTATCCAACACGGACGTCAAGCAATTAGAAGGCCCAAAGTCTGGCAAAGTAAATAAGCCCACGTATAAACGTCTACAACAGATGATAGCAATGCAAACGCTCTGGTCACAGCCGTCAAAGTCAGTATTCTGATCCACAACATTAAATGCCAAATTTGAAATGTAGTTTCTAGATATCATTCTAGATGATCGAGAAGTTGCAAAACAGTGATTTCTTTGGAAATTAAGACTAGCTCAATGCAATAGTCACAAATGTTACCTAACGTCCGTTTAGAAAAGGTTACGTTCTCTTTGACAACATTAAAAAGTCCAAATATCTTGTTCTGGCTGACTGTGAAGCTCCAGTTCAGCAATTTCATGTTTACTAAAGTAATAATACTGTAAGACTAACTCAATGCATCTAATCACAGATGTCACTTAATAATAGTTTAGGAAAGATTATATTCTGGTTGATCTCATTCTAGATGATTGTGAAGTTTCAATGGCAATTTCACGTCTAATAAGACTAGCTCAACACAACTACGAAATGCACTTCTTGTGTTTTTGCCTCCTTAAGAAGAATCACTTGTTATATTCCTCATTTGTAAATCATCTGCTAAAAGAATAAATGTAAATGCCACTTAAAGTCAGTTCTGGTTGACAGCATTAAAATGGCGAAATATCTCATTTTAGCCGATTGTGATGTTCTGGAACAGCAATTTCACATCTACTAAAGTAAGATATAATACAACTAATCACATCATATCCTTCAAATTTGGATAAAAGATTTGGATCAAAGGTTGACAACATTAAAATGGCAAACTATCTCACTCTAGCTGATTATGAAGGTCCAGAACATCAACTTCATTCTTGGCTGACAACATTAAAACATCAAAATATCTTCGACGTAAGATGTTCTACTGAACTAAAAACGAGAGCTAGCTCAACACAACTCGTCACATCCTTCAAAATCAGTTTATATAAACTATGCTGGTTCTATATTAACATTAAAACACTAATAACCCACTTAAGGTAGTTTAAACCTTTGAGCAACATCCACAGGCACCACAAGCCAAAGAGCGTGAATCCAGGGCGCCGAGCCTCACTTACCCCGCGGGCAGGAGCTCGACCCCGGCTCCATGCTGATGGAGAGAGAGGGTGAGATGGGGTCTCAATGGGGTCTCCGGTGTCCCCTGCTGCCTGAGGAACAGACGCCGCTAAACTATGGTGTGCTCTGATGATCAGCGCCTGTGACGGTGCCAATAAAACGCAGAGACATCAGTCCCTGAGCGCTTGATCCCTGATCTAAACCACTCACCCAGACACGGGGGAGGAGCGGAGAGACACAGAGAGAGAGAGAAAGCGAGGGATAAAGAGATAGAAAGGTAGGAAAGTGATTGATGGTGGCAGTACAGAGAGAGAGAGAGAGAGAGAGAGAGAGAGATGGCATTCCACTACACTAAAGCTACGGTCAGTATGAGTGTAAACGCATCCGAAAAACTATTTCTAAACCATTTCACTTTATAAAAAGCATATTCGATACAACAGAGCGAGAAATATAATATACACTGGCACTGTGTTGGTTTGCCACTTGATGTCCACAAATGTTTATCATACAAAAGTAACAAAAAATGTCCCTAAAAATAAATAAAATTATGTGAATGAATAAATAATTCATTATATATTATATTAAATAACTTATTAAATGCATTAAAATATTGATTTATTTAGTAATGAAAATTGTTAATGCATAGCATGTCCATCATCTTTTATTTAAATCAACATTAAGATTTTAGGTTAATAAAGTTTTTCGTTATTTTAATAATCTTTTTGCCTTATAAACTTCATTTTAAATGGTTATAATATATGCATATTTCATGCATATTTATTAAAAAAAGTATGTATAAATATCTATACAAATATATTATATAAAATAAAAAAACATACATAAAATAGCAAAAAAAATTAAATAATACATCTAAAAAAAATAAACTGATGTGTCTGTAATATTGCATTATTTTTTTTATTATTTTTTTTAAGTAATGAGGCACTTGAGGTGTGTTATATTGCGAATACAGTCTGTTCGCTGTGTGTCGTATCTTATTGCTTTATTGCAGGAACTGACTTTACGGCTCCCGTATTAATTGCTGGTCGTCTAGTGACTCTTCATCAGCTTGTGAACTGGGCAGTAATCACTTAACCAGATTAACCAAATCCTGTCCTTTTTATAAAGCGTAGCAGGACCTGCGACGGGAAGGCCCATGCATGACACAAACTTTTCATTTACGACACTGACCTAAAAATGAGGGAGGTTGCAAGTGTTAGAGTGTGGGAAATGGACACGAACCCCGGTTTAAATCCTAACAGGGACAAAAAAAGTGAAGTCTTGGCAATGTGTAATTAAAAAGTCAGTCAGTGTTAAAACTTAAAATAAAACATTTTTCTGAGGGTTGGTCTTTGCTCGTGGTGGTCACACGGCAGCTCTCTCTCTCGTGCTGTAAGCCATTAAAGGCTTCAGGTACGGAGCGCTGCTTACGCAACAGAGCATGCTGGGATTGCGGGGGCCGGCGAGCGGGGGGAGGGAGGGTGTGCTGGGCTCAAGACCACTTAACACACAAACCCCCTAGTGTGTCTTCAGCTTTATGAGTGTGAACCGCTGCATTTCATCAGGCTTTGAAATGACATCTCACATGGGCAACACTGCATCAGCACGAAATAAATCACATCAAATCAGGATTTAAAACATGTTTGATCAAAGATAATCTATATGATTACCAAAACTGCCAACAAATAGGAATTCCATCTATGTGTGTAGAAATAAATCCTCCTAAAGGGGTCATATAATAACAATTACAATTTTGTATTATTATTATTATTATTATTATCAAACCAATAATACTATTAACAATAATAAAAACTATATTTTTTTATAAATATAATATTATAAATAATAACAATATTATACAATTTGAATAGTGTTATTAATATAAACAAAACAACAATAATTGTAACAATAAAAACAACAATAGTACATTTTGTTCATATAATGATTATTATTATTATTACTACTACTACTACTACTATTATTATTTAATTAATTTATTAATTATTAATTTCAACAATACTAATAGTAACAATTAACAAATTATATTATATAATTTTACTATTAATATAATAATATAAATAATAATAACAATAACATTATATAATTGTATTATTATTATTATTATGAACAAAACAATAATAATAATCAAAACAATAATAAAAACGACAATAAAAGTAAATTTTATTCATATTTATAAAATAATAATAATAATAATAATAATAATAATAATAATAATTATTATTATTATTACTACTACTATTATTAAAAACAACAATAATAACAATTATATAATACTATTGTTTTTATAATTGTATTAATATAATAAAATAAATATAATTATGATATAACAATAAAAAATTGTTATTAGCAAAACAACAATAATAATAGTAGCAATAATAAAAATAATATTATATAATTTTATTATTAATATAATAATAATTAATAATAATATTAACAACATTATATAATTGTATTATTATTGTTATTATTAACAAAACAACAATAATAGTACATTTTATTCATATTTATAAAAGAATAATAATATTAATAATAATAATTATTATTATTATTATTATTATTATTATTAAAAACAATAATAGAAACAATTATAAAAACAATGTTATACTCTTATTAATATAATAAAATTATTATTATTATTATTATTATTATTATTATTATTATTATTAATAATAATATTAATATTTATTATTATTATTATTAACAAAACAACAATAATAGTAACAGCAATAAAAAACAATACTATTCATTTGTATTAATGATATTAATAGTGATAGTGATAATAATAATAACAATAATAATAATGATGATTATTATTGCTAATAACATATATATATATATATATATATATATATATATATATATATATATATAATATATAAATAATAGTAATAGCAATAGTAATAATTAAGCAATAATAGTAAATTGATATTATTATTATGATTATATAACAACAACATTTATTATTATCATCATTATAATAATAATAATAATAATAATAATAATAATAATAATAGTAATAATAATAATAATATAATAGTAGAATATGATCCCTTCTGGAGGATCAAGACCGATTTAAAGCTTGCAATTCTTTAATAATAATCATGTGGCAAAAGACAAGCTGCAGTCTGAAGCTCAATACTGAGGTTTTGATTTCTGTCTAACAGTCATTATTTCTGTCTGTCACAAGCTCTTCACACAGTATCACACGCTCACTTCCTCTGACCCTGCAGAAAACACAGAACTGGGCCATGAGGATGTTATTTCACACAACAGTGTCCATTAAAAGAGCAGATATCACCCACAGGCCAATAAATGAAGCACTTTATCAAAACCATTCAGTATGCATTTTAACTGGCAGCCTCCATCAAATCAAACTACAAGTTAAATAAAAGGACGAGGGAGGCCTAAAGTGTCTGCAAAAAGAGCTAACATCAGTTGTGCTGATGCAATATCGCATAAACATTTATTAACAAAAGCAAGGTTTGTCCAGCAGAGGGGGTCAGTAAGTCACTGAGGAATGATGGATGTGTTACCTGAACATGCACTACTCACACTATTACTGTAGTATATAGTGTGTATACCATGCACAGCATGCAGATTGTCTGTATGCATGGATGATAAAAATGTGCTTGCCTTCTAAAATGAACCGGAAGTGATATCTTTTTCTTGACTTAATTTTTGAATGAGCTGGAAAAAATATTACAATATTTGATTAAAAATGTAAAATGAACCATATAACATGTTTAAGTTATGTATAAGTCAACTTATACTTGAGTTTTACACTCCTGCATAAATGTCTGTTCATTCACGATTGCTAATTGAGTTTGTATGGACTCCAGCAGCAGCAGCAGCAGCTGTTTTTCCAGCCTGAGATCTCTGTGCGTCAGCCAGAGCTGTTAAAGTGAAGAGCAATTACATCTTGATGCAATGGCAGCAGTGAATCAGCGCAGCGGGGAATAACAAGCGCCGATTAAACCCACGTTTGAAAGGAGACCGGCTACTGGCGGAGAGGACCAAATTACAAACACAACGTGTTCCCTAAAAAGTGATTTAGCGAGTCGAGAACTTGCTCTGCCCTTTGTGTTCAGTGTGTAGAGGCGACGGTCGGTTAACCTTGCATGCATCACTAACACTCCTGTCCACAAAAACGCAGGATCTCTCTGCACGACTGGATATTTAAAATCTGATCACAGACATGACACAGCAGGAATAAGTGGCATTTTGCATGAAGGTCTGTGCTCCAAAACAAACTTTAGAGAAACCTGTTATGATTATATTCTTAAATATTTTTTATGTAAAAGACATTTAATTACCATTACTCATTTGTGTTGCCAGATCTTGCTGGAAAAAATAGCAAACAAGAACAAGCTCCTAATAATCATCCATGATAAATACAAATGCTTTAGATTGAAAACTCGACCAAAATATCATAATTTTATTTCATACAGTGTTGATTTATGAATGTTTAAATATTTGTACTGCAAAACAAGACAAAAATACTAATAAATCATTTTCTGCAGTGAAAAAACATTAAAAATCATTATAAAAATATCATAATATAATCCATAACACTCAAGCATCATATTTCCATAGGAACAGGCTGGGTTTGTATGTCACTCGCTTTCGGAGAGATGAGAGAGAGAGAGAAAGATAGAGCAGCTGGTATCATGTATCTATTCTGCAGAAAAAATTGTATTGGAAGCATTTCAGATATTTCAGTATTGATATGCATAAAAAAAAAATCTATATTTTTGACACTACATTGCATTTAGTTTATTATTTCAAAAAAGGCAAAAAATGTGAAAAATGTATATATTATATATACATTTCAGTAGGAGTGACTGCGTTACACGCCACTGCTGAAATACACACGCATGTGGGGGGTCTCTAACTACTCAATAAGAGAAACATCAAATGGGTCCATGTTTGAATTAACCTGCATACAACATGTGTAACGCTGATGTGCATGATCTGACCAATATGTGAACAGTAAAAAAGAGCCAATTCAATAATCCAGGCCTGTAAAACATTCAAAAAGACAACAAGACCTTCGGTGTGTCTTATTATTAATACAGGCACAGAGTTTATAAAGCTGATTGTGCACTGTTATCTGATTTAAACGCTCATAACTTTAAGGTTATTTCAGGCCGTTGGCTTCTTAGGAAGCCGCCAACACGCTGAAGAGAAGTGCTGTTTGGCCATTGCTTTCTCAGACTTTTGGGCTGTAAAAATGGGAACTAGAGCTGGGAAAGGGAAAGTGGCCGGCAAAGGATGTCAAGCCGGCAGGTCAGCGCTCAATGTGTCACACACAGGGAAACACACACAGGTTCTTATCGGCCACAGCACATGGTGAGCAGGACTCGGCCTGCCAGGAAACAGGAAGTGCAAGGTTCTGGATGACAACAAACCAGCGAGAAATGAGCTCAACAATTCTGATAGAAGCTCCATCTCCTGCCTGTGTTACCAATGCATTTTATTCAGGATGCACTTGTTATACGCAGATTCTTAGCATTACAATGTTCTTCCTCAGCATTTTTGTCCTGTTTACAAATATCTAAACATTCTTAAATCAAGATCCATTTACCAGAGAAGCTAAATTAGTCTTATTTTCTGAAAAACTGATCAAAATTCAGTGAGTTTTTGCTTAAAAACAAGAAAATAATAAAAAAAAATAATAATTTAGTTTTTCCTTTGACATAAGATAATTATTTCTTGCTTTAAGCATAAGCTTAATTTTAAGTCAAGTATGAGTATAATGCCATTTTGCTTCAAGTAAAATTCATATTCATTCAAAAAAGTCTGTAAAAATAGGACACAACGTACTGTGTTAATGTAAAGAAATTTTCTGTATTGATTGACAATTTCATTACGCATTACGTTTTGGGGTTCAAGGAAATTTCCATAAACTTAACTGAAAATGTCATGCCAGAAAATTACCAGAACCTTTAGATATTTATACTGGAGAACAAGACAAAAATACCAAAAGAAATCATTTTCTGCAGTGAAAAACAACAAAAATCACCATAAAACTAATGGATTATAATATAATCCATATGACTCACACGCTATATTTCTATAGCTTTATGTAAGGAACAGGCTGAAATTGAAGTCGTTATTACACTAAAATGGCATTTCACAATTCAAAGCATGAGTTTGAAAATGCAGAGATCTGAAATTTTGGTCTGTTCCTCATATAAACCTGCCGTACGGCTTCAAAACACATACAATCCTCCTTTTGTGATCCACAAAAAAACAACAGCATATGAGACTGAAATGATGTGGGTGATTAAATAATGTGAGAATTGTTATCCCTTTAAGTGAAGCAGGCAGATGTGTAAGGCACAATGGGGGATTATTATGAAATCCAACACATACAGCGAGCGCTGGTTTATCTGATTTATACAAATGTACGAATGCATGGCATCTGGGTTCGTTCTCATGTGTAAACGCAGCGGAGTCCGGTGATATTGTGTAAAGAGGGTGTGGTGTCAACGCTGACACACAAACACACAGGAGAATTTCTACATTTTCCACATCTGGTTGGCGTTACAGTCGTCAGTGGTCGAGGGGGAGAAAAATGACATGGATCATGACGTCATGGGAAGCAATGCTGGAAAACAAATTACAAAACGCATCCTAGAAAGATGAAAAAGTCATTGCTGATATCGAGCAGAAGGTCTGTAAGAGCAGGACAAGAGAACTCGTACAACCAACAGGCACTGAAAGAAACAAACAGGAATATCCATCAACTTATTAATCAAATAAAGCTGAAAATCAGGCCTTCACTTGATTAATAACATTGCCTCTGCCACATTACAGTTCAAGTTCAAGTTGGGCTGGTGCAATGGTATAAACGTGTCAACTGATATTTTGTAACTTTTAAACTGTGGTAGATAAATTTGCATGTACATCAGTGGTAAGGACTGCTTTCCTTTATTTACATGTGAAAACAACAGAAGAAACATGGAGTACTATGAAAATATAGAGTATGACATGTATGAGGAAAAACATGTTTTTAAAGGGGTCCTATAATGCCCTTTTCACAAGATGTAATATGTATCTGATGTCCCAGAATGTGTCTGAAGTTTCAGCTCAAAATACCCCACAGATTATTTATTATAGGATGTTTTGAAAGCCCCTATTTGGGTGGCAGCAAAAACATGCTGTTTCCGTGCGTGTCTCTTTAAATGCAAATGAGCTGCTGCACATCATATTTTGTGAATGTACGCCTTTATGAATGAGCTGGTTAGGGCTCTACACAGTGGCTAAAGTTACCATTGTCTCTGTGTTCACAGAGATCAGAGCTATGTCATTAGTTTTATTTTTAAGAAGTAATAAAGATCGCTTCTGAATTGTACAGGCGGTGAGCATTTTCTGGTTAAACATAAGCTCTGGTCTCTGTGAATACAGTAAGAGACAACGATAGCTTTAGCCACATTAGCACATTCAGAAAGGCGATTTGCAAACACACATTATAAAGTGCAGTACTTACGTGTTCTGGATATGAAGTTGGATCACAAAGGGTTGGTATTAATCCTTTTTTGAGAAGCAACTTTTGTGCAAATCCTGTGTTTACTGACCCTCGTTTGCAAAGCAGCCCAGTGTACACTGATTCACACAAACATATATGAATTTAGCTCATTTCTTGGGAACATTCCCTTCACAAATAAAATGAATCCACTGCATCCTCAGCGGCTTAGATGCCGGGAGTTTATTATTACAGCCAAAAATAGAACAGTTATAATGTTTAAATAGATGAGACATTTTATTTTTTAACAACTCAGCCCATCATGGCATCACCCCTTTTGTTGTGTGTTCCCATGGGCGGGATTTATGTAAATTTTAGGATTAGTTATGTCACTAACCCATGAAGAAGTTAGTTATAGTCCCTACCAGCCATTTGTTGTAGTCCTTAAGCGATTTCTGTAAAATCTCCCTTTGCATTGAACTTGGAGCGACGTAATTTGCAGATGTTGTTTATGCTCAAACAGCAACATTACACACTAACTAAAGTTAAACAAGTGAAATCATAATCTAGGAAGTTTGTTAGGCACAATGTTGAATTTAATTGTTACTTCAATGGGCTGGTGCAGTGGTATAAAAGTGTCAAAAGATATTTTGTAACTTTCAAACTGTGGTAGATAAATTTGCATGGACATCAGTGGTAAAGAATGTGAAAAAGACCTAAGAAACATGGAGTATTATAAAGAGCATGACTTGTCCCAAACCAGACAAGATGAGGAAAAACATGTTTTTAAGTTTGTTAGGCATAATGTGGAATTTAACTGTTTACAATTTCCCGTGCAACACAGCTCGACCAATCAGAATTTAGATTCTGAACAACCTAGGTTTTAGCATACAGCATCCTCTGAGCTTTCAGTCCTGTCGGCCTGACACAAATGATCATCTCTTCAGAAAGCAGAAATTCAGAGCGCACTCAGTGTGACTTCAAGTAGCCGTGGTTTCGTAACCGATCGTTGACACAGAAAGATGAAGCCTCCCTCATTACACACACTGTGCATGAGAACTGACCTTTAAATATGAGTTCATCTAAACCATCAACCACTTCACATCCATGTAGATCATTATTTGACATGCATATTTCTAAAATCCTCCCTGTGCATTAAACAAAAACTGCCTACTGTGCTTGGAGACAAAACATTTCTGCAGCATCTAAAATGTGAGTTGTGCAAAAGTCCATGCGATAAAGGGTGGAATCATGAATCACTGCCTGATATCATCAAAAATTATATTTTAGGACTCACTAACAACGGTTATCATGGGCACAGGCTGCTGTGGTGGTTAAATACGCACTAGGACTTGGATGATTTTAATAATCATCTTGCTTGGTGCTGTTGAATCAGCAAAAAACAACATGGGATATGTGAATCGAAATTCCAGTTTTTCCTGCTGATATCAGTATCAGAAAACATCACACATGAGCGCCTGCATTGTTTTCTTTCATTTCTGACAATAACATTTAATAAAACTCTACAAACAGGTCTCCTCAATCCAAAAACACAAGTTCATATAACTGTATTTATTCTTGCTGAGCTGAATGCTTTGAGTAGATAAAGTACATGCTGAGAGGGTTTACAGTTACTCTGTTATTCAATGTCAGGTTGCCTTTTTCATGGGTGGAGATCGGGAATAATTGGATACAGATGTCGGCCGCAGTGCTGTATCCTAGTAATATGCAATCAGGCAGAAACACAGGGAGTGAGAGCGCCCTTATCTCTAAGGAGACTCCTGTGGTTACGACGAGGACTGGCAGATCTATATGGACACAGTGGGCCGTGACCTTCATCTGTAAAGTCCAAAAAGAAATGAAGACAAAGAAGAGCTCCAGATATTACGCTGAATGTGAAGGGTGGAGTCTTAAACTCCCACCGGCAGGAACCAACAGGAAGCAAGCAACATGACAAATCAATACAGCACTGACTGGAATCTGAGTCCGTGTTCATCTCACAGGAGAGACGGGGAAGAAAAACAGACGTTGCACAACACAGAAAACTGCCCGCTTACATAACCCTTAATATGCATTCAGTTCCTCTACTGAGCTTGTAAAATCTGGGCCGTAATTGTAAGCCAGGGTAGCAATTAGCAGGAGAAAAGCCATTGGGCTGGTGCACAACGTCTAACAACAGTTCGTTTCTCTAGAACATCGTTAGAGATGAACTCGATGACCTGCGGTCGTTACAAGCTGCAGTTTAAAACTGAGAGGTAAAAAACTAAAGAGAAATGTCACTGTTTTACAGCCAATATTCAATATACATCTCAACAATTATGTATTTGCTCAAAAATGACTTATTTTCCAAACATCATTTCAACCTACATGTAGGCAAATTATAAATGTTTAATGCATTAAGAAAAATACTGTAAAAACTAGTTTAAAATGATCAATGCCTCTTTTCAATGTTTTTTCACTAAATGAACAAAAATTATACTTAATAATGCATATAAATAAATATGTAATCTTAACCATGTTATTTTAAAAGTCACAGCAAACATTTTTGAATGATGATGCAAACAAATCACTGAATCAGGGACTTGATTCACTAAAATTCATTCACATTAATGAATCAAACTTACTTTTATATTATAAACACTATCATAAACATTTCTATCTTAATGCTACCACTAGACAAAACATTAAAGTCTTTCAGAAAATGTAACAGCCAAATACAAAAGTGTATTAAAATATTGCAATATCACACGCAAAATCACAGTGAATTTACCAAGAATATTACAATATGAAATGCTATTTCTAATATTTTTATCTTAATGCCCTCAAACGACAAGGATTGCAAAATTAGTCTAAGGATAAAGTCTGGAAAAAGTTTGCTATGATGCTTCATTTTATATTGCCAGCTTATTTCACAGTGATTTTTTCATGCATATTCATCCCTCTGCTCACAGGAAATTGTGCCAATGAATGTAGAAACAAGTCCACACTGCTGTCATTTATGCAATAAATGCATAAATACTAACTAGATTCATTACTTCTATAGTGATAATGTGCCCTAATAGAAGCATTATGAATAAATGAAACCACAAAAGATGCAAGAAACAGTCTCAAACAACATCACATGAGCTTGTGTTCAGCACATGCTCCTCTCACTCATGTGAAAAGAGGAAAGAGAGAAGGCGTGTTCGCTCAGTGCGGAGAGAGAGAAAGAGAGAGAGAGAGAGAGAGAGAGAGAGAGAAAGACAAACAAACTACGGACAGTGACCCGTTGAGTTAACCTGAAGCGGCACGTTACACTAGCTCCAGCTGGGCTGTTTAGATTCACACACTGTAGTCTGAAAAATTCCCAGCCTCACCTACGGTTTCTTCATCCTCCTCCTTAAGGATGTTGTTGTCATCAGGGTCTTCCTGAGAGGATTTTCTGCCATCATCCACGGGGACCACGGTGAAGTTGGTGGGCATTTTCTCACCATGTGTCTATCTGCGAGACGTCTGTCTTGCTCCTTATCTGTCTCTCTCACACTGACTCTCCTCCTCTGCACTGGCTTGTTTGAGTTGTGGTTCGAAGTTCTCAGTTGTGCTCCTATCTCTTTCACACCGGCTTTACCATGTGACCAGCCTTCCTCCATATAAGGAGGCAGGGAAGCTCCGCCCTGTGGGCCGTCCTTAATCCACACAAGAGCTGCGTCTCCTGCTTTCTCGCCTGTGGCAGTATGAACCTCCACAGACACAACAAGACACGAGATAAAGGAGGCTATTGATTAAGAACCTTTTCAAGGGACTTCCTCTTGGTCAGCAGGGTTATTATCGATAACTAAAACCAACTACAAAAAAATTTAAAAAAACATTTTCGGAAATAACGGAAAAATTTAATAAAATAAATAAATAACAAATAAAATAAATAAATAAAATAAAATATTTTATAAAATAAAATAAAAGATGAATAGTTTGTTGTATTCCTTTGGGGAAAAAGTGTCTGCTAAATGAATGCATGTAAATGTAAATTATAAAATGCTTAAACTTATTTAATTTTAGTTAGTTCCCAAAGCAACATTACGAAACCGTGATACACTTTTCAGGAATCTTTGATGAATATAAAGCTCAAAGAACAGCATTTATTTGAAGTAGAAATCACATTATAAATGTCTTTATTGTCACTTTTGATCAATTTAATGCATCCTTAATGAATAAAAGTATTAATTTCTGACTTACTGACCCCCAACTTTTGAACAGTACTGTTCGTCACATTACAGATGTAAAACAGGTTGAAAACCCATTTGTGGCCAAAAAGCTTAACTGTGTCCTTTACTAAATGAATTTGCAAAATCTACAAGACTTCCTTAGTAAATCTTCACATTATCCTGGGATAAAGAAAGTATTTTAACATCAAAGCAGCGATTCAAGGCGTAATAAGCGTTACTGCAAGTATGCGTGTGTAAACGCACTCGCCCATGTGCACAATGCAAACACAAGGCCATAAATACAGCAGCCTGTCATTAAAGCAGACAAACAGCATAGCTCTGTGGTTCAACTGGGTAATTTATTTTAAGGAGCGCTTATTCCACATGAACAATACGAGACTCGACATACTGTACGGTGGGATCTTTTGGCTGCAATAGTTGTCATGCTTCACAAGTCATGAGCCGCTTTGTCTTCGTGACCTTTGACATGCAGTTTAGTTCAGTATAAAGACAAGCCTGCACTGGCTGCATGGAAACTTCTAGATTCCTATAAGTCTAGATTCTAGATTACTTTTGATTGCTTTTGTTGCTGTTGTTGATGTGAAATTCTTCAGTTGTGTTAGGTTCTTTGGCAAGACGGTTCTTGGAATCAGGAAAACCTGCAGCATTCTTAAATATGATTCATGCTGATCAGACATCACTCGTGAAAAAGAAGTACACTTCACCATACTTTTAAAATGAGTAGTTATTAGGGATATAATATACTTTATTAAAAGAAGATATACTTACAGAAAATATACGTAACTGCAATTAAATTAAAATATATTATAGTTTAAATTTAAATTAAATGCAATTATTTGAACTTAAGAGTCTTTAAGTCATCCACTTAAGTGTAGGACTTAAGTGTATCTTTAGATGTAATTTCATAATTATTACTTATATTGTCTTTGAAGTATGGTTACTTTCGGATGTACTGAAAAAACATCTATGGTAAACTAAAATATAACTTATTTTTTCATTTCTATTGAAACTTTCAATCTAATATTTAAATATATTTGCAGTTACATATTTGTAATGAGGAAGTTTAAATTTAGTACACTTAATCATCTCAAGTACAGTTTTCTATATACTTTCAAGATTTGAAGTGCACATTCAATACAATTAAAGGGGTCATATGATGCTTTTTAATGTTTTCCTCTTCCTTCCTTATTGCCAAAAGTATTGGGACACTGCTTTAAATCATTGAAATCAGGTGTTCCAATCACTTCCATGGCCACAGGTGTATAAATCAAGCACTAGGCATGCAGACTCTTCTACCAACATTTGTGAAAGAATGGGTGGCTCTCAGGAGCTCAGTGAACTCAAGCGTGGTACCGTGATAGGTTGCCACCTGTGCAATAAGTCCATTCCTGAAATTTCCTCACGACTAAATATTCCACGCTCAACTGTTAGTGGTATTATAACAAAGTGAAAGCAATTGGGAACAACAGCAACTCAGCCACGAAGTGATAGGCCATGTAAAATCACAGAGCGGGGTCAGCGCATGCTGAGGGTCACAGTGCGCAGAAGTCACCAGCTTTCTGCAGAGTCAATAGCTACAGACCTCCAAACTTCCTGTGTCCTCCAGATTAGCGTGTAGAGAGCTTCATGGAATGGGTTTCCATGGCCGAGCAGCTCATCCAAGCCTTACATCACCAAGTGCAATGCAAAGCGTGGGATGCAGTGGGGTAAAGCACGCCGCCACTGGGCTCTAGAGCAGTGGAGACGTGTTCTCTGGAGTGACCAATCACGCTTCTCTGTCTGGCAATCCCAAGGACGAGTCTGGGTTTGGTGGTTGCCAGGAGAACGGGACTTGCCTGACTGCATTGTGCCAAGTGTAAAGTTTGGTGGAGGGGGGATTATGGGGTGGGGTTGTTTTTCAGGGTTTGGGCTTGGCCCCTTCGTTCCAGTGAAAGGAACTCTTAATGCTTCAGCAAACCAAGACATTTTGGACAATTTCATGCTCCCAACTTTGTGGGAACAGTTTGGGGATGGCCCCTTCCTGTTCCAACATGACTGCACACCAGTGCACAAAGCAAGGTCCATAAAGACATGGATGAGCGAGTTTATACGATCTGCAAAGTTCACAGTCTCTTCATTTTCAATAGTCTTCTCATCATCAGGTTCATTTTCAGAATCTTGGCCTCGAACTGATACGGTAAAACCGTGGTGGATCTGCTCACTTAATAAAGTAATTTTTCCTCAACATGACACATGATTTGAGGATTCATTGATGTCTGAAGCACAGACGCTGCGGGACGACGCGGGACGACACACACACTGAAGCCATAAAAGATTAACAAAGAGGAAGTCAGCGCAGATATGAGTAATGTGATTTATTTCACATTCCTCATGATCAACATGACATGTGGACCATTAATTCATCCTAGAAATACCAAAAGGCTACAGTTTAACATGCTACTGCTCTCATGAGGTAACACACACACACACACAAAGGATGCAGTGATGTGCAGGGTGTTCTGGGAGTCCTGCACTTCAGATTGAATTACACTGCAGTGCTCAGAACAGACAGACTCAAGAACACAAACATCCCACTGGAGGATTCAACGGTCAAACAGGCCAGGTCATAGTGATAAAAATAACATGCACTGACTAATGGACCAAAAACACCGGGATTCTGGGATGTACTGTTTTCTTTTGCATTATTGCTAAATCCATTCCTGCATTCCATCCATTCCATCCATCCATTTTTTTTTTAATGATTTATGTTAGCATATTATTACTCTTTAAAAGTCATGTCCCTAATCTTGAATCAGAATAACTTCCCTCTCTTCTCTTCTCTGATGACGAGGGCGGGGCAACCTGTCAATCACATGAGATCCACCAATAGCAAACCACAACCATCCAAACAGCCAATCAATTCCCCACAGGCAAAATCAAGGCCCGCCCTACATTTGTTCTTGTTCCAGAAGCTGTTTCATTCAATTATACGTCACAATCAAGAATAAAGATTATTGAAACTTCTGTTTCATGCTTTAAGGCTGGGCGGTACAATGGTATTTACATGTGGCAGTAGAAATGAGTTCAGTAGAGATCACAGAGATTCTGTTTATACCAGTTTAAGAGAATTAAAGTTAACTACACTGCAAACTGGGTCTAAAGCCCTATTCGGACGGTAATTGTTTCTCACGTGGAAGTCCGTAAAAATAAATTAGCATGCCACCTCAGTGATAAAACTCGTGCATTCGGATGGTGATTTATTCACGGTGGAGCAGCGAGTTTTGTGATCCTGCGCACCTGGGAACGCACTGCTCACGTGGTCAATAACATGATTGTATGCTGTAAATAAAATGTCATATGCTTGGTATAATAATAAATAAATGCATATTTAATTTAATAATAGGAAATTAATATCCTAATTATTATTTAATTATTTAAATCTGTTTAAAAATAGGAAGATATATAGATGCACATTATAGTTTAAATAGTTTTCTGTCTTGTATTTTATCTCAAAATAAAGGATGTAATTTTATTCCACATGGAAATGAGCGGAAATAAGTTAATACAGCCTCTTATTTACATGAGGTAAACATAATGCTGCTTAGTTATTTTAACATATATAATTGCTGCCGTAATAACGGCCCATTTCAAATGTTTGCGTGCTTTTATTTTTATTTAAATATATTGCTCTTGTAAATACTTGCCAGCATTTCAGTAATAAAAGTCTAGATCTTTAAAAATGCATCCAAATTACAGCGAAGCGCAACCATACGGTGCTCTGCAGTGGTCAAAAAGGATATAAACAGTGAATTTTGAAGTGATATATTCTTGAAAACTCAGAGATGTGGATTCGGATAGCAATTACATTACCACACGACCTTGGTGTTTGTCAAAAAACAGTAGGTAATTCGGCCGGGGATTTTTACGCGGGTGGTGGGAGAAAAACACTGACATTCTGGATTCGGACAGCAATAAAATCACTGACTAGCCCCTGTAAATGATTAAAATACCTTATGACCCCACGAGAAACAATTACTGTCCGTACGGCTTTAGATGAGCCTTTCACTGATTATAATGGGCTTGATTTTATAACAGGCTTGGACACTGTGAACTGCAAGTTGTTTATGGTACCATTTGACAGTGTGCGGTCACAGATATGAGTATTGACAGTTGTTCACTTTCAGGTAAAGGAGCAAAGAGACTGAAAGCATAACAGCTGAAAGGTTATCGCCATAAGGAATTTCCAATTATGATGGACTTTGGTTTGTGTTCCCATTTATGTCCATCTGAACATGTCCAAACAGCCATAACTATCTGAGGCTTAAAACTAAAAATGTTATCTTGTCCTAAAATTAAAGTTACAAAAAAAAGAGGATTTTATAGCATAAACGACAGAAATGCAGTTATACAGGTACATTAGACAAATGACCAAAAATGCACGATTATATTATATAGTGTAGTGTTAATCAATATATATTTATTTAATAATTTTGCCTCATTACATCATTTGACATATTATATAGAATTATGTAATATATATATATACTACAGTTTGTCACATAACAAGGTACTTATAAATTCTCACGATGAGGAATAATTCTGGAAGGCAGATTTTAAACATCAAACACTCAGGAACCAGGAAAAACACAGGAGAAAACCACATTACAACAAACGAGAACCGACAGAGACTGAGGGAGAACACAGGATATATATGTATATATATATACATGAGACAAACAAATGACCTTAACAAGATAATTAACAAGACACAGGTGAGGAAAATGTTAATTACACTAATTACACATACTGGGGAAAACTAGGTCACAGGGAAACTAACCAAAAACACAATGAAACAGACTAGGAGAATAATAAAAAGGCAGTGGAGGCAGTGTGATGCTTTGGGCAATGTTCTGCTTGGGTCCTGCCATCCATGTGGATGTTACTTTGACACGTGCCACCTACCTAAGCATTGTTGCAGACCATGTGCACCCTTTCATGGAAACGGTATTCCCTGGTGGCTGTGGCTCTTTCAGCAGGATAATGCTCCTGCCACAAAGCACAAATGGTTCAGGAATGGTTTGAGGAGCACAACAACGAGTTTGAGGTGTTGACTTGGCCTCCAAATTTCCCAGATCTCAATCCAATTGTGCTGAACAAACAAGTCCGATCCATGGAGACCCCACCTCGCAACTTACAGGACTTAAAGGATCTGCTGCTAACATCTTGGTGCCAGATACCACAGCACACCTTCAGGGGTCTAGTGGAGTCCATGCCTCGACGGGTCAGGGCTGTTTTGGTCTTACCGTAATTTATATATATAAGTAAAAATTATATAGGCATCATAATAAAAATCAAGCTAAACTCTGGCCATCTAAATAATAAAATCATTCAAAATAATTATAATGAAATCAACTAAAACCACACAAATAAAAAATTTGCGATCCATGGTCAGGACAGACCTGATCTTCTCATCTGTTCTTGATAGGCTTCCCCAGGAATGACTAAAGAGCAACAGGAACATGTAAAAGCAGGAATGTGTTCTAATGAATTGGTTCCACCTGTGCAACGACCTTTAAATGGCAAAATGTCCAAAGCGTTTGGATTTACTGAGAAGTGTAAACTACAGGACTACATTTTTTGAAGGAAACTAACTTCCTCCAACAGACTAATCCCAGATACAGTCGTTCTGGCAGGTGAGATCAACCATAGTCTCAAAATCAAATCCGGTCAGAAACTGTGTGATTTAGACATCCAGCTGAGTTGATTTATGAAACTGGATTTGTTTAGTCCGGTCTCATTTCCTGCACTTTGAAGGCTGGACTGCATCTAAAAGCTTAGTGACGCATAAAGCGATTAATAAAAAAAATGATAAAAACTTGCAGTGTCTAACACAAACAAAACATACAATACAAACACCAACAATGCTGAGAGATTTTGAAGATGTCAGAAGGGACGAACGGTCAGAACAGGTATACAATGTGGAATTAAAATCATATAACATATATTTTTTCTATGTACATTGTAGACAATTAAAAAGAAACATTCAAACTATTTAAAAATAAATAAAATGATCAAATGTGATGAATTACACATTTTAGGTATTCCATAGTATCGTTTTTTGAGATGTAAGAGCAGTTGTCTTTTCAAAATAAAAAAAACTACAAACTGTCATGTTGCAATTTCAGTCCCAAATACGAGCCCTTACAGCCTTGTGTAAACACTAATGAGTCTGTGAGCAAAGCACATATTATCGCAGAGTGCTCTAGACATTCATTCACAACAATTAGTGTCCTATAAGAAGCTTTAATTGGTTAAAGTTGAAGTAACAAGTGTGCTGGGTATTTAAAGCGCTGTTATGTAACGAACGCATCAGGAAGAAATGTGCTGCCACCTGCTGATTGTCTTTGGTAAAGCAAGCAGGACACATCTAAACATCTTTCAAAGCATTTCTGTATTCTGTGCATGTTTGATATGACAGTTCAGTCCGATTGATGACTTTACACACAATCACGCTATCGAAACTACAGTGTGAAGTGAGACCGCAAAAATGCACTGGAGAAAACCTTTCCTGGCATCATGACATCTACAAAACCCAACTTTCCACTTGTTGACAAGTTTTTACACAAAGATTCTTTAGACCTGCAGTAACATTTCCATGCTACATTTATAGAGCAAACAAGCAGACTCATTTGTCCCGGTTTAGACCCTGAAGGAGAACTAAACCATTTTGGTTATGCATCATCTTGTGGTTGACCAATATGGGCCTTTTTTACGAATGTTAGTTATACAAATGTCGAAACTGGAAGTAGGTGATATAGTTATTATCATTAACTAAAACTAAAACCATAAAAAAAACTTGTTTTATTTCAGCTGCACTGAAGAAAAATTTAGTGTAAAACAATTTTCACTCAGAAACTGCAAGAACATTTCACAATTAACTACAGCAAGGAACACATTAAAATAAATTCAAAATGAATTGCATTTCAAAGTAGAAAGTTTTATTTACAACATTACAATGTAGCTGCCAAGGCATCATTTCTCATTTTTGTTTATTTTAACATGAAGTACTAAAATAACTAAAACTGAAATAAAAATGTATAAAGACTATATAGATGTATTTTAAAATAAAATAAAATGAATAAAAGTCGAAACTAACTAAAAATATTAATAAAAACTACAATAGTATATCAATGATACTAAAATAACACTGGTGGCAGGTGAGTAATGATGACAAATGTGCCATACGCACTGTTTTTTTTAATTATTATTTTTCACAATGCTATTGGCAGATTTTTTAACGGGTACCATCATTCAAGCCATAGACTGTGAAAAAGATGGACGACGCGCCTTCACGATCTTCTATTGGAGGAAAGTGAAGCCGCCAACGTTTGAACATGGCGCTGACATCTTGCACTGATTTAACCCACATTCCCGCAGCATCTGTTAGTACAGTTTACTGCAGAACAACTCATTATGCCGGTGTGAAATGAACAGTTATGGAAATGTAGAAGTTGAAGTCAAAGCTCCAATCTCCTCCCGAAAAATCCTGAAAAGAATCTGTTGGTGCTTCAGTGACAACTTCGCTCAAAGCTGTCAATCACAGCTGTCAATCATGACGTCACACATACCATTAAATAACTAAAACCAAGCTTGTTTAAAAAAAACGAACAAACATCACTTGAACACTTGAACAAACATCAGTGTGATAAAAACGACCTAAAATTACAGAAACCATCTTTGGAAAAAAAAATGTATTTGTAGTGTAATTTGATTGTTTAGTTTGTCTCGCGTCACATTATAACATATGGAGGGGGCGGGTTTATGAGCTATACTGGGACCAACCACCTGGGGGCGATCGAGATGCTTTGGCTTCACTTTTCAGGACATGTGCGGCACACTTGGTTCAAGCAAACAAGTCCCCCAGCAGTCAAAAAACTTGACATAAATGTATTTCCTGCCATAAAATAGCCTGAATGTAACTCGACACCCTTGCTTCATCTAATATACATGGTTATGCAAATTAGTCTCCGCCTCCACTCAATCACACCAGCTCGGATAACCTGATCCACTCGCTCAACTGTAGTAAACGCTACACAATGGCAAGTGGATATATTGGTTTAATTCAGTTATATATGTTTAAAATAGAAACTGATTCAGAAGAAGAAGAGGAAGACTGAATTATACTGCAAGTCGATGTATCAGAATGGTAATGCGTTTTATGTATCGCTCTCTACACAGCGTCAGACACATTACGGTAATTGATATGATTAGCCTTTGGCTTGACTACATTATGAAACAGCTAATAATGTGTTGCTAATGTTATAAAGCCATGTTCCTGTTCGCCATCTCAGAGTCAGACAGCTGTTTTCTAAAACCAGCATCCTTCGAGACGCTTTAAGCATCAAATAAAGTCAGTGGAGAAAAGCCCCGCCCACACGCTGCTGGGATTGCTTGTTTGTGGATGTTTGTGATGGTTGGAAACAGGGGCGGTTTT
Organism: Rhinogobio ventralis; assembly: GCA_039654625.1. Classification (NCBI taxonomy): domain Eukaryota; kingdom Metazoa; phylum Chordata; class Actinopteri; order Cypriniformes; family Gobionidae; genus Rhinogobio; species Rhinogobio ventralis. Next base: position 31,326,069 of record CM077214.1, read on the forward strand.
GAGACTGCCTTTGGTACACTTCAATTAGAAGGAGAAAATACTCAGCAATGGTGTTGACTGATGAATATGTCTTAAATCATATAAAAAATACCACATAGCATATAAAAAATATATAAAAATTGATTTTCACCAAAAGGGGTCTTTAAACTGACCTATACTGTAACTAACACACACACAGATTGCAAGTCTGTTACAGTAGAATTTCACCCCTATCCAGTGCATGTCACTGTTTCTAAAACAGGTGGAAACATTTCAGGGAGCTTAAACAGATACCAGAGTGATCACAAAAAGTCACGCCATAGCGCCAAGACCTCTGACACGTGAGGAATCTGCACTAATCCATTTGGCACATATAAAATAATTACTATAAACAACTTTCAACACATTCAACAGCTGGAGATGGCCGGTTCTTCGGTTCTAAAATGAAGTGGCTGTAAGCAGGTGATGACAGATGCTCAGGCTTTCTGGAAGAGACGCCCATCTCAAGTGTCAGAGCAGATGCCCGGTTCTGCTTCAGCTGTCCGTCATACATGACAAGATCAGGTGACACCTTTTTTTGCTCCTCTGCAGCACGAGACAAACATCCAGAGAATTCTAGATTATCCAAGAGTGTCGTTTGATCCTGGTGACCGTGAGAAGGTCCTGAAATGGGAGCTTGAGCCAACAAAACCCCCCACGGTGCCAGCAGCTCAGTTTATCTAGATGATTGTGAGGGTTTATCACCTTAGATTTTATAAGACCGACATGACAGCGGCCACCAGACACCAGACAATCTGTTCCTGTTATGGACACAGAGTCTGAAGGCCTACAATTAAAGCAAAAGTTGTCTCAAATATGTAAATTCTGCCATTATTTACCCACCCTAATGTATGGAAGCCTGTCTCCGGCACAGAAAAAAACCTTTTAAAATATTATTGCGACTATTTCTCTCACAATTGCGAGTTTACATCTCTAGAAATGCACCGGCGCAATGCGATGCCAGGCGTGACGCAAGTGTTTTTTGCTAGTTTCAGCCCGACAGAGTTTTTTTGTGTTATTTAGAGGGTGTGTTAGTAATATGCACCTATAGGTGGTGCACAACGCATGTACACTCTGATTATTACACACACAGGGACGCAGCAGCACACACACATGCCAAATATTAAAAATAAAAACATTCCTCTCTAGGGAAGCGTTCAGTCTTTCCGCTCGCATATAAATAGCGAATCCGCTCATGGTGCGAGCGCAACTGGCTTTTAAAGGGAATGGGAGATGAGACTGATTGGTTTATTGCACGTTATGCCCAAAACACACCCATGACTCATTAAGAGACTAGGGACAACCCTTTTAGACCATGTGTTGGGCGCGCTGACCATTTTTTTTCCATTGTTAAACTAGCAAAAGTGGATTCGGACACACCCTAAGTGCACCAGCGCCATGAGCTTCAGACCATGTGCAGAAGTTCTCAAATATTTTCTTAAGAACATCTTATTTTTTAACTTAAGAAGAAAATGAAAGGTGTTATTTTAATGAAAGGCAGGTATTGCTGAAGACTCGCTGAATGAGAAACACCTCAAAGCCCGTCTTTTTTCTCTGCCTGCAGATTACCGTAGATATCATAAGCATGCAGATTATTTTCGTCGTGACTGTCTTGATGGGAGTTAATCACAGCGTTGTGTTTTTAATGCGCTGTCATTATAATCGTTATTTTAAAAGAGCCTGTCTCAAGATGCAGCAGTCTTTCCCATTCCTTTGTGCTCTGTCTTTCTTGCACTCTCTCCAGAGTGAATGCGCCCGGTATCTGTGTGTGTGTGTGTGTGTGTTGTGCTGCCTCGCTAGTTCTAGCTTGAGTGAGCGCATCATATACGCGTAAATGATCGATACGTGCCACTTCAGAGTACTCATCCATAATCATGGTACTATTAGTAATATATATATATTATATTTAGCTAGCTACTGTTATGTTGCAATGGTTAATATTTGAAACAACCCAATCAATTCATTAAACAGCTTACATTTGGGTATTTAAGATAGGTTGGAGGTTATCCTAACTTTAAGAAGTTATTTACGATAAGAACATTCTTTTTCGGGAATATGAATACTTATTAAATGTTATCTTAAGAGCAGATCAGAACATTCTTGAATACAAAATATTCTTATCTTTTTTCTTAAGTTAGAAAATAAGAAGAAATTGGCAGTTAAGAAGAATTTTATTCTTAATGTTTCGTGAATCCGGCCCCAGATCGTTAAACAGGGGCCCGTAAACTTGCAATTGCGAGACAAAAAGTCAGAATTGTGAGATAAAAAGTCGCAATTACCTCATTCCAAACCAGTATGTGTTTATTTTTTTCTCTAGAATGCTAAAGGAGCTTTGCCAAATGTTAACACTACACCACACTTTGCTACAACGTTATCCAAAGTTCCATGAATGCTCCCGGTTAGCTGGGTTAAATATAGTCCATAGACACATCATGCATTATATTTTGTCTTCTGAAGTCTTATGATAGTTTTGTGTCAGAAAAAGATAAGATAAATATTCTTCCACAACACAACCACACAACCCTCATTAGTATATGTGCATATTCAAACTTGGTGCATCATGATTGAATTATTAGTGTGAAACAATATCATTACTAACATCACCTTTTGGGTCCTAATGAAATTGAATTAAGTAAATTATACAGGTTTGCAAAGACATTTGGGTGATGACAACTTTTTGAATGAATTATTCCTTTAAACATTGACCTGCCGTTGGTTCTTCATGCATGTCTCAAACACAGATATAACACTAAACTGATTCTGACTGCCAAAGTTTATTTAGCATTAAGAGACCACCTGCTACTTTCAACGCCTGAGCAATGTTTGAGAGATGGAGTGTGATGACATGAAAAACAAGAGGCGTGAGCCAAGAGCACACTGTTCTTTAGCACGGGACTGATGGGAATGGAAACTCCACACAGAGGATAACGGACAGGAAGAGGAACCCCGTTTAAGTCCAGGGTAGTTTCTCACAGCACGGAGACGAGTCATGCAGTGATTGGGTTTAATGCATCACTGCATCTGAAATTGCATACTGTACATTTGTTTTAAAATTTACTTTCTGACTGTTAAAAACAAGTACGTTCTAGATAGTATGTGTACAGTAAAGCTGCACGATATATCGTTTCAGCATTGATGACTTTACATTAAGTAGCTTTAACAAAGAAAAATGTGATATTAGTTTGATTATTCAATTTCTGTACCTGAATACTGTTAGATTTACCTGAAAAACATAAAGCACTGCTTATTTCAATTGTATCTTTCTTCTATTGTATTTAATTTGTTTATTATTTTCTATGCAGATTCACTGCCCTACAAAATCAGCCCAACTATTCTAGAATCATTCATTCTTTTCAAATAGAGCTATTCAAATCATCTGGGGAAATTTTGTATATCGCAATATATAAATCGCAGAAAAACAAAATATTGCAAGTTTTTTCCAATATCGTGCAACCCTAGTGTACAGTATGAATGAAATTCGAACGTGCTACAGTACATCTGCCATTTTGTCTTATGACCTTCGGTTTCAGTTGCATCGCTTCACCTCCATTCACAAATCCTCTCCTGTGGCCTCATGGGATAGTAAAGTGTCCATCGGGTGCACACTACAGAATCTCGACAGGAGGAGAAGGTCATCCAGGTACTTTTCGCCTACTCTTTTATGGTTACTATGAATTTGGACATACTACCTGGTTCACTGTTTTTCACCTACTATATAGTATGAACGTAGGCATATTCAGACACAGTGCATGTCCCCAAATACCCTCAGCTGCCTGAATAAATGTGCAAGTAGTAGTAGTTGTATATAAAAAAGTATATTAATAATACTAAAATAACAGTATAATTTTTATATCAGAAAATTTTTTCATCAGAAGCATCCCGTGATGCTTTCAAATGCGGTCTAGGTGAGCAGTTCAAAACTGAACAAGAGCACAAAGGTCACATGATTGTCATCTTATGATGCCAATTAGAGCGATAAAATTACAAATGACTCCTGAACTCTAAAGCTAATTACTGCTGCACGGAAGCATGCTAGAAGAAGAGAAGAAAATGTGTTTTGATGATAACTGGAAACATAGAAACACACACAACTGTTGTTATGAATGTGCAGACAAACAGCCAACAGAAATAGGACGGTGTTGCTTGAGTCAGCTGTTCACAGTGTCCTGACGGAGAAATGCGCTAAATAAAAATCCCCTCTTCTCTTTTTCATCCGCCCTGACCCTGATGGAAGACCACCCTCCAACACACGACCTCCAGCCTCTGAGATCAGACCACAGAAGGGTGGATGTGCAAACACACCGGTCACGATGCTTTAACCTCCATTAAACAGCAGAAAGTGACCAGTGTTTCCCATAGGTAAGCTCTACCATTTAAACAACATAGACTAAACAATATACAGTATATTGACTATTTGTAGACTGAAATCACGAAATGGCCTTAAACAACATCCTGCTGGTGCGACGTAGATTTTGTTAGAGGTCGTGCCCAACTGATAAGAGCTGCCATTTCTGTTACATATGAGAAACATCAAATGGCAAACTAAACGAAAGCGGAACAGAACCACGCTACTCGTTTGAGCTGCGCTGCATGGGCCATTTATCGAGCTCATACACGGGCCGATCTCGATCACGTGACACCGTTACAACACAGCGCTGGGAGATCCAGTGAGAAAGTGTTCACCACAGAATTAATAACATCACTACTGTGAGATCTAGTGGGAGCGTTCAACACAGAATTTTCTGTTATTAACCACAGATATCAGATCAAACAGCACTGACGTGGAAACCAGGAGAAACACTGAGACATGAGCGAAGATCAGGGGTTTCAGTCCACAAATCACCAACATTCACCATGATTTACTGTAGTAACACCACATGGTATTGTGGATGAAATAGTCGAATGTTTTTTGTTTTTTTTACATTATTCATCTCAGGGTTTGTACAACCTATTGAGAGTGAAATTCAAGCACTTTTCAAGGGCTTCACACTTTTTCCAGCACTTAAAAGCTCTAAATATTATCCAGTTTTGAAGTTATTTTTAATGTGATGATTTTTAAAAGTGTAAAAAAAAACTTGTGGCAAACAAGCACTTTTATTTTAAAAATACATGAAATTACCACTATAACCAGTAGATGGTGGCAGAGGAGCACTTATTGACTTGTTAGCCATTTCCACTCCTTAAATGTGCACTATGTAACTTTTCCGTCCGCTAGAGGTCGCCTGTTCAAAACAAAGGCGTAGTTTGATGACGCCTAGTTTGAGCGCAGAATCTTGGGACATGTGGTCTTCACCTCACAGCCGGTGGAAAAGAATCGGGATGGGACACAGGCAGAAATCATGTTCATGGATGCGATTATTAACGTTACTGTAGTGTGAAGCAGAGCAGGGCCGAGTGTTGTGGGAGCTGAGCAAGGCCGCTGGAGCGACTGTGCAACACACGCCTCGTGAGCAGCGGGACTTTTATTATGCCACAGTCACCGGCGCCATTTCCGCTCATGAGTATGAGGTAACGCAGCTCTGTTTATCATATTAGATACATTTGAGTATGTTGATGATGTTATGATGTTATGACATTACTCTGTGCGTTCGCTCGGCGGCTGCTATGACACTGCAGTGAGAGTAAAGCGTTTCTGCTAAATAAAACCGGAAACCGAGGGTAAAGCAGATATGACGCAATTGACAGGCGACTCCCTCACACGTCCCGGTTCCTTGGTTAAAATAGCAATTTTCTCACGATTTACAAATAGTTGGAAACATTTGGGATATTGTAAGTACTCAACTGAACAAAATATACAACACTGGCCTAGTGGTTTTTGGATATATTACTGAAAAATTTTACATAGTGCACCTTTAAATATATAGAAAAAAAGTAGGAAGTCACAAAGTTTAATGAAAAACTAAAACTTTTCTTCAAATTGTGACTAAATTACCCAGAAAACAAGTAAAGAGCGCTCCTTTTATAATCACTGAAGCTGTCGGTCAGTTCAGCATGATACTATAAAAGAGCAATGGTAGAACAGAGTATTTAAATTTTCCCTATAAAATTAGGTTTTTGCACATTACTGTTGTTAATAAAAGTACATTTTATCTGACTAGTTTATTCTGAACCTGCTCATCAAGCCCCGCGCTGAGCCACTCCGTCCTGCCCACAAGTAAATCCTCAACCAATGGGAAACACCGGTGACCGTGTTTGCATCCAAACCTCCAGCTCTACTGAGTTCAATTCTAACATCACGACATGAAGTGATCTTTCAGTAACAGGGTCAAAATACAGTATGACCCCACAGACTCGTCTCAGATCACATAGGCTATAAAACGTGGTTTGAAATATACACTTTCAAGAACTTTGCTATAGATCTGTTGACTCTGCACTATGTCTGTGCTAAAATATCATGTCCATATATTTAATAATACTAAGTGTACAGTACCATATGGCCTATGAAACCCCTTAAACAGCAGCTATTCCAAGTTAAATATAAATACTACTTTCAATTTTTTTGATAACCAAATATGTGAGTATATATAAAAAGGAATAAAAAAAGAGAAATTTTATAGAATGCATAGTTTTTTACTTTTAGATATTGTTTTCAAATATTGTCAAATTTTAATTGTTTAAAATTTTGGCACCTTTTCATTCTAAATGCCTTAATGAATATAATACCAGGCAATTAAAATAATTGAAATATAAATACAAGATTTTTAATCACCATGAAATGAAAAACATTTTAACATGACATCGGCTTCCAACAACAAAACTAGCTTTTATTTGTAAATATTTTTAGTTCTCTCCAAGAAAATACTTTCAATTTGTTCCTCAGTTTGGACTTACATTGTGAGTGAAAAGACTTTTGCATTAAGTGCATACAGTAAGTGTCAACGCTTTTTGTTTTCAAAAAGTCTGTGATAATCGACAATATGCCAATTTGTATTTAACCTGGAATATTTCTTTAATTTCCCAGACAAATGGGATTTTTATTTGGTTCCATTTTGGTTTTTAATTAGGCAATAAACTGCAATACCCTCCTAAAATGAAAATCCAACATCATGACTTTGCACTGGACTGCATTGTTTGGGAACAAGGCCTTTGCGTTGTGTTGGGTTGGGTTTGGGAGAACGGCCTTATTTAGTAATATTCTGGGTCTGTAAGACCTCAAATTGCTTAATGTTTGGGAGCAACTTTGTGCTCAGCATTGTCTGGGAGTGAAGGTTATAAGAGCATCACCACATATATGAATAGAGATGTTCTTGACTCCCATAATGAGTGTGTAACCCAATCCAACGCTCCCCAGCCCAACCATCTGGAAGACGACTCCCATTTGCACTTCTCCAAAGGCTTTACACGCCAACAAATGAAACTAATGTATCTGTAGGTCTGATCACGCTCTCAGGATCATCAATGCACTTCTGATAGAAGCTTTGGAAAGCACATCACAAAAACTTTCCCTTTGCTCTTTACATGATTAACACCAACTCTTAAAAACAAGACGTTGAGCTACATATTCAATTACTGCACCTCAAGAAAGCGCAGTCTCCAAATCATCCAGACCGTCTTAAGGACTTCCGCAGCTCTCACAATTACACTACAGACTTCTTTATAGACTATGTGACTGGTGCTGAAGTAGATAATCAAAGGCACTTTGGCTTTAAGAGTCCTTTGATTAAATTGCAGGCTAAATATAATTAAGGGCCAATTGTAAGCTTTCATATCCATCAAAGATAAAAACCGGTAGCATATAGAGAGACCCTGAAACGCATTACATTAATGTGGTTGGTTGTATAAATATCTTTCCTCATGTCCATATGGACATAGACCTCACTAAATAAATGTGATAGTGATTTACTGATTCAAAGAGAGACTATAAAAGGCCTGGAAAATAGAAGTAGATTCAGATGTAGGTTGCTAGATTGCTAACCCGGAAAACAAACAGATGTGTCATGGTAATTAATGAAGACAGCTGAGCATGAAAAGTGTCCCAAGACACGTCTAGACAAGCCCCTGAAATCAGGCAGTCATGTAAAACCAAAAGGGCATCATGTTGCATGAAATGCTATCACCTGGTTAGGTCAATGCAAAAGGAAAGGGAAAGAAATAAATGAGAAAAAAAAAATCTAATGTACATTATTGGGACCTATAAAGCATATTAGACTGCACAATTCAACCAGCAAATCCTCTTATAGTGCTAAATTTATTAATAAAGTAATTGCAATAAAACAGCAGCATGTCATGCAAATACACAGAACGGTAATAATATAAACATGACACCTGCAAAATACAAACATGCCAAACAAGGACCTTAAAAGGGACATATTATGCCCCTTTTCACAAGATGTAATATAAATCTCTGGTGTCCCCAGAATGTGTCTGAATTTCAGCTCAAAATACCCCCTAGATCATTTATTATGGCTTGTCAAATTTGCCCTTATTTGGGTGTGAGCAAAAACGCACCGTTTTTGTGTGTGTCCCTTTAAATGCAAATGAGCTGCTGCTCCCCGCCCCCCTTCCAGAACAGGGCGGATCCTTCGGATACTCTGTCAGCAACAAAACAGGTGAATCTCACTCAGCCAAAATGTCAGAAATAACCAGTTGTGAACTGGAGTCGGACACAGACGAGAGACTCAGGAAGAGGTTGACCCTTTTAGACGCACCTGGACGTTTCTGAATGGTTAGTGGATGCATTTATGTAATGTTAGTGTTTGTTGAGTTACGTTGATTCAACTCATCAGCTAGCATGTACCGTCATGTTAATCAATAAAATTTGTATAGGTGCTCGTGTGGGAACGTAAAAAAGTCTGTCACCTGACTATAAAATGCATAATAAATGTGCGGTTATGAATTACGCAGACGGTGAGCGTTTTCAGGATAAAACTAACGACACGGCTCTAGTCTCTGTGAATACAGCATTCTAGAAAGCTCATTCAGGAAGGACATTCACAAAACATGAAGTGCCATCCTTACTTGCTCTGGATATGAAGTTAGAGAACGAAGCGATGGTATTGACCCATCCTTCAGAAACAACTTAAAATGATTTGCACGAATATATAACATTTAACCGACATTCTTCGGCACATTTCCTCGGAAAATGATGCCGGGAGTCTGTGGAGACTCGCATGTCCGTTGGTACATCCAACAACAGACGATTTGTAATGTTTGACATTGTAATACTCGAGCGCTGATACAGCGAGTAAACATGGCGGCCTCTGTGCTTCTCACTCAGGGGTGTCTATGCTAAAAGGGCAGATCATCAAAAGTCATGGGGGGTATATGAAACAGCTCATTATGAGAGATTGATCATGATTGATGGGGATTATAAGAAAAAAGTATTGGGTGCATTTTTAACATTATAAGCTGGTTGTTACACACATCAGTGTTCAAACTCCCTATAAAAGTGAATTTTGCATAATAGCCCTTTAAAAACAAAACCATGACAACCACTACAATAAAATCTTCCAATAGATAAAGCTATTGTTAAAGTAAAACCATATATTAATGTCTGTCTTTTGAGGACAAGTTGTTACTATTTTTACCATGGTATTTATTTATTCATTATAATACACAGTACTTTAATACCTCATGTTAACATTTTAGTTTAAACAGCCCTTTGACCAATAAGAATGCATTTACAATTGATGCTAAATGTTATTGCTAGACTGGAAATTATAAATAAAGGCATATTTGAACGGAACGCCTCAATCTTGTGTGGTCATTTTACTCAGAAAACGTTTCAATAAACGCTTATTAGTGTTACTGAGTGTTTAGCAAAACTAAAGAGGAAACTAGGAGGAAAACAGACCGTCCTGCTAACGTTATTGTTCGGTTACCGTTTGAAGTACGTTCCCTAAATTTGAATATAAACGTAAAAAAAAACCGTTAGCAGGTTAACGGCCCTGAGAGAATTAAACCTCCTGAGAGAAATCTATATAAAAACAAACCGTCTACAATAAATAATATCCCATATCTTCGATGGACTAAATTGATTAAAACACACCGATCTTTCTGTAAACGTTAGTTTGTATGTAACTTCATTCATAATGCCAAAACCCTTTCCCTTCAGTTGTTTACACTGTACACGAGTGACGCGCCAAACTACTGACTGAGTTCTGGACGCGCGCGACGCTCCCTTCATAATAAACATAACGGCTCTTCTTTTATTATAATACAATAGGTCAGAGCGACACTTTCTAACCGTAAGAACTCAACCCGTCTTACCGTATTTGTTGGGTTCTCTGCTGTACTGCAGGATGGGCACCGATCCCCGCCGCTCCGCGCGCTCGCCCTCACCGCCACCGGCGTCAAACACGGAGTCTCCGTCCGTTTCGTCTCCAAACGCGCTCTCTTCGGCGTGCGCCACCGGCACGACCCTAAACCTCTCGCTCATGTTGGTCGTCTGTGGGTCGGACCTGTCCGGTGTCTGATAAACTTCAGGGATCAGACAGACGGCTTACGCCCGTGATTCATAGCCGGTAATCTGACAGTTTGTGAGTGCGCGTGCACAGAGGCGCGAATGTGTGTGAGGCGCGTCCGTGCAGAAGCGCTCATTGGCTGAGAGCGGGGCTTCATATAAATAACAGAACCATTCTGGAGATCACAGTTTTTGAGTTCTCATAGTCCCTTCAGGCTTAAGTCTAACTTTTTAGGTATTACAGGTTTTTTTATTCGCTTTGGTACTATTTTTACAAACAAGGTGTACATTTTCAAAACTCATAGTAACATTTCAGCATATTTTCAATTGTGTTAGTACAATACACCAAACCACAAAGTACATACATGAACACAACACAAAGTAAGTGTTTCATCTAAACATTTCATTCACAGTAACTGCCATTCATAAAGCTCTTACTGTGTGTGTGTGTTTGTGTGTGTGTGTGTGTGTGTGTGTGTGTGTGTGTGTGTGTGTGTGTGTGTGGCCTGGTAAACTCTACATTATGGGGACAACATTTCCCCATAAAGATGGCAATATCCTAAATACTTGTTCTTGCTGGGACATTTTTTGGTCCCCATGAGGAAACAAGCTTATAAATCATGCAGAATGAGTTTTTTTGAACATGTAAAAATGCAGAAAGTTTTCTGTGATGGTTAAGTGGAGAGAATATACAGTTTGTACAGTATAAAAACCATTAGGCTATGGAGAGTCCCCACAAAGATAGTGAACTAGACGCATGTGTGTGTGTGCGCGTGTGTGTGTGTGTTTGTGTGTGTGGGTGTGGGTGTGTGTGTGTGTGGGTGGGTGTGTGTGTGTGTGTGTGTGTGTGGGTGGGTGTGGGTGTGGGTGTATGTGTGTGTGTGTGTGTGTGGCCTGGTAAACTCTACATTATGGGGACAACATTTCCCCATAAAGATGGCAATATCCTAAATACTTGTTCTTGCTGGGACATTTTTTGGTCCCCATGAGGAAACAAGCTTATAAATCATGCAGAATGAGTATACAGTTTGTACAGTATAAAAACCATTAGGCTATGGAGAGTCCCCACAAAGATAGTGAACTAGACGCATGTGTGTGTGCGCGTGTGTGTGTGTGTGTGTGTTTGTGTGTGTGTGTGTGTGTGGGTGTGTGTGTGGGTGTGTGTGGGTGTGTTTGTGTGTGTGTGTGTTTGTGTGTGTGTGTGTGTGTGTGTGTGTGGGTAGGTGGGACAGAAAGATTTGCAATTTGTGAAGATTAGAGAAATAGAGGTCAAAGGGAGAGGAAATAGTCAAAGACTGATCAGAAATGCATCAGAAGAAGGGAGACAGATGGCATCAAATATAGCATTTACATTACAGTATGTATGCCATGTGATACTGTAAAAAGATTACCATGGTAGAGACTGCCACATTACTGTAACTCACCCTAATAAAGCTCAACTACAGTAGATTCAGTCATATGATACAGTGAGAACATTTACTTTATTGGCAGCAAACTCTGTTCTATAGGCCAGAACCTCATGGCTGTGTCGTAACTTCATCACACCTTTTGATAACACACTGAATAGATACTATTACAATGGATTCAATAACATAAGTTAGGTAATGTAAGTGTTTTTTCTTATGTGGCATCTGTAGCCTGTGTTACGCAACGAGGGGGATTTGAAACATGTATCTTGCCTTGTTTTCTGTTGAATGAACTGATTTTTAAAAGTACTGAACTGAAAGAAGATCATACTGTTGTGTTTCGGTGATTAAACCAAATGTTCTCATTACATATTACAATAATCTTGTGTTAGAAACAATGATTATGTGGACTGAAAATATGTGCAACTGAATGAAAGCAGTACATCAGGTTTTGAAAAAATGACTAGCTATTTTTGAAAATGTACACTTTACTTAAAATAGTACCAAAGCGAATAAAAACGAACTGTAATAAATTGCATTGTGCCATGTCAAGATGAAGTAATTCAAGAAATGTGTAAGTTTGTGTGTGTGTGTGTGTGTGTGTGTATGTGTGTGTATGTATGTGTGTATGCATGTATGTGTGTATATATATATATACACTCACCTAAAGGATTATTAGGAACACCATACTAATACTGTGTTTGACCCCCTTTCGCCTTCAGAACTGCCTTAATTCTACGTGGCATTGATTCAACAAGGTGCTGAAAGCATTCTTTAGAAATGTTGGCCCATATTGATAGGATAGCATCTTGCAGTTGATGGAGATTTGTGGGATGCACATCCAGGGCACGAAGCTCCCGTTCCACCACATCCCAAAGATGCTCTATTGGGTTGAGATCTGGTGACTGTGGGGGCCATTTTAGTACAGTGAACTCATTGTCATGTTCAAGAAACCAATTTGAAATGATTCGAGCTTTGTGACATGGTGCATTATCCTGCTGGAAGTAGCCATCAGAGGATGGGTACATGGTGGTCATAAAGGGATGGACATGGTCAGAAACAATGCTCAGGTAGGCCGTGGCATTTAAACGATGCCCAATTGGCACTAAGGGGCCTAAAGTGTGCCAAGAACCCCACACCATTACACCACCACCACCAGCCTGCACAGTGGTAACAAGGCATGATGGATCCATGTTCTCATTCTGTTTACGCCAAATTCTGACTCTACCATCTGAATGTCTCAACAGAAATCCAGACTCATCAGACCAGGCAACAGTTTTCCAGTCTTCAACTGTCCAATTTTGGTGAGCTTGTGCAAATCTGTGTAGCCTCTTTTTCCTATTTGTAGTGGAGATGAGTGGTACCCGGTGGGGTCTTCTGTTGTTGTAGCCCATCCGCCTCAAGGTTGTGCGTGTTGTGGCTTCACAAATGCTTTGCTGAATACCTCGGTTGAAACGAGTGGTTATTTCAGTCAAAGTTGCTCTTCTATCAGCTTGAATCAGTCGGCCCATTCTCCTCTGACCTCTAGCATCAACAAGGCATTTTCGCCCACAGGACTGCCGCATACTGGATGTTTTTCCCTTTTCACACCATTCTTTGTAAACTCTAGAAATGGTTGTGCGTGAAAATCCCAGTAACTGAGCAGATTGTGAAATACTCAGACCGGCCCGTCTGGCACCAACAACCATGCCACGCTCAAAATTGCTTAAATCACCTTTCTTTCCCATTCTGACATTCAGTTTGGAGTTCAGGAGATTGTCTTGACCAGGACCACACCCCTAAATGCATTGAAGCAACTGCCAAGTGATTGGTTGATTAGATAATTGCATTAATGAGAAATTGAACAGGTGTTTCTAATAATCCTTTAGGTGAGTGTATATATATATATATATATATATATATATATATATATATATATATATATATATATATATATGTATATGTGTGTGTGTGTGTGTGTGTATGTAGGCCTGTGTATGTATATATGTATGTACTGTATTTTTGTATATGTATGCGTGTGTGTGTGTGTGTGTGTGTGTGTATGTAGGCCTGTGTATGTATGTATGTATGCATGTATGTATGTACTTATGTGTGTGTGTGTGTGTGTGTGTGTGTGTATGTAGGCCTGTGTATGTATATATGTATGTTATGTATGTATGTATGTATGTATGTATTTATGTGTGTGTGTGTGTGTGTGTGTGTGTGTGTATGTAGGCCTGTGTATGTATGTATGCATGTATGTATGTACTTATGTGTGTGTGTGTGTGTGTGTGTGTGTGTGTGTGTGTGTATGTAGGCCTGTGTATGTATATATGTATGTTATGTATGTATGTACATATGTGTGTGTGTGTGTGTGTGTGTGTGTGTATGTAGGCCTGTGTATGTATATATGTATGTTATGTATGTATGTATGTATGTATGTGTGTGTGTGTGTGTGTGTATGTAGGCCTGTGTATGTATATATGTATGTTATGTATGTATGTATGTACTTATATATGTGTGTGTGTGTGTGTGTGTGTGTGTGTAGGCCTGTGTATGTATATATGTATGTTATGTATGTATGTATGTATGTACTTATGTGTGTGTGTGTGTGTGTGTGTGTGTGTGCGTATATGTAGGCCTGTGTATGTATATATGTATGTATGTATGCATGTATTTTTTATAGACAAAGCAAAACAAACAAAGTATTCCAGGAAATTGAGAATCTGTTTGAAAGAAAGACAAAATGAAAGTAAAATAATTTCAGCTTAGCTTCAATTTGTTGACATTTGTAAGTCTATTTAATTTAATTATGTTTTTTCAGTAAATTATAATTATTTGTGGACTGGACAAGCTTTCACTAAATTGTAAACACAGATATGTGAGCAGTTATTGTTTAATTGCTGTGATGAAAAGCATTATTTTATTTAATGAATGTATATGACAGACACAAGGGATTTCCTGCTGTCATGTTCTCTAGTGTTTTATATAGACGTCTGTCTGATCTAAACTCATATTCACATGAGTCTGTGGCTTCATTAACATCCACTTTCTGTTTCCTTCTTGTGTCGTGTCTTCTCATAGATACAGATGAGTAACTCATATGAGGAGTTTCCAGAAGCTCTTCACACACAACATGAGAAAGAGCTGCTGTTAAGACTGGTGATCAGATGGCTTTGAGTCACGTAGAGAGACATTATTTCCACAATGTCACATGAAAAAAGGCACCACTTATGTAAAATAACATTCTATTAAACTCAGCGTATCTTTGTCATACAGGTCTGTTCTGAATCTCTGCATCCAGAAGCCTAGTTTTATCCAGAGGCTTTTGTCACCCATGATCAGAACTAAAGTTTGACTTGACTGGAGTCGTCTTTACCTGCAACATCTCGATCCCACACAGATCAGATGACTGGATGATCTGGGTCTTGTTGTGCCCTCATGTGTTCAGTTAGTTTGCATGTTTTCTTCAGTCGTGTCAGTTCAGCCCTCAGCATTAACTGTTCCAGTCTCTCAGGCTTTGTTTCAGCTGCTGCGGGTTATTTTAAGAAACGGACAAAGTGGGACGGGATGATTCACATACTGACCAACACAACACACACTAGTGGAGATGAGACACGCTGGATTCTCACATAAAATGCTGCACAAATACTGATTACAACCTCGGACAAATATAAATAAAACACTAAACCTAAAAATAAATATAATGAAGATTTATGATTTTAAAAAATCTAGGTATATGACAGGAAAACACCCTAAGGTAAGTAGTGGACTGGATTGTGAAAATGTCTGACAAGTTCACAAGAAGACATACGATAACAATTTGGGTTCCTCAGATTTCTTCATTGGCTCTTAGGAGAACCTGTTTACATATAGGGCAGTTTGATAGGGCAGTTTGATCAATATTTTAACATCTGTACAGTACATTCAGTACATTTTTGATGTTGGATGTCAGATTTATTCACATCCAAACATAGTTGAAGATGTAGTAAACATAGAATTTAACAATACTGTAAGGAACATGGTATATTCAGAGGTTGTCTAGGTTAGTGTTAGTATTTTTAGACTTCATATTTCTGTAATTTATGCTGATTACTGTACAAAGTTCAAAACCTGTGGCAGTTTCTCTGAAACCCACATGTAATGTTGTATGAGGTTGTTTTTCAGTCTCATGGGTGTTCATAGTGTCTGTCTGAATGGTTTTGAGAGCCATTTCAAGCCAAAGTTTGTTAATCAGATTAACAACAATGTAGTTTTGAATAAAGTTTTTTTTTTAAGTCAATTATTTTTGTGGTTTCAACAAAGTTTTTTAAAAACGTGTTCGTTTTCAGGAAGTGTGTATTAGCAATTAAGGACAAAAAAACATAAAAATATCTGCACCAAAACTAATTAAATGCAAGTGAAAGCTTTTCATATTCTTTCTGTTCTTTTTTTCTGTTTGAAAAGTTGGCACCATTTCAAAGACAATCAATAAAGCAAAATAATGAGAGCCACAAAAATGTCATAAAGTTCAGATGTATAGTCCAGTAAAGTTTTTATTAAAGCCATATCACAACTGTCTCTCACTGTATTTTGTGAAGGATGATACTCATCATTTTCTCATATGGCCTCCAGGTGGCAGTGCTCAGTAATACAACTACAAACAGTTATAGCCACAGGGACAGTTAAAAATATCATTTTCCAAACATATAAATTATATATATTTGTTGATTTCATTAATCAACATTTCACAATATTATTGTCTTGATTTACAACAGTATCTTACTGCAGAAACCCTTTCCATTATGCTGCTGTCAATTTGATATAGCAGGGAATTACATCAATTAAGTATTTGGCATTTAATAATTTAGCAGATGCTGTTTATTCAAAGCAACTTATAAATTAGAAAATACAGGCATTTTCAGGATCGTTTAAAAAAAATTAAAACCAGTTAAGGGCAGCATGTTAAATTGCATTCAAAAAACTCAGTGCTCCTTGTGTTCCTCCTCCTGCTCTCTTCTTGATGTTTTCCAGTGTTTCTGCCTTTCCAGGCTCATTTATTTCCTTCAGCTTCTCAATCAGAACATCAATGTGCAGAAGTGTGAACACAGAATCAGTGTTGAGTGCGATCATCTCCAGAGTTTCCACACAGTGAAAAGCTTCAATCACCAGCTTTCTTTTCTCTTTCTCTAATCCTTGCAGTTCTTCTTCCAGCTTCTGGACCACAGACACACTTTTATATTTCTTAAATTGTTCTTGAGTTTGTTTCAGCTGATTCTGCTTTAGCTCCATCATGTGAACTCGTGACTGTAGATTAGAGATATTTGCCTCCAACTGCTTCCGTTTCTGCAACACATCTCCAGTGATTTTGGTTTTATGTTGTCAAGAAACTTGAACAATCGCTCCGTTCCCTTAAAACTGCGATTCCATGATTGTTCCAGCCTCTGTTCAGGGTCTTCTTCATCATCATCTTCATCATATTCTTCATCAGCGGCGTCTGACTGGCAGTTGTCAAACAGGAAATACACTGGCTTACTCTTGTCATTCACTGCACACTTGATCTCAGCCTCTTTAACAGCCGTCAGGGCATTTTTAGGAAGAGCTCCAGTTGAGTGTGTGAAGAGCAAGACGATGTTTTCAGCAATATCTCTCCCAAATAAAGACTGAACAGCATCAAATATGTACATTTGTCTGTCAGAGAGTCGATTCTGTGTGGCTCTAATCACCAGACACACTGCATGTATTTCATGAATCCCTTCTTCAGATTTACTTAAACTAAGCAAACTCTCAGCGATCTGGTTATCAAGATCAACTCCACGAGTGTCTCCATATCCTGGTGTGTCGATGATTGTTAGATGGATTGGACTCTCTGGTAGATAAAACCCATAAACAGTGATGCTGGAGGTCTGACTGTGAGCTGATGTTCGGTCACTCTGATCATCTGTGATCTGAACACCCAACATGTAGTTGATCATCACATTGATCAGGGTTGTTTTTCCTGTTCCTGATTCTCCCACCATCAGAACGGTTTAATGGGGTTTGTTGTTGTCTCTCTCACCGAAGGTAATATTTCTATAGGGTTTAGATTGATTCGTATTGTCTGTCTTTTTTTGCAGACAGTATCGAGCAGGATTTCCATCTTCAATTAAGAAGCTTTTCTTGATGAGATCATGTTTGTTCTGTATGTAAAGCATAAAAACACAATAACAATAAGGATGGTCATGCGTAAATGTTGTACAATGTTAAATTTTCAAATCATCATCAAATTATAAAATGTGCTCCAACATCCCTGGTATAATAAAGGCCCTTTCACAAAACACAACCGATAAAAGGTAAGCATTATACATTTATTTTATTTTTCATACGTTAAATGTCAGTTTAGAATTGTTGTAATGTTTTCTGTTTTGTATACTTGTTCAATTAAATTCTTTGTTAGTTAAATTGCATCCCACCTCCAGTCTTCTGTGAGGCTATGGTCACCTTGTTACCTATAGCAACCTAAAATTGCCCTTTAATTGGGATGGGGTACAAGGCATGTGAAAAGGCCTCAAGATTAGAATCACAGTGTATAGGGAAAAATAAATTCTATAGCTGATATTTTACAAATGAGCATCATACCTTTGTGATAACTGTGGTGACATCAGATTCAATGGTGTAGCTGAGTTTCCTCACTGCTGCACATTTAATATTGTACTCAGTATCTGGTCTGAGATCAGTCAGAGTAACTGTATTCTGGTTCTTTGACACAGTTTGAGATGTCCAGTCTTTCTCGTCCTTCATTTTGTACAGTATTTTGAGCTTCTCTGTAGCAGAACACGGTGCAGACACTTTCAAATCCACTTGCCTATGTCTGACCTGTTGGACAGTGATTTGATGGAGGAGTGAAGCAAACAGCTTCATTGGATCCATTTTCATACAGGAGAATGCAGGAACCTGGATGCTTTTCATGGTCTTTTATGGAAACCATAAATGTAGTGCTTTGACTTTTAACTGACGTCATCAGCTCTTTAAATGTTTTCAAGTGTTCTCTCATTTTCTCCCTGATGCTTCCAGTGAGCCATGATTGAGACGTCACATCAGGTTTCTTCTCATCATTTGAGGATTTGTGTAATTTTCTTGTTCATTAAGCAACTCATCTGGCTGCTCAAGAGAACTGAAAGTGTAACAAAACACATTCTCCACCTGAATATCTGACAAATATGAGTCCAAACTTCTGTTCACTTCAGCTCCAAAGTCCATTAACTGTCGAAGGAACTCATTAACGGTGTTTAATTCTTCTTCTTTCACTGTGATCCACTCTTTCAGACTCTTTTCATTGAATGGAGACTCATCATGAGCTTGTAGAAGATCCGTCAGAGCACAAGACTCTTTCTCACAGGCTTTAACTGACTGGATCACAGATTTAATTCGGTCACTGAAATCTTGACGGTACGTTTGGCAGTTTTGCTGGATATCTTGTATTTTCTTGTGAAGTGCTCTAAAAGTTGTTTCCCTGTTTTTTTCCAAAAGCACACTGCACTTGTTTTCAGTCCAACTTAGTTTTTCAATAGCAGACTCTTTGGCTTTGATGAGATTCTGGTTTATGACTGTGAGACGCGTCACATCACTGTCTACGGTGTAGTTGAGCTTTCCCACTGCTGCACTTTTAATATTGTACTCAGTATCTGGTCTGAGATCAGTCAGAGTAACTGTATTCTGGTTCTTTGACACAGTTTGAGATGTCCAGTCTTCCTCTTCCTTCATTTTGTACAGTAATTTGAGCTCCTCTGTAGCAGAATACGGTGCAGACACTTTCAAATCCACTTGAGTACATCTGACATCTTCAATGACTGGACAGTCTGGTTTTGATGGAGGAGTGAAGCAAATGGCTTCATTACTTTCATTTTCATACAGCAGTATGCAGGAACCTGGATTATTTTCCACTTCTTTTGATGCAACAATACATTTGACTGATTTGACATTGCTATTGTTTAAAACAATCACATTTTTAAATACCCTCAAGTTGTTTCTCATTGTCCTTTGGATGTCAGGCGAGAGCCAAGTCTTTTGTTTGGTTTTCTCCTCATTTTCTCCTTTTGTTGAAGGACTCAGGAAGGCCTTTTGTTTAGAAAGCAGCACATCTGTCCAGCTCAATGATGTGAAAGTGTAGCTGACCAAATGTGTAACTTCCAGATTCATTAAATTTGTATTGAGTTTGTTTTCTACCATTGCTCCTGAGTCATTCAGTTGTGTGAGCAATGTTTTAATGATATCGGATTCCTCCTCTTTCTCTTTCAGCCATTGTTCAAGAGCGCTTCTTTCAAATGGAGATTTCTCATGATCATTTAGCAGATCAATCAGTGCTGTATCCTCTATGAATTTTCCACGGATCTTTGGTAAGAGAGAGCCGAGTTTCTTCATGAGACTCAATCGGCACTGGTAGCAGTTTTTCTTCATGTCATTGATTTTGTCTTGAAATGCAATAAATGTCAAAGCTGGCGTGTCTGTCAGAAGATCACTGCATTTCATCTCAGTCGTACTCAAACTCTCAATTACAGATTCAATGTCTGTGCTTAAACCCATGCTGATTTCATGTTGAAACTTTACAACTCTTGAGAAAAGTTTGTCCAAAGGATAAAGCCAAACTCTCAGAGGAACCACAAGCTCTTTGTTTTCTCCCAGCAGTTTTGGGAAGATCTTCAAAAACCTTCACTGCATCTTCAAAAGAGGTTGGGTTACATGGTAGCTGGAAGTCGCCATAAAATGTACACTTGAATTTTTGGCCAGCAGTCTTCAGATTGTCATTCAGATTAATGTTTGCACCAGCTGAAATGGTGATTAGCTTTCCAAAGACAGCTTCTACATCTCCGGCTATCATCCTTTTGTCCTCATCTGATAAAACTTTTCTATCAAAAACAAAGCAGGCATCTGCTCCGTACAGCACTGCTGTCACTACATGTGTGGCTACATCACTGTCATAGTGAGCCATGTCTCCAGAAGCAAAGTGGTTCATGATCAGTTCTTTAAACTCAGTGGTTGAATGATAATGTAATGTCAGTCTCTGTTGACTGAATGATTTCTTGGTGTCCTTGAGAAAATTGGCAGCTCCACTTACACCAATGAGTCCTCCTAAAAAACTCAGTTTCAGACAACCATCAATATTCAGCAATTTAGATTTTTCCTCAATCGAGTCTGACGCTGTGACTTTGAAATCGGTGTTAATTTGGGGTTTGGTGCTTATGTTCTGCTGCAGCTGCTCTTTACTCCAAAGTCTGATTCCTGTAATGGAGAAAAATTTATAATTTATATAGAAATACTTTATGCATTCATAAAACAGCAATTTAATCTGCCCAAATTTAAAGGCTACCTTCATTTTCTCACAGCAGAGCAACACCACATAATTTCTTTCTTGCCCCATTGGCCATTTTCTTCCAATTATTTCTATATTTACTTACATAAATGAAAAGTAGCTAGTAGACTACTATTTACTGGTAAATATTACAGTATACAAACATCACAGACAATGGCAGACAGCGACAGAGGCAGCTCTGGCATAATGTCAATAACACTTCTATAAATGACTTACAGTTTCTATAAAGTTATTGAGGTAAACATCCCTAAAGTACTGAAAAAAGGTACCGTTGGTACAAATGTGAATGGTACCCAACCCTGCCTATTTAAGTTTTCGACTGAGGAGTGACAGCATCGACTCATGTGTAGGCGCAGTAGCACGTCAAGATACGCTATGCTCATTCCCATTATCTCAGGAAACCAAGGTCACGTTAGTAACCGGAATGTTCCCTTTCGATAATGTTCACTTGCATTGCATCAGTTTCTGACGCTTATGGGGAACGCAAGGGACT
The DNA here is from genome assembly GCA_039654625.1 of Rhinogobio ventralis. Taxonomy (NCBI): domain Eukaryota; kingdom Metazoa; phylum Chordata; class Actinopteri; order Cypriniformes; family Gobionidae; genus Rhinogobio; species Rhinogobio ventralis. The sequence goes on from CM077214.1 coordinate 31,347,695, forward strand.
TGAAAGGTTTGTCCAACAAGACGGGCTCAGGCCTTCATAAAAACCCCTGGAGGTTGGGGACTGGTCAAGCAGACAAAATCCATGCCTGAAGAGCATGGAGGTTTAGGTTGTAAAACCTAGCAAAGGTGGATGGCGAGGACCAGCCGGCCGCCGCACAGTCATGAGAGCGAACCTCTTCCTGCTTGGGCTGCTTGGGATCCAGCTCTATGAGTAGGGGGCGCGCCATGACTTGGTCAGTTCTTCATGGACTTCTGCAAAGAACGTGGCTGGTCGCTGGCGGCACCCCGGATGCAGGAACTGTCCATCAAGGTGGCTGCGGGCGGTTCTTCTCTTCGGACTTCACACTTAAAGGAGAAAAATTCTGATGAAAGTGGCTTTCAGCACGACCTAAGAAAACGGAGATCCCCCCCCATAAGCGTCTAAAACTGATGTAATGCGAGTGAACCGTATTAAAAGGGAACTCATATATTACATTACATGTCTGGTAAAATAGATATATATTTGCGATGGGGACATAAAGGCCATAAGATCTGAATAAATACTGAGAAAGCTTTAATGATTAATATCTAATATCATAAACACACACTGCCAACACACATTTATGTTCAAACACCATATAAAAGTGAATTTGCATAATAGGTGCCCTTTAACATCTGTGGTCATGAAGTCATTTGAAAGACTGGTGCTGGCCGACCTGAAGGACATTACTGGACCCTTGCTGGATCCCCTGCAGTTTGCTTACCGAGCAAACATGTCTGTGGATGATGCAGTCAACATGGGACTGCATTATATCCTACAACATCTGGACAAACCAGGGACTTATGTGAGGATCCTGTTTGTGGACTTCAGCTCAGACTTCAACACCATCATCCCAAACCTCCTCCTGTTCAAATTAATAATAATAATAATAATAATAATAATTTGTTACATTTATATAGCGCTTTTCTGGGTACTCAAAACACTTAGAAGGGGGGAATCTCCTCAACCACCACCAGTGTGCATCATCCACCTGGATGATGCGACGGCAGCCATATTGCGCCAGAACGCCCACCACACACAAGCTTATGGTAGAGACAAAGTGATGAAGCCAATCAGGAAAGGGGGATGTTTAGGAGGCCATGATGATGGACAGAGGCCAATGGACAAATATGGCCAGGATGCTGGGGTTACACCCCTACTCTTTTTCCGAAGGACATCCTGGGATTTTTAATGACAACACACAGACCACAGGGTGAGCACCCTCTGCTGGCCTCACTAACACCTCAAATTAACCCAGCTCTCAGCAGCTTCCTGACAGACAGGCAACAGCTAATGAGGCTGGGAAAATTCTCATCAAGCACCCGGACAATCTGCACTGGCGCCACCCAGGGGTGTGTTCTCTCCCCACTGCTCTTCTCCCTTCACACAAACGACTGCACCACAAAATATCCCTCTGTCAAACTCCTGAAGTTTGCAGATGACACCACATTCATTGGCCTCATCCATTACGGTGACGAGTCTGCTTACAGATAGGAGATTAAAGAGCTGGCTGTCTGGTGCAGGTATAAGAACCTGGAGCTTAACACGCTCAAAACACCCCAGCGTTATTCATTTTATTCATAGTCATTCAGGTTCCTGGGCATCACCATCTCTCAGGACCTGAAGTGGGAGTTCCACATAGACTTACAGCAGAGACTGTAGTTCCTTCACCAGCTGAAAAAGTTCAACCTGCCACAGGAGGTGCTGATACAGTTCTACTCTGCAGTCATTGAATCCATCCTCTGCACTTCTGTAACTGTCTGGTTCAGCTTAGCTACCAAATCAGAAATTAACCCTCAAACCTTAAATGACTTAACCCTCAGAAAAACATGTGCATCATTTTTAATGTCAACAGTAATAAGCCAATTTAAGTGCAAAAAGTGTCCAATATAAGAGATCGCAAAAAGCAAAGAAATTAGCAGGCATTTCACACATGCGCACACCACTGCCAAAATGTGCCATTTATTGATACTGTTCGATAATCCACCAACAAAAAAAATAACAACAATGCGCTTACCTTTGTGTTGCGCTTTGAGAACGTCTCGGTTACATATGTAACCCTCATTCCCTGAAGGAGGGATCCGAGACGTATGGTCGGACGTAACCGACGAATTGGGATCACTTCTGGGAGCCCCTATTAGCTTCAAGTGTATAGAGAACGGGCCAATGACCCCCATCTGTTCGGAGCGGGGAACTCACGCAGGGAGAGTCACTGCTGCTGTTCCGTAAGACCCACTCAGCAGAGTATTGGATAACGCTGAGAAAGCGTGCCCCTAGGGGCCGCTGCGGAAGCCACATCCTACCCGTAGGGAGGTATCATGTGGAAGATACACATATGGACTGGCCATGTGGGCAGTACAACATACGGAGTCGGACTGTCGCGGGTTGCGGTGGAGCTCAACAGGGTTTGCCAATCTGGGGAACTCTACTGGAGAATATATGCGCACGTATCCGGTCCATGAGGAGGGGAATGGCGCAGCAAGCCGACACTAGAACGGGCACTTTGGTGTTACTGGCTAGTTGAAGCGAGCACACTGGAAGAAACTGGCTCTATACGGAGGCTATAGAATCTAGCAAACGTGTTAGATGCCGCCCAGCCTGCAGCTCTACATATATCCGTCAGCAAGTGTGCCAGCGCCCAGGAAGAGGCAACACTCCTAGGAGGAGGAGATGGTGGGCGATTTGTGACATATGACAGGAGCGTATACCACCTTGTCTGTTGATGTACGCAATGGTCGCAGTGCTGTTAGTACGGACCAGAACGTGCTTGCCTAGTAACGTCCTCTTGAGGCGGCTCAGCATAAGACTAACTGCTAACAACTTGAGGCAATCGATATGCCATTGCAGTTGAGGTCCCGTCCACAGACCTGAGACTGCAAGCCGTTGTACATGGCCCCCCAGCCGGTGGTAGAGGCATCTGTGGAGACCACAGCATGTCTGGACACTTATTCTAGGGGAACACCTGCCCGTAGAAACAAAGGGTCTGCCTACGGGCTGAAAGTTTGGTGTCATCTCGGGACTCGGTCGTGTAGCCAGTGTTGAAGCGGCCTTATATGAAGCAATCCAAGCGGCGTTACTGCGGCTGCGGATGCCATATGCCCCAGAAGCCTCTGAAAATGTTTCAGTGGTACCGCTGTCGAGGGTAGTGAGGAGTGATGAGCCACTTGGCCGGTTTCTGGCAGAAAAAGGTGCCGTCAACGACCTCGTGAGCTCATCATGCACTTCCGGGAAGAATGGTACTGGGGCGGAGTGCTGAGAACCAGCGTGGGCCGCCCCAAGAAAACAATCATCCAACCTTGAAGGCTCGGGACACGGTGGAGGGTTCCACGTGAGCCCGAACTTTTCGGCAGCCCGTCAAAAAGCATAGCCGTCAACTCAGGGTCCGTCTTGGGCAATGCCACTCTCCCAGAGGGAGGAAACGCAACCAAGTCTTCATCCCCCGAGGACTGAAACTCCCCCGCCGATGCAGCGATCGACATCCTGTCATCTGCTGGTGCTCCAAAAGTCACCACTGGACGCCCGAGGGTGGGGCCAGCGGGTTTTTCCAGTAACACAACCGGCTGCAGCGCTTCAGAGGGATTAGGGGCCTGCGGAGGTTGACTTGGCGGGTTGTCCCTAAACGGAATCCTCAGGTCACCCTGGCTATTCGCCGAAGTAGGTCTATTCTGCTGGGCAGGAATAGCACTAGATCAGGGCATAGGTAAGGGGACTCCACCTTCCCGTAGGTAGGATAGTCTTGACCTTAGCGCTGAGATAGTCATGTTCCCGCAGTGAGCACAAGGTTGCCGCTGATCGTGCCTTCTCTCCCAGCACAAAGAAGCCTCTTCTCTCGCTCTCTCTCTCGTAGGAACAATCTCCTTCATCGACACCGTGTTCGGCTCCAAAGTGAATGACAAATCCACTCTGCATCCGCTTCCTATTTATACCCGCGATGCGGGGCGGAGCGCGAGATGCAAATCTCACACGCCAATGGCCATTGGCCCGTTCTCTATACACTCGAAGCTGATAGAGGCTCCCAGAAGTGATCCCAATTCGTCGGTTACATCCGACATAAGTCGAACTAACCGACTGAAAGGGAACTACAGTACGCCAGACGGACACATTGATGAGAATATCAGTTTTGTACATTATTTCGTTCTGTTTACCATATTATTTATGAGGATGAATTGCATAACATGCCAATATTATTGCAGAACATATTTCACTTTTCTTTTTGCAAATATGTGTTAATTTGCATTTCTGTTGTAATTTTTGTTTGATTTTGTTTGTTTTACACTGCAGATCGATCAAACGGGTGTTCGTGTAGGTTGTTAATTGTAAGACTTGCTTTGTGAAGTCTTCATCTTATTTATGAGAGGCAGTATTGCCATCTGAACAGGATGTCCAGGACCTCCAGCAAAAAAATAGGCCACAACATTAAAGATCCAGCGGTATTTTTGACCGTGGGCATGCGGTACTTTTATCCCTGCTCCACCCCATCTGGTGTGTTTGCTGCCAAAAAGTTCTTGTTATAGTTTGATCTGACCACAGAAGCAGGTCCGTCTGGAGCTCCAGTCGTGTCTGATCTGAATATGCTGGAGTTTATTTCTGGATTTCTGTGTCCTGTCACTGTCATTCTGTGTGCTGTGGAAGCTTCTGTCACCAAAACAAATTCCTTGTATGTGCAAACATACCCATCAATAAAGCTCTTTCTGATTCTGATATTGCCAAATGATTTTTATATTGTAAGTTCTTAGCTATAATCTCATAAGTTATTTTACTCCAATCATTCATTTAAAGCTTCACATATTAGGATCATCAGTCAGTTCATCACCTGGCACGAGTGCATCTCTCCTGCAGACATACAGCATCCCCAGCTGGAAGGGTCTCCCTAGAGCTGCAGTCTCTATTGAATTCACTCCCACTGGATCCATGCTAGGCAAAACACAGACAAGAAGAGATCAACCAGTGAGGTTACTGATAGAGGTTTGACCAATATTTTTTAAAAGATATTCATAGTTGTCATTCAATTTGGAAGTTGGTTCTTAAATATGAGCTTTAGCGCCATCTGGTGGGCCTATTCAAATTTTGATTAAGGTTTGAGTTGGTAGGTATTATTTACTATAACTATAAAAATAACTTTTGCAATGAATTCAGCCAATCTTTGTTTTGTTAAACAAAAGGTGAATTTAAAACATGCTATTTTATATAAGGCATGATTTGTTTCTCTAACAGTCAAATAAACTAATAAGATAAGATAAAATAGCCTACAATAAACAACTAACTAAACAAACTGTTAATCCACTAAAGGACTGATACACAGCGCAAACTGGGATTTATCATTATTGACATAAAGAAAAACACAAATTTATACGCCTACGAGATATGAGGATGTAGTAGGCCTACAATCATGGAGAAGAAACAAAGGCACATACGATTATGACAATGCATGATTTGTCTGTGTTCATCAAGCAATCTCAGGTATTTTTAAAGAATAATGTATAAGAATAACGTAGCGTAGCCTAGCATTATCCTAAATCTAGGCTATAAATATATCCTATTTATTCCTCAATCTGTGATCATCCAGATCAGATCAGATGTTATTTCAAACACTCGCCGGTGAGCTATGAGCTGAGAACATTTATTAAAATGTCTTAAATGTTGATTCTAACTGAAATGAAACTATGAAAAGATGAAATGCATCAGTGTTTATCCTGTATTCTTGTTGTCTTTCGTTGCTTTATATGGGCAGGTCTTTACAGTAATCAGGTAATAATTAAGTTATATTAATGTACTTAATGTTTTCAGGATCCTTCTGGTTACAGATGACTTTAAACTCTTAAAGGTAAGAAGAGCAACAGCTGTATTTACAGTATACTGATGGAAACACCCTTCCGGTCATGTGATTTATAAGAAAATATCCAGTGACATTTGTAGAACAATTGAATTCCTTTCCCTTTGAACACTTTGATAATAAACTGTGTGTCTGAGTCAGAGGTGACATTTTATTTAAGGTTTTAGATGTTCTGAAATCTTAACAGTGTGTTTGTGTATTGACAATAACCTTTCAATGTGATAGTTATCTGCTGTAGAATAAAAAACAATCACTCCATGATCGAAGCATGCGTTGTAAAATGGCATTCAAAATGATCTGTACTATATTAGAGTTACAAAATGTGCAAATAAACAGTGTCTAAGAGCAGGAATAAAACAAATGTTAAATATTAATTAAAAACAAACAAACAACACACACAGTCAAACACTAGAACTGTCATGGTACTGAAAGACTTCATAAACCACCAGAGGACAGACGGTGGTTCCGTGTAACGCTTCACAATTCAATTCTCAGACCATATAGTGCAAATGCAAAAATAAAACTTTGAAACCAAACGTCCATTTTTCCTTTTTTTTGGGTTACTTCATCAATGGATATTTGCCATTTTCTCTCTTTTTTTCAATTTTACTTTTGCTAAATTATGACTTAAGAAATGATCTTTTGAATAAATTGAAATCTAACCAATTTTATTATTATTTTATGGGGCGGAAATGCCTCTGCACTCAATTGGATAGACCTACAACCAATCAGAGCAACGGAGTGACGTATGTTAAACAACGCATAGTTGTCAACAGAACTCAACTGCACGCACGCTAGAAGAAGTAGAAGAAGAAGATGAGTGTAAACGATCTTTGGCGGTGTTGTAAGAATAATTTAAAGATACACGGAGAACTTACCAACACGATCATAATTTTTGAGAGAAATAGTAAAGGTGAATGCATATATGAACAAGTTCTCCGTTTAGTAAACTAATTCAACCCAAGCGCTCTTTGGTGACGTGGATGATTACGTTACTGTTGATCATCTGTCCATCATCGTATAAAGCCCGCCCTGACAATTTGATTGGTCCAAACAGCTCTGGTTCGAGCATAGTTGCTCCGCAACGGATCAAGTCCAGACCGAACTTCCCGTCCTCAAATGTTGTGGGCGGGGCTAAGTTCGGCTGGCATCCAGGCTACTGTACCATAGCACAGGGGGTGGTTGCAGACTGTTTTACATTGTTTATGTAGGCTTTAGCCTGCGTGTACGTTGAGAAGTATATAGTTTAAAAGGCTAACCTTTTTTTACACTAAGTGGCATAGTTTTTATTGTTAATAACTGCTAAATGTAGAATTCAGGTCTGGCCATCGGGAGCAGCGGGCGAAACGGTGGCCTGGCTACTTATTTCGGCCACTGCCCTGCTGGTTTGTATTTTTCTTTACAGTGCCAATGAATAAGTCAGTCCACAGTGAAGTGTATATATACAGGTGCACACAAAAACCCCAAAACTACCAAAGAAACAATAAGACAGAAGAAAAAATGAAGACAAAAACTATATCTACAACGTATCCACAATACACAAAGGTTTTAAGGGTTTGCTCGAGGTACCACTGTTACACTCTTGCCAACTTGGTTAACAAGCCCAGATTATGAGTCTGACCTCCCTTTTTATAGGCCAGACTCTTCCCTTCGCTGGTGTCACTCATGAAAAGGTAAGTTTTAGGGTAAGTTTTATACACTTTATCCACACTTCAAAACATTCATTAATCAACATTAAACAATAATTCTCACCTCAGTTCTCAGTAATTCTCAAATGCATATTCATCACCATTAATAACACAAAACACATAAATATCCAACACATAATTCACATATAACCCCACTATACACAAGACAATGGTTTCCACGGCTTTGGCTGCACGGCGCCGGTGCGACCCAACTGTTACGTCGGTTTGGTTTTTTGTACTAAGAGTTTTGAAAATGTACACCTTACTTGTGAAAACAGTACCGAAGCGCATAAAAAAACTGTAATCAGTAAGGTTTTTTGAAGAGGACTGCGTAGAAAGTTGAGTTGTTAATAAGAATTAAGTCGAAAGAATGTTTCAGGAACATCAACCTTCCCTAAAGGAACTAACCTTAAAAAAATGTTCCTCTAACCAAAACAGAATGTTCGGAAAACATTCTTAGAACAAATCATTGTTAGCTGGGAAGTAACTTTGCAAGTAAATGATAGCATACTCTACTAACCCTAACTCCAACAGACTAATACTATACTAATCCTCTAATGAGAGTTAGTTGACTGGTGCAGCATTACTTATAGCCAATAGAACGTCTAAATGGGGTCCATCAAAATAAAGTGTGACCTCACATGTTTACTGTAACCCAGACTCACTGAAATATGTTACTCTAACAATATTATTTTATGACCTCAAATCACTTTTGACCTGCAAGCAAATGCATTTTAATATTTCCATCATATACATAAACTCTCTATATATGGATATAGTCCTGTTCAACTGTTCAAATTGTCATAGAAGCAGTTAAGATAAAACATGTTCCATGTCTTGTGTTTTATTGGGAATGAGCAGCATGAAGGTCATTCATCTCTCTTCTGCCATCATTATAACACAGGCCTGTTTCTATTCATATGTGGGATTTTTTTTTTCTCATACAATTGTCATTTTGAAACAGTGATGCTATCAGAGTCATTTTCTCAAATGGCCTCTAAGTGGCAGTGCTAGTCCTTGAACAGCCCCTTAGTGACTGAGCACATGCACATTATTTTCCAATAAATAGTTATGCTTTGGCCATTTGTTATTATTATAATATTATCAGTATCTTACAATTATTATTATTTTTTTTTCATATGTTGCTCTCGTCTTGTGCAGCATGTATTCCTTAAAATATAGCAAGAAAAGAATTGCAGTAATCAAATAGTATTTTTTTTTTTAGCAGGTGCATATATCAAAACCAACTTATACATGATATAAATACAAGCAAGTGTGATGACAGATATGGACACAATTTCAGGATCATATTTCAGATTTTCTGAGTGTGCTACTCGACTAACATACTTTACTCTTAAAGGGACTGTTCACCAAGTATCCATGTCACCATGTATCATGCCTATATGTATTTTCATTTTGGAGTGAAGTATTACTTCACGAAAATGACTATGTTAGTGGAGCCATAGCCTCGAGGGCAACACCCTGAAGTTTAAGTGACCCGAGATCTTTCTTGGTCTTTTCCTGATCTAGTTCTCCTCTATCACGTTCACTCCCATGGTATCAATCTTTTATGTATCCTCCTGTTTTTTTCCTCCTGTTCTCGTCTTGATGCGTTCCAGTGTTTTGGCTTTTTCAGGCTCTTTGATTTCCTTCATCTTGTCAATCAGAACATCCCTGTGCTGAAGTGTGAACACTGCTCCAGAGCTCCTCGAGTTTTTTTCAGCTCAGTTCAAAACCCATGAAGTCAGTCCATCCTTTACTCAAAGTAGTAAGAACGACAGACAATCTGCATTAATAGACACAGTTTTAGGTAATAGTGGCCCACAGCTGATGAGCAGAAGTATTTCAGTAAGACAGTAATAACGTGAGTTAGAAGCTGAGAAGCTATAACACAGCCTTTAGTCTTTAACTGTATATGATGGAATGTATTTAAGATTAAATAATTTTTTTTTTTAAATAATTGTATTGCCAAGTACAGTTGAAATCCCCGGATGTGTCCTTGATCCACCCCTTTTATCGAGGATGCATCGAGAGGTGACTTGTGTGGACGTGATATAATTTGTCTTGTGTAAATCTAACAGGTGATCTTTGGTCTCATGAATCTATGATTTGTTCCCTGGCGAATCGTTTTGGCTGAGGGCAAAGTAAAGTTTCATAACTTTATATATTTAGGCTATTTATCTTTATATGCACACATATTGCCTGAACCACATATGTTTAATAATTTTAAAATGTATTCGAAAAGAGGCAGAATCAACAGACTTGCGTCCTCCTGTCCTCGGGACTTCGTTCTCCTGAGTTGAACTTGGCAAGTCTGAACTACCAACTACCATGCAAGTCTCAAGTTTGCATACTTGGTATTGAGAAACAGCCTAAGTGAACAGCAGGAACTTATGCTGCGTTCCAGGCAGGTTTTTGAGCCCGTAAGTTACGACTTCAAACCACGACTCACGACTTTGTAGCGTTCCAGGCAAAGTCACACCAAACTGCCTGAGCGCAAGGAATTGTGGGAGCTAGATGTAAACAAAGCATGGCGGACCGTACGGGGCTTATGCTCATTTACTATCATTTCTATTGCCAAAGGTGCTTACTCCTTGCTTATTTGAGGGAAACGGAGGAGAAAAAAACGGTGCATATGCAAGAGAAGCTGTTATACCTTTTATTTTGTGTACAAACGACTTTCATAAACACCGCATCTGTAGGGGCTGCCATTGTTGTTTCGCGGGCTATGTGACGTCAGAGCGCGTAACTGGGAGTACATCGATCTAGTACGAGTTCACGGGTGGGACGTCACGGGTTTGACTGCCGTTCCAGTGCACTTTCACGGGTAGAAGGTTGGAAAAACACGGATTACGGGTTGCCTGGAACGCGGCATTAAATACACAATGATGATGAGAAAAATGACAAACAACTGTGATGATAGTTAGTGTCCATGGTAACAAATTAGTGGCAAGAAAATCAAACAAAGGAACACAGGAACTGAAGAATTACAAACTAAACGTCCATGAACAAAAACTAAACTGAACATAAGGATGACAACAATTAATGCAACATAATTCAATATAATTACAGTCATGTTATAAACGTATTAACACGATTATAAGGCCGTACGGAGTAAGTGCTTTTTGAGCAGCTGGATCGCCTCACGCACAGCACTGACAAACTTGTTCGGTGCTTTCGCCGCTCTATTGAAGTCAGGCCCGGAGTGGCCATCGGGAGAATTCCCGGTAGGCCGCTCTGCCCGCTCATAAATTGGGCCGGCAGACTCACCTGCTTTCCTGTATGTCTATATGTGTTAAGTTACTGTGTGACTGATATAACACAGCTAATTACAATAGATTTGAATTTAAATCAGCGCATAATCATCAGACCGTGCATTAAAAAGTGCCGCTTTCTGATGTCAGAGCGCGCAGGCTCTCTCTCTCTCTCAATTCAATTCAATTGTGCTTTATTGGCATGACAATTGTCACAATGTATTGCCAAGCATTTCTAATTTTACAGAGAATCAATATACATGTACATATACATACATTAAATAAAATAATTATACAAATATAATAAAATAAACAATAATAGTAATAAGTTGAACAATCAATAAACATTTAGAATTCTAGGAACAATTTAGAATTGTGTGTGTGTGTGTGTGTGTGTGTGTGTGTGTGTGTTTGAGCGCATCACTGCTTGGTCGACTCCTCCCTCTTTTTGTGACAGGCATCAATGTATCTTGCTGCTAGTAGGATACAATCTCTTTATTCACCTAATAAAAGTTGTGTTTTGTTGTTTAATTTTATGAAAACAGGGCAAAGTATTTCGAATTTTGGATAAAATGTGTTTCTGATTGTCTCATAGTTAGGGCAGCTGGTGAGGAAGTGTGTCTGTGTCTCCACTTCTCCAGCGGTACAGTACGGGCAGATGCGGCTCTCTCTGGGCAGCCAGTCCTGTCTGTATCTGCCCGTCTCTACGGTCAGTGTGTGATTGCTCAGTCTGTACCTCTTCTTCTTAACTCACAGTCCTTCACTGTGCTCAGGTATTCTGCTGTTGTGTAGTAGGGTGACCAGACGTCCCCGTTTTCCGGGTACAGTCCTGGTTTTTGGTGTTCTGCCCCCGACTGGAGGTGTCCCCGGAAATGCCCCCGTTTTACAGCTCGTTCAAAACAACCCGCAGATACATTGCAAAAAAAACAAAACAACAACATACAGCAGCCTGCTGGTTATAGGAGCAATCGTGTAGTGATTATTTCACCAGCAGATGGCGCTGTGAGATACGCTGACTCTACTTGGTCGCGCCCGCGCCGCTACTTCATGAAGAACGTAACCGAGAGCGCCAAATATCAAAAGAAACATCGTTATTGCTTTCAAGGTAGTAACATACTAACTATTCATGTGAAATTAAAGTAACGTTAATACTGTTTGCATGTGCTTTATAACAGAGCCCTCACAGGGTGTGGGATTGTTTTGTCCCCAAAGGTTCCGCAGTCACAACGCAGTGATTACCACACATCTGAACTATAAAAAAACCTAAACAATTACACTTGCAACAAATACATGTGCAGAATACACATACTTAATGTGTATTAACACTTAACAAATGCTTAAAATAAGCCTAAAATGCTAAATAACAAGACCAATTAAAGATAGTAAGAGTTATTTTCAAGTAACAAAACATTTGAAGTAAAAAAAAAAATTATTTATACAGTATAAACTTGTGAAAATGAAAGTATTAAATACAATTATATTTGTTAAATAGTTTTATTCATCATATCATATTTGTTGTTTTATTTTTGTGATGTGTTTTTGTTAAGTCATGTTATAATATTGTTTTGAATGGCTTGTGATTTACAATGGTACATTTATGGTAGATTTACAATTAACTGTATTATTCATTGTTTGTGTGTTTTGTTGTTGTTGTTTTTTTGCGGGTGCGGTGAATCATATTAAAACCAGACCAAAAATCGTAATAATCAAACTAAATCATAATAATTATTAATGTTAATAATAATATAGGGAGTCCACAACAACAACAACGACAAAAAACATTCAAAAATATATTGTCCCTTTTTTGTAATTAATAGATAATAACAAATTCGATTTTTTGTGATATTTTGACCACTCAAATAGGAAATGTCCCCGGTTTCCATTTCAGAAATCTGGTCACCTTATTGTGTAGTCTCTGTTTAGGGCCAAATAACATTCCAGTTTACTTTGTTTTTGTGTTGTTTCAGTCCAATAGGTCATGTCATTTTCTCTTTGTGCTTTTATAATTTGGCTGGGCCGGATTGTGTGGATGAGGGGGTCCGTGTCCTGAGGCTGGCTGAGCTTCAGGATCAGCTGAATCAGGGGACTCTTCTCAGTGTTCACTTCATGGTTTTTAAGGGGTTTAAAATGATAAGAGTTGGGGTCTCATTTTTAAATGTTTCCAAAATTTGATGGCTCTTTTCTTAATGTGGATTGGTAGAGGGTATTGGCCTAATTCTGCCCTGCATGCGTTGTTCGGCGTGTTCCTCTGTACTCTCAGGATACTCTTACAGAACTCAGCATGCAGGGCTTCTGTTTGGTTTTTGTCCCATTTCTCAAATTCATGGTTTAGGAGAGGACCCCACACTTCACTGCCATATAGTACAATGGGTTCTGTGACTGATTGGAATATTTTGAGCCAGATTCTGATTGGTATTTCAAATTGGATTGATTTTTTGATGGCATAGAAAGCCCTTCATGCTTTCTCTTTCAGTTCATTCACGGCCAAGTTGAAGTTTCCGTTTGCATTGAATTTCAACCCGAGGTATGTGTGGTTGGTGGCATGATCAATTTTGGTCATACCAAGGGTGAAATTGTGTCTCTTTCACCCTCTCTCTCTCTCTCTCTCTCATAAAACTCAAGCGTGTACTCAGGTTGTTGCCATGGAGAAAAACTAAACAAAATACTATCATTTAGACAGATATTTTTCCAGACAAATGAGCACACAGGAGCTGGCGACTCAAGGTACAGTGGCTATCGTCAAAGACTATATAGAAAGACGGTCGGGTGCACTCCTATTACTTATGAACAGGAGAAACTGCAACGCGTAACGTGAATATGTCCCACTTTCTAAGTAAAAGAGCCTGATTTACCATTAGAAGCTCCGGTTCCCATAGAAACCTGAGACTTGCGCTTAGAACTGCACATTAGCTGGTCTAGCCTGAAAAAGAAACTTTTTAACGCTATTTGAGCATAAGAAACAACATTTATGGGACAGTTCAAGTCAGATTGTGTTGCTGATTGGAAATATGTAATTTAATAGTGTGTTCGGCAAGCAGTTTTGAGATTTTAGGATTCCCCCATTCAAATAGACAGGACTTGGTCACTAAATAGCTGCCCGGAGGCTTTGCAAATATGGCAGCCTAGTGAACAGACTTACTGAAAGGGACTTTGCTATAGTACATTTACATTTATGCATTTGGCAAACACTTTTATCCAAAGTATTCATTTTTATTCAGTTAAATTTCAGTGATTTTAGCCTTTTGACTTATTTTAAATGTGATTGTGGTTCAATACAGCTAATTCTGATGAGTCAATTTGGAATGCATTTTTTTCCCCATAATGCTACTATTGTATGTTTTGTAGCAGAAATGTTTCTTATAATTTATTTCATTATTTTATTCATCAAATTGATGTGGATATAAAAAACAACAGTGCAAAAAGTATATTTCTTACTGTAATACTTTATTTTTGTTTAAATGCAAACCACTCCGGCCCTGATTGAAGTGATAACAAGCGTCAACATCATGTGTACAGTAAAGGCTCTGTGGCGAAACTAGCTGAACCAGACTGAAAAGCTCTAGGTAAACTATAGCCTGCCTACACAACTGTAATCATGGCCGTAGTCAGCTATAAGGTATTTTTCCGAGGTGTACATAATAAATGTTGTGAAATAATTGACTAAAAGAGTATTAACACTACTTTAGTGCTGCAATGATATCAGCCAGAGCTCAACTTTAGGAGGGGAAGAGACAGGGCAAGAGAAGGAGACTGAGAGAAAAAGAGTGATAGAAATGAGAGTGATGAAATGAGGAGAGAGCAGGTATGACAGATAATCTACTGCCCACTAACATGGCTTTGAAAGCTTTTTTTAAGCCTATAAACATCTTAAAATGCACATATACACTCACCTAAAGGATTATTAGGAACACCTGTTCAATTTCTCATTAATGCAATTATCTAATCAACCAATCACATGGCAGTTGCTTCAATGCATTTAGGGGTGTGGTCCTGGTCAAGACAATCTCCTGAACTCCAAACTGAATGTCAGAATGGGAAAGAAAGGTGATTTAAGCAATTTTGAGCGTGGCATGGTTGTTGGTGCCAGACGGGCCGGTCTGAGTATTTCACAATCTGCTCAGTTACTGGGATTTTCACGCACAACCATTTCTAGAGTTTACAAAGAATGGTGTGAAAAGGGAAAAACATCCAGTATGCGGCAGTCCTGTGGGCGAAAATGCCTTGTTGATGCTAGAGGTCAGAGGAGAATGGGCCGACTGATTCAAGCTGATAGAAGAGCAACTTTGACTGAAATAACCACTCGTTACAACCGAGGTATGCAGCAAAGCATTTGTGAAGCCACAACACGCACAACCTTGAGGCGGATGGGCTACAACAGCAGAAGACCCCACCGGGTACCACTCATCTCCACTACAAATAGGAAAAAGAGGCTACAATTTGCACGAGCTCACCAAAATTGGACAGTTGAAGACTGGAAAAATGTTGCCTGGTCTGATGAGTCTGGATTTCTGTTGAGACATTCAGATGGTAGAGTCAGAATTTGGCGTAAACAGAATGAGAACATGGATCCATCATGCCTTGTTACCATTGTGCAGGCTGGTGGTGGTGGTGTAATGGTGTGGGGGATGTTTTCTTGGCACACTTTAGGCCCCTTAGTGCCAATTGGGCATCGTTTAAATGCCACGGCCTACCTGAGCATTGTTTCTGACCATGTCCATCCCTTTATGACCACCATGTCCCCATCCTCTGATGGCTACTTCCAGCAGGATAATGCACCATGTCACAAAGCTCCAATCATTTCAAATTGGTTTCTTGAACATGACAATGAGTTCACTGTACTAAAATGGCCCCCACAGTCACCAGATCTCAACCCAATAGAGCATCTTTGGGATGTGGTGGAACGGGAGCTTCGTGCCCTGGATGTGCATCCCACAAATCTCCATCAGCTGCAAGATGCTATCCTATCAATATGGGCCAACATTTCTAAAGAATGCTTTCAGCACCTTGTTGAATCAATGCCACGTAGAATTAAGGCAGTTCTGAAGGCGAAAGGGGGTCAAACACAGTATTAGTATGGTGTTCCTATTAATACTTTAGGTGAGTGTATAGACCCAAAATAGCTCAAATTTGGGACCTCGCTGGTTTTAAAACTCCTTAAGGCAGTTGTATATGCTCAAAAGTTGTTGCTGTTTCTGGAAACCTGTTTGCTTTGACCTCATATCTGGAGTTAATGCATTTATGCTGTTAATGTGTTGCAGCCTGGAATATTTATATATAGGCCTACTTAATATTAAAATTGAAT
This sequence comes from Rhinogobio ventralis, assembly GCA_039654625.1. Taxonomy (NCBI): domain Eukaryota; kingdom Metazoa; phylum Chordata; class Actinopteri; order Cypriniformes; family Gobionidae; genus Rhinogobio; species Rhinogobio ventralis. The sequence continues at coordinate 31,363,790 of CM077214.1, forward strand.
ATTCAGACAGTATATACTCATTGTATCTCTATGCCTTCACTTTGTGAACCGCAGGGGAGAATATTTGTAATCTTGATCGGCAGCAAATGGTGCTTATTTATCCCGAACGTATCGCTGAGGTTTCCTTCATGACGATTCTAGAATGTGCGTCATTGAAGAACATGAGTTTCATTTGATTGTTAATTATATTGTTATTGTGTCACTTAATCACTGTTTACTTGATCTACTGCTGCTGAATTATATTTTATGTAATATGAGAAGTGTGGTTACCAGATTATGTGAGCTATTAAGTTAACAGTGACAAGCATGATCGCCCAGTATAAAGTTGTAATGACGCAGCATTTCTAATGTGCTGTTAGCGCTATATGTACATTAACGGTGTTTTCTGTTATTGATCAAGCTTATTCGTTTATTGTAGAACCACATTTGAGAGTCATACACATCAACATGATAAATACTATACACATCTTAGATTTATATACACATGCAGTTGTCAACGTCGAGGATTCATCGAGCTTCAAGGGACCTGGGACTGCAGCGTAACAACCAGCTTCACATTGCTATTCGGACATCCAAACATTAGAAAGAACTGAAAAGACTAACACAGACTGTTGCCATCATAGTTTTCACTGCCTAACCGCAAGACCAGCAAACATCTGTATCCTTGAAACCCGAATCTTTGAAATAATTCATTGTTTATTTTGTTCATTATTTTGCGCAGGCCTACGCTCTTCATATGTACATTTTATTGCATTTGTGTTATATTTTGACAGTGAATATGTACACATTGTATTGGATTGCTATTCAACATTCATAAGAGTAAATTAGTACAATTCAGTTCAACTGTCTTCTCTTCATTACTCCTGTGGCCATTGGACATCAAATGTGGTAATCGACCTTCTGAGACGGTTGGCATTGTAATAGTAACTGGTGCAATACAGTTCCTTTCACACAGGGGCCCTTGGGTTTGTTATAGCCCCAGGGCCCTACGTGTTCTTAATCCGGGCCTGTTCATGCCAGCATACAAAACTAATTCACAGCTCCCAGCGTACATTGCAGCACAATTAAATTATGCAGCTGGATTATTTTACTATATTTGAAGGTTTGTACAATGAGTGTTGATGTATTACACAAATTATTGTTAATGGCTGAATTTGGTTTTTACTTTTTTCATTAATGCTTCAACTCCAGAGTCAGTCATGAAACTACAGAAAATGCAGTTTGACCACAAAACACGATTGTGATGTCCCAGCAGGTCAGAAGAGGAAATGTGGCATATTACTGTGACAAAATCACAGAATCTCCACAAAAGCTTGCGTGACAGAAGTGCTGATAAAGTGAACAACCCGCATGCAAAGTAAACACTTTCATTTCTGTTCATTGTTCGTTGTGTCCAGTCCTGCACACATACACAGCGAAACGGATTGTTGTTTTTCTACTTCACAATAAAACTGCAAACATATCAATACAACCATGACAAGGAGATGAAATATCTTTAATCAGCTGACATGTCCTGTGACATCATACTCCGTCTTAAACAGTTTTAAACAGCATTGCACCAATTCTTCTATAATTAGGGTTCAACAAGGCTAAAGGCTCCCTCTAAACCACCAGCTGCACAAAAACTTGCCTCAGCACTTTCATAAACATCCGCTTTTCAAGATGCACGTGGAAATATGTCTGATCCTTGATGCGATCACAGGCAGCAGCGCAAAGTTGATTCTGCGCTCAAATGTTGTCGATTTAAGTAGCAAGTAAGAATCGCTAAAATTACTGAATATATTTTGAGACAAATGTCTTCTTAATGATTTTCAGTTTTGTTCAAGGTAATTAAAGCAACAGTTTTTCAATAATGGAAGAATATGTAAAAGTATGGTATTTGGGGTAAAATGCACCATATTTAACATGATGATAAACAGCGGCTGACTTTTCCATTTGTTGACATGACATGATTAGATTCAGATTGTAAGTATCATATATTAAGTTGGGTGTCCACCTTAGAGACAATCACCATATTTAGGGACATTCTAAAACGCTTAACGTGAAAAACGCTTAACGTGGCTTAATGTACTAAGACACTGTTATTAAAAGACCAAACTCAGGTCAAAGCTAAAAACTGGGGAAAGCAAGTCTCAGAATCCAAATGAACCGAACAGGATCGACTCGAACAAGAAATCAATGAATGCATGCGTGTCACCTGATCCACAAATGCACAGATTACTTTTTGCATGCGGAAATTGACACTTTACTACAAAATGGAACATTTATACTCACAAAATAACTTTATTGGTACAAAATGCTTCACATTAATAGAAATCTTAATTCTACAGACACCAGTTGAAAAGCATTTGTTTCAGTGTAGTAACGCACATCTGCGAATTTTTTTAATCGTTTACACGTTAATGAATAGCACTGGGGCTTGTTCGTTGATGTGTGTGTGCGGGTCGTGATATGCTGTAAACTGCGAAAAGGAAGTCTCAAAATCCAAATGAACCGAACGCAATCCACTCGAACAAGACATCAATAAATGCACACGTCACCGGACTCACAAATGCACGGATTACTTTTTGAATGAGCAATTTATGATTTATTAATGCAGAACATTTTTATTCGCAAACGTACAAATCGCTGCACAATCATTCAAACCCGAATTCCACAGATTCAAATCGAATGGCATTTGTTTGTGGTTAGTAAGACACATTCATAACTTTTATCTATTACATGGATAATTGTGCGTGCATTCATTAATCATTTTGAGTCTAAAATCATCCCATAGGAGGAGAACTTTCCAGAAGAACAACCATCTCTGCAGCACTCCACCAATCAGGCCTGTATGGTAGAGTGGCCAGCAGGCACATTGGAGTTTGCCAAAAGGCACCTGAAGGACTCTCAGACCATGAGAAACTAAGATTGAACTCTTTGGCCTGAATGGCAAGCGTCATGTCTGGAGGAAACCAGGCACCGCTCATCACCTGGCCAATACCATCCCTACAGTGAAGCATGGTGGTGGCAGCATCATGCTGTGGGGATGTTTTTCAGCGGCAGGAACTGGGAGACTAGTCAGGATTGAGGGAAAGATGAATGCAGCAATGTACAGAGACATCCTTGATGAAAACCTGCTACAGAGCACTCTGGACCTCCTACCGGGGCGAAGGTTCATCTTCCAACAGGACAAAGACCCTAAGCACACAGCCAAGATAAGAAAGGAGTGGCTACGGGACAACTCTGTGAATGCCCTTGAGTGGCCCAGCCAGAGCCCAGATTTGAACCCGATTGAACATCTCTGGAGAGATCTGAAAATGGCTGTGCACCAATGCTCCCCATCCAACCTGATGGAGCTTGAGAGGTCCTGCAAAGAAGAATGGGAGAAACTGCCCAAAAATAGGTGTGCCAAGGTTGTAGCTTCATACTCAAAAAGACTTACGGCTGTAATTGGTGCCAAAGGTGCTTCAACAAAGTATTGAGCAAAGGCTGTGAATACTTATGTACATTTTTTTTTCGTTTTTTATTTTTAATAAATTTGCAAAGATTTTAATCAAACTTCTTTCATGTTGTCATTATGGGGTATTGTTTGTAGAATTGAGGGAAAAAGAATGAATTTAATCCATTTTGGAATAAGGCTGTAACATAAAATGTGAATACTTTCCGGATACACTGTACGCGATGCAGGAAATGCAATAAACTGGGACATTTTACTGTTGCATGTAAAACGAAAAATGTCAAAGAATTTGGGGTTTTTGGGTAGATTGGCCATTTCCTAACAATGGGTCTAGTATAGAGAGTGGATGAAATCATAGACCACAATGATGTCTATAGAGACATTGGCTTGCTCAAATGTGAACCAATGAAAATTGAGCTTAAGTCAGATGCCACTCCTTAAAGTCTGGCCAGCCCTCATAGAGTTCACTTTCCCCTGTTGCCTAAGGTGGAATAGGAGCTGAAGCGCATGCAGTCCTTAGGGATAATTTTATTTTAAAAAACGTCACTGAACTAACAGATAATCTTGTTTTACCAGAACTTCAACCTGGGGAGAAAGTTCTTCTTAAACTGGACAGTGAGAAAGGCTGGAAAGCACCAGCTGTGGTGCTGAACAAAGCATCTGAACCAAGCTCTTACTTGGTACAAACACAGAATGGAGCTGTCCTACGCAGGAACCGTAAACATCTGCAAGCGATACCATTGCAACCAGATGCTACTGGGTGCAGTGAACCTCGAGAAGAGAGGAATTCAGGCCCTCCTGGTGCAGGGAGTGAACATTTAACTACTCCTGCTGCACCCGTGAAGGCACCACCAGTGGTAACTTCCAGTAGAAGAGTTGTGAAAACACCAAAATGTTACTAACAACTAAAATCACAGTAACTGATTAGAGTGTTACTTTGATCTATTGTTCTTGTTAGAAAAATAAAAAAGAGGGGAAAGGAAGAGAGATAAAGAAGAAAATAACACAAGAAATGTTATATCATATCGTTCTTTAATGTCTTTAATTGGTAAAAGACAAAACAACCACAGTGGTATAGTTTCATTTGTGTTGCATTTCATTTGGTGAGTTATTTTTACAAAAGGGGTGGAACCAGCCTAATTATGTTGGCCAATCATTTTGTAACTGTATTGATGGGACTTCACTCATATATAAATTTGGGGAGCCCGGGGAAAGAAATTAATACAAGGCCCAAAAATGGCATAGAAAATTATCAGCACAGTCCAGATTTATAGTAAAGCAGAGCTTAGAAATGCATATCATGTATTTCACCTGTTGCATGATACTCAACATTTTCTCATATGACCTCTAGATATTGCTTGATAATACGTTAAAACAGTCTCTAACAGCCTCTTAGTGACAATGATTACATGCACATACTGTGCAATGTTCTGGATATTTGTTGCTTTTACATTATCACTGCTATTTTCAATAGTATCTTAATGTATAAACGAATATACAGAATTCACAGTAGGCTAATTACTATTTTAAATGAGTTATTGTAGCAGATGCCGTTTATTCAAAGCAACTTACACATGGAAAACACAGGCAAGTGTGATGATAGAAAAACGTTAGATTCACATAACATTGCAATAACGATCAATGATAATATAGCTTAACATCACATAAGGACATGTTTTTGAACAAAACACAAACATTTTCAGCATCCTATCTTCAGATTTAATGTTTCAGCACCATTTGAGATAAGGCACTGTTTGTTTGTTTTAAAAAAAAACTTTTAAAAAACGTGTAGTATCTCAGTGCTCCTTGTGTTCCTCCTCCTGCTCTCTTCTTGATGTTTTCCAGTGTTTCTGCCTTTCCAGGCTCATTTATTTCCTTCAGCTTCTCAATCAAAGAATCAATGTGCTGAAGTGTGTTCAGTGAATCAGTTTTGAGTGCGATCTTCTGCAGTTTTTCCACACAGTGAAAAGCTTCAATCACCAGCTTTATTTTCTCTTTCTCTAATTCTTGCAGTTCTTCTTCCAGCTTCTGGACCACAGACATGCCGTCTCCAATTTTGTCATCATATTTCTTCTTTAAATCTTCATATGTCCTCTTCTCCTTCTTTGTCTTTGCTACATATATTTTTGCTCCTTTGACGTGTTCTCTGTAGTGGCATTTATTAGTGCACACTAAACAATGATCATTTTTCATCACTTCACACCATGAGAGGCCGCTGACCCACCAGCATCCTGGATAATGACAGTTCTCCTCACAGACACTGCAGCACATCGCCATACTGTCTACAGAAGGATCAATATCAACCTTCTCTTTATAGGGCACTTCAACTTCATACTCAAAGTTCTTATTTTCTTTTACATCTTTCTTGTTCTTCTCCAGAGCTTCTTGAGTTTGTTTCAGCTGATTCTGCTTTAGCTCCATCATGTGAACTCGTGACTGTAGATTAGAGATATTTGCCTCCAACTGCTTCCGTTTCTGCAACACATCTCCAGTCATATTCAGAGATTTTGGTTTTATGTTGTCAAGAAACTTGAACAATCGCTCCGTTCCTTTAAAACTGCGATTCCATGATTGTTCCAGCCTCTGTTCAGGGTCTTCTTCATCATCATCTTCATCATATTCTTCATCAGCGGCGTCTGACTGGCAGTTGTCAAACAGGAAATACACTGGCTTACTCTTGTCATTCACTGCACACTTGATCTCAGCCTCTTTAACAGCCGTCAGGGCATTTTTAGGAAGAGCTCCAGTTGAGTGTGTGAAGAGCAAGACGATGTTTTCAGCAATATCTCTCCCAAATAAAGACTGAACAGCATCAAATATGTACATTTGTCTGTCAGAGAGTCGATTCTGTGTGGCTCTAATCACCAGACACACTGCATGTATTTCATGAATCCCTTCTTCAGATTTACTTAAACTGAGCAAACTCTCAGCGATCTGGTTATCAAGATCAACTCCACGAGTGTCTCCATATCCTGGTGTGTCGATGATTGTTAGATGGATTGGACTCTCTGGTAGATAAAACCCATAAACAGTGATGCTGGAGGTCTGACTGTGAGCTGATGTTCGGTCACTCTGATCATCTGTGATCTCAAACCAAACCTTGTCTTCTCTCTGAACACCCAACATGTAGTTGATCATCACATTGATCAGGGTTGTTTTTCCTGTTCCTGATTCTCCCACCATCAGAACGGTTTTATGGGGTTTGTTGTTGTCTCTCTGCCCAAAAGCCATTTTTTTATATGGTTTCCAATTACCAGAAGGTTCCATCCTCAGTGTCAGATGGTATCGAGCAGGAGTACCATCTTTAATTACAGTGCTTTGCTTAATGATATTGTCCAATTCTGGCCGTAAACTAGTCATATTTTGTCTGTAATGTAAAACAAAAAGAATATATATAGAATGCAAACATGTATAGACTTTTACCTAACAAAATAAGGCAAAATTATGCATCTATGCATTTTAAAATTATTTGGTAACCATTGAAGATGAAATGTTTGTACTGTATATCATCTTAGCAAATTTTCTTTACATAAATCATGGTTAATTGGTAAAGTGTGCACTCACTATTAGCAATATGATTTAACAAGTAAAACGGGTACTAGTGATCCTACGCTTTAGTACAATCAGTGGAGGCAGAAAGACAGTAAACAGTTCTGTAAATAAAATTTATATTGCCAAAAAAGAAGATATCCTTTTCTTCTTCTTAGTTCTATATTTATAAGTCAGTATTAGCAAATAGCATTCTGTATACAGTACACAGCCTACAAAATTAAAAATAATTTAACTTACAATATTCCTGCTTTGAACAGTTGTTCTTTCCTCAACTCACTTCAGGAACTTGGACACAGAAAGATCTACAGGTGTATTTATACTGAGCCAACACATCACATGATTTGGAAGAAACTGTCAAACCATTTGTTTCAACTGTAGGTTTCAAATATTCCCACAGAAAAAAAATATTGAAGGGATCACAGCGGATGCTCTAAGTGAACAGCCTGCATGCAAGGTGAATAGTTTCAGTTCTGTTCATTGTTATTTCTGTTCTTAGAATGTGGTGGAACAGGATTGTTGTTTTTTCTATGTTCACAATGTGAACTACACTATTTCCACTAGTAATGATTTGGTGACTTTTGTCATTTTGTCTGTCCCAACCAGCTGTTTAGTAAACGATGCAGACCATTTGCACTTAATGTAAATTGCATCTACTCCAGTAAAAAAAATTGGGGGGACCCACCCACATTTTTTTTCTTCTGATGCCCATGTAATCATACATATATGAAGAGGATAAATAAAAAAATTAAAATAAACAGGTATCATACAATTCCTATAAAGAAAGAATGATGACAAGAGAAAGATAATTAAAATAAAACAAATGAAAAAAGGAAAGAAAGAAAGAATGAAAGCTGGTTGAACAATCACAGTCATTAGAGAGGATTTATTTTTCATATAGTTTCAGAAACCTATCACATTTTTTATTGCTAGCTTTAAGACTAGTGTGTCTACCTCAATCAGAAAATGTGAAAAAGTAGGACGTGAGCACATAAATCTTTGTTTATGGATAAAAAATTATGGATAAAAATACAACCCATATTGTATACACTCACCTAAAGGATTATTAGGAACACCTGTTCAATTTCTCATTAATGCAATTATCTAATCAACCAATCACATGGCAGTTGCTTCAATGCATTTAGGGGTGTGGTCCTGGTCAAGACAATCTCCTGAACTCCAAACTGAATGTCAGAATGGGAAAGAAAGGTGATTTAAGCAATTTTGAGCGTGGCATGGTTGTTGGTGCCAGACGGGCCGGTCTGAGTATTTCACAATCTGCTCAGTTACTGGGATTTTCACACACAACCATTTCTAGAGTTTACAAAGAATGGTGTGAAAAGGGAAAAACATCCAGTATGCGGCAGTCCTGTGGGCGAAAATGCCTTGTTGATGCTAGAGGTCAGAGGAGAATGGGCCGACTGTTTCAAGCTGATAGAAGAGCAACTTTGACTGAAATAACCACTCGTTACAACCGAGGTATGCAGCAAAGCATTTGTGAAGCCACAACACACACAACCTTGAGGCGGATGGGCTACAACAGCAGAAGACCCCACCGGGTACCACTCATCTCCACTACAAATAGGAAAAAGAGGCTACAATTTGCACGAGCTCACCAAAATTGGACAGTTGAAGACTGGAAAAATGTTGCCTGGTCTGATGAGTCTGGATTTCTGTTGAGACATTCAGATGGTAGAGTCAGAATTTGGCGTAAACAGAATGAGAACATGGATCCATCATGCCTTGTTACCACTGTGCAGGCTGGTGGTGGTGGTGTAATGGTGTGGGGGATGTTTTCTTGGCACACTTTAGGCCCCTTAGTGCCAATTGGGCATCGTTTAAATGCCACGGCCTACCTGAGCATTGTTTCTGACCATGTCCATCCCTTTATGACCACCATGTACCCATCCTCTGATGGCTACTTCCAGCAGGATAATGCACCATGTCACAAAGCTCCAATCATTTCAAATTGGTTTCTTGAACATGACAATGAGTTCACTGTACTAAAATGGCCCCCACAGTCACCAGATCTCAACCCAATAGAGCATCTTTGGGATGTGGTGGAACGGGAGCTTCGTGCCCTGGATGTGCATCCCACAAATCTCCATCAACTGCAAGATGCTATCCTATCAATATGGGCCAACATTTCTAAAGAATGCTTTCAGCACCTTGTTGAATCAATGCCATGTAGAATTAAGGCAGTTCTGAAGGCGAAAGGGGGTCAAACACAGTATTAGTATGGTGTTCCTAATAATCCTTTAGGTGAGTGTACAATTCACTTCAAGAATGAGCACACTGCTGATGTGATTATTACTAGCACTCCTTGCACATGTGAGTTATTGCAGGGGCATATCAACACGTTATCATATCGGCAAAGCATATCGGCATAATTTAAGCATTTATTGGCCGATTCCGATGTCGTGCGGATAATACTGTGCATCCCTAAACTATTTCACATAATATTTCTTAGTATAAAATTAAACTAAATACTGCTCAAATACTTTGTGCATCTAAAACGCTGAATAAAGTTAAATAATTAAAACTATACATAAATTTAACTCAAATAGCATGCATAAATAACAGTAGGGGTGAGCGGGGCACAACCTAACGCGGGGCTAGTTGTAACACACATGGTTTAACACTTTCCACACATGCCAGCATGACCAAACTTAGTGTATTTACTAATAGCCATATCAACACTATATAGAGAAAAAATTCACAAAAATTACAAAATCTTTGGAAGACATCACTGAACATTTAACTATAGCAAAAGTACATTTCCTACTTAAATTAATGTTTCATCTCTGTTTTTTTTTTTTTTGTGTTTATGTAAAATTAGACAAATCTGATATTATTTTAATCTTATATCAGTTATTTAAGAGTTGAGATAGTTCTTTAATGCTGATCTAACAGCAGAAGACACGAGCCGGGGTTAAATGCACAGGTGGGGCATGTTGTCACACTGCGTTACAATGAGCCCCTATTAGAACTACGCTATTATATTACATACTTTTATGAATTCATGAGAAACCATGAGAAAAAGGTGAATAATGATCAATGTTCAGAAGTTTATTTATTATTATGTTTTGAACTATGCTGTACGGCTGTGTCAAACTCAAAAATTAGCATATTTTTAATTATTAAAAAATGGCATTATTTTATTTGAAAAAGTTAATAATTGTATTTTATTGACAAAATATTTTAGTTTGTCATGGATATTTTTTTGATTAGATCAGATAACATTGTAAGCTGTCATATGCTCATGTTACAGTGTACCCCACCTATGGGGCATGTTGTCACATTTCACTTCCATTCTTTTGGGGTAAATCAAGAAAAAAGTATACACTGTATTAATGAAACAAAACCACATACTTGTACAAGACATGTGTGAAATTAATGTGGGAAAAAATAAATACTCTGAACCCTAAGTGGATTTACACAAACTAAGAAAGTCAAAAAGCGTTAGGTTGTGCCCCGCTCTCCCCAATCATTGCATTATAGTCTCTAATACACATATTCACTTTGTCGAGTACAAAACAGAGCAAAAACTGGATGGAAACTTGGCTATAAAAAAGAATGCTATTGAATAATTTTCTCCATATTCCCGGTCTCGAATGGTGCACTTGTGCACTTCATTTACATCTGTCCATGAAGTGTGTGTGTGTGTATGTGTGTGTGAGAGTGTGATTATGAAGTTGAAACTACTTATATTTGATTGTATGTATTACTGGAATCAAGCATCATGGAAGTGAATGATGAAAATGATGGGGGGAAAGAAGCAGAAAAGAAATGGTGATTGATTATCAGTCATTGTGCTCCTCTCAATTTTGAAACATAAAAAAGTAAAGTTTGACTGACCAGCAGAGGGCAGCAGAGACTGGCATTTCACACAAAGTCAAAATATTGTGAATTATATTAATTTGATCAAAATCTTTAAAAAATAATGTGGAGATGAATTTGATGATGAACTTTTGAAAATACGAATAGGCTTATTCCTAAATCTTTTCAACTGTGTAACTTGGAAAAACTGAATTAAGTTTGTGTTGTCATTTTAAGACTTTGCATTATAGTAGGCCTATATATATCAGACACATCTGCTCATTAATTAGGCGATTTAATGCACATGTAAGGGACATATTTAGTGACAAGAATTGAACTGGATGTTCATAAAGAGTTATAATGAGTCTCAGTGAAGTACAGTTATCTTATATGAGGACGTCAACCTGAAGAACCACTAAAAACAAAATTCATCCATTGATAATACTGATCCTTACTGGTGTTTGTGCTGTGGTTTTCCCGCCAAAATGGTGTCACTTCCTGCAGGATGATGTCATTACGAAAAAGTCTAAAGGGACTTATGTATGTAAAGTAAATTAATTGCCAGTTAAAATGATATTCCTCTCTGTTAAAGCAACAATATGTAATTTTTCGCCTCTAGAGGTATTTCTACAAAATAAAACCGGAGATCGAGGGTAACGCGGTCATTGATAGGCGACGCACGGACACGATCCGTGTCCTGGTTAAAATTGCTTATTTCTCTGGATTTACACATTGTTGGAAACATTTGGGATCATGAAAAATACAAGTCAACAAAATATATAACACTGTTCTAGTGGTTTTGGGATATTTTAATCCAAAAATCTTACATATTGTGCCTTTAAAAGAGATAATTTTTCATGTTAGAAATGCAGATAAAAAATTAACATCAACTCAAAGAAATGATTAAACTCTATGTTCAGTTAACTTTGATATTGTAGTGATTTTTAAAAAAAATATAATTTATCCTATATATTCAGATATTTAATGGCACGTAAAGTTCCTATAATATCCTTTGAAAGTTGTTCTGCACTTCTTTTCAAGAAGAAAATTGTAAAATTCATGGTTGTGTTTAAGCTGGCGTCTCATCATTGACAACTGTCGTCATCCAATCACAGTCGCAGATATAGAACCGTTCATTCCCGCCGAGCCAATGGGTGTGCTATTAACAGCGACACGTCCCGCCTCTCAGGGCGGGCTCAACCAATCCAGCGCGCTCATTCTTGCATAATTAACGCAGGCTTGCGGTGGGCAGTGACGCAGAGTCTGAGACTTTCCTCGTAATTTATCCCCCCAAAAATCGCTTCATTCGCCGGAACGGAGTAATTACTTTATTCCCCTTCAAGCTTCACATCTCTGTACCGCAATACCGGATCAAATCCATGTGATTTCGTTTGTTCCAGACAGGACAAGCCCTCTTACATGTGGATATTGATGTGGTAGGGAATATATAAAGATGCCGCAGCCGAAATCGCGCAAGATCGCCGTCCTGGGCTACAGATCCGTCGGTAAGTGGCTCGTCGCGTAGTGCGTTGCGTCTGTCTTGCGTCTTATGTATCGTTTGCATCAGCTTTTGATATTTCCCCGCATGCATGAGATTCGTGCGTGCTCGCGTGAGCTTAATGTCACCCCATGCGCGTGCTGCATCCTCATGCATTTAAGCACGAGCTGAAGTAAGCATGCATTGTGACATATAACATAATACAACACACCCTATAGCCTCGTGCATCTAATCCCAAACTTAATTCGCCTGGTCTTTACGACTAACGCAGTGTGAATGATGTTCTGCAGATGCATGCAGGCCTCAGTCCAGTGTCAAAGTGCTTATTCTGCCTGTATATTCATTATGGTTCATGCATTTTCATTCTTCATATCATGAATACATGTGTCAGCATCTCACAGAGGCATGCATTCATTTATAGTAGCTTCATGTCATCTATATGGATGCCACCCACAACTAAATATGATCAGTGACCCTCATCCTTACATTTTAAAGGTAGCTATATTTTCATGTAAAGACCCGATTTATACATATTTAAATTGCACCTGCTTTGGCTCCCCTTATATCGGTTCCAATTAACATGATATGTCAATGAATAATGCTGTTTTTTTAGTTATTTTTGATGATTTTGAGTAAATCGTGTCAAAATGTTTGATTTATAATAAATGCATGGATAAAACACAGATCTGATCTCTATTCACTTTTCATTGAGCGTGTTAGAGTACAAATTCACCCAAAAATTAATTAGATTTTTTTTTTTTTAAAGAGAATATGACCTTCCTCCTCAGCTCTGAGATCTCATTTGAATTGATGTTCAGATTAAAAAAATGTGAGGTTTTGCATTGTTTTAATGCTCCAGTCTGATCTGGATATGTAAACTCTCAATTGGGGATTAAGAGTTGAATTGGAGGGGAAGGTTAGGAAGTTATTATATGAGTTCAGACAACTTGTCAGAGCTTGACATTGATGTACTGATGCTCATGGATCTGTGCAGTGACTGAATCTCTGATTCTTCCCACGTGAGTTGGATCGTGATCTGGTCGATGTTATTATGTCATTGGCCATTTAGAGCAAATGTATTCTCTCTGCAATAAAACGTTTACACAGAACATGTGTGTGCTGATGTGTGTGACGATTCCTTGCAGATCACAGTTGAGAGAACATGCCAACATCACATCAGGACACACTTGAGTTGACTTCAGCCTTTGTGAACTGTTCCTCTCATACATTCACGCTGGTTTCACACAATCATGAATAAACCTTGGCATGCATTCTTTGTATGCACTGCACTCAATTTCAGCTTGTTTTTCAAATAATTTTCACTTATATATAAATTAGTGATTCAACAAAAATATGAGACTAAAAAGTAAAGTTTGGTAATAAAATTTGGGTAATTGTTTTCTCAGGTAATAAATTACACCAGTTGTAGTAAAATTCTCCATTTCATTTTAAACAAATTATATATATGGCTACTATATGGCAAAATATTTGCGCCATTCATCCATCCATCCATCTGTCAGTCCATCCATCCACCCATTCATCCATCCATCCATCTGTCAATCTATCCATCTGTCCATCCATCCACCCATTCATCCATCCATCCATCTGTCCATCCACCCATTCATCCATCCATCTGTCAATCCATCCATTCATCAATCCATTCATCCATCCATCTGTCCATCCACCCATTCATCCACCCATCTGTCAATCCATCCATTCATCAATCCATTCATCCATCCATCTGTCAATCCATCCATTCATCAATCCATTCATCCATCCATCTGTCCATCCACCCATTCATCCATCCATCCATCTGTCCAGCCATCCATTCATCCACCAATTCATCCATCCATCCATCTGTCCATCCACCCATTCATCCATCTGTCCATCCATCCACCCACCCATTCATCCATCCATCCACCCATCTGCCCATCCATCCATTCATCAATCCATTCATCCACCAATTCATCCATCCATCCATCTGTCCATCCACCCATTCATCCATCCATCCATCTGTCCATCCATCCACCCACCCATTCATCCATCCATCCACCAATCTGTCCATCCATCTACCCATCCACCCACCCATTCATCCTTTCATCCATCCATCCATCTGTCCATCCATTCATTATCCACCCATCCATCCATCCATCCACCCATCCATCTACTCACCCATCCATTCATCCACCAACCCATCCATCCATCATCCATCCACCCATCTATCTGTCCATCCACCCATCCATTCATTATCCATCCATCTACCCATCTATTAATCCATCCACTCTTCCATTCATTCACCCACCCACCCATCCACCCATCGCCACAACTTCTGATTTTTGTCCCCCCCAAAAAATTCAGTTTTATTATGTAGACCTTAATTGGACCTGTATTGAAAATGTTACATGAAACCATCTTGTAGAAATAAATGTATGTTTTATGTTTGATTTAATGAAGCTGTCAGCTCTCATAAGGTTCATTTCAGGCCTCAATATGGCAGATGCATGTGAACTTTAGATAAAATGACGTATGTTTTGACCTCCAGTTTCCACTCGATTCAGCCATCAGTTCTGCATTGGTGACATTTCTGGTTTTTAGCTCACTATATAGCCATGCCGTAACCTCCACTAGTCAATACTAATGAAAACCTTTGAGTTTGATTTTAATGATGCAAGTCTTTGCAGTTTGATTAAACCATTCATAAACTCTCTATTTTGTGATTTCCAAAAGCAATTGGATTTAGAAAGTCTTTAAATCTGTCTCGTGTTGGAATTGTACAGTATTCCTGCTGTAATTACAGACATCAGCGCTCTGCGTCGGAGGCGAAGGATCTCTGCGTGTCCACTTCACTGGTCACTGACTAAACGCCGTCCGCCCACATCTGGGCTTTGTTTGCGGGGTCACGCGTCGGCCGATCGGAACTGTATGTTCCTGATGCGTTTGCTCCTGTTTCAGGGTCTATTTATAGAGCTGATGAGGAAGGATGCTTGAAATCAGATGCGCTTCCATTAAAATGGAGGGAATCAGGGATGCTGCTCTCTAATGGCTTTACCATCGGGAAATGCGTGTAATGAACAACTGAAAAGTAACCAATGGAATAGATGTTGCCTTAAACTGTTTAAAAGTTAATTCATATTCCTGATCTTACTATAAATGATTCATCAGTGATGTTATTCTGACAAAAAATAAATGCAATAAAAGCAAAATTTGGGTTAAAGGGTTAGAATAGAAGTTTCCGCCTACTAGGGTTACAGATGCTTGCGGCATTGTAAACGCTCAGTGTGAAAAGCTCTTCTTATATGATCTTATAAGATCATCTGTGTGATGTAAATTGCACTATATTGCCAAAAGTATTAGGACAACCCTCCAAATCATTGAAATCAGGTGTTCCAATCACTTCTATGGCAAAACGTGTATAAAATCAAGAACCTAGGCATGCAGTGGTAACGTGATAGGTTGACACCTGTGCAATAAGTCCATTCGTGAAATTTCCTCACTACTAAATATTCCACACTCAACTGTTAGTGGTATTATAACAAAGTGGAAGCAATTGGGAACAACAGCAACTCAGCCAAGAAGTGATAGGCCACGTAAAATCACAGAGCGGGGTCAGCGCATGCTGAGGGTCACAGTGCACAGAAGTCACTTTCTGCAGAGTCAGTAGCTACAGACCTCCAAACTTCCTGTGTCCTTCAGATTAGCTCAAGAACAGTGTGTAGAGAGCTTCATGGAATGGGTTTCCATGGCCGAGCAGCTCATCCAAGCCTTACATCACCAAGTGCAATGCAAAGCGTGGGATGCAGTGGGGTAAAGCACGCCGCCACTGGGCTCTAGAGCAGTGAGACATGTTCTCTGGAGTGACCAATCACGCTTCTCTGTCTGCCAATCCCATGAACGAGTCTGGGTTTGGCGGTTGCCAGGAGAACGGGACTTGCCTGACTGCATTGTGCCAAGTGTAGAGTTTGGTGGAGGGGGGATTATGGGGTGGGGTTGTTTTTCAGGGGTTGGGCTTGGCCTCTTAGTTCCAGTGAAAGGAACTCTTAATGCTTCAGCATACAAAGACATTTTGGACAATTTCATGCTCCCAACTTTGTGGGAACAGTTTGGGGATGGCCCCTTCCTGTTCCAACATGACTGCACCAGTGCACAAAGCGTCGGTCCATAAAGACATGGATGAGCGAGTTTGGTGTGGAGGAACTTGACTGGCCTGCACAGAGTCCTGACCTCAATCCGATAGAACACCTTTGGGATGAATTAGATCGGAGACTGCGAGCCAGGCACAAATGCGCTTCTAAAATTCCCAAAATGTGGTCAAAAATCCCCATAAACACACTCCTAAATCTTGTGGAAAGCCTTCCCAGAAGAGTTGAAGCTGTTATAGCTGCAAAGGGTGGACCAACTCCATATTAAACCCTACGGATTAAGAATGGGATGTCATTAAAGTTCATGTGCATGTTAAGGCTGGCGTCCCAAAACTTTTGGCAATATAGTATGTCAATGATACAATTTCACACACTTCAGAAATGTATTTGCGTTAAATAATTTTAATGTGTTAAGGATTTTGAATTAATTGCATGCATTAACGTTGACAGCCCTAATTTTAAATTACCACCTTTCACTCATAAATATATTGACAGGAGAAGGCATAATACTCAATATGGCGGCTGTAGCCCTGCCTTACATTTAAAAGAGCCAATCACCTTTAGAATGTGAGAGGCTGTTATTTTTTATCATTTGAGCTGAAGAGGGACAGTTGCTACAATTGTTACGTTTTACATTTATGTTATTGAACTGTAACATTGACAAACTTGTTACATTTTTGGAGGCTTTGTCTTTGGTCATTCCCCATTAGCCGTTGAGTGGAATGACTTTAGGAACACCCGCTTTTCACAATCCAGTTTAAATATTTTTTTCTTCGTTTTCATTGATGATTCTCCTGCATCTCTAGTCAGAACATGTTTGACTGTTCCATTTGAATGATCAAACACGCTTCTGTCCTTCAAAGAGCTGCACTTCCATTCCGGAATGTCCCGATGTTCCTGTGGGCTTTTCCCTGTGAATGAGAGCTCGCATTTACGAATGCTGGATGCAGAGAGGAACTCGCCGTTGTTATAGCAACCGGCTGCAGGGCAAATCTGCCCACACACTCATTCTCTGTGTGTGTGTGTGTTTGTGAATGTCCTGCGTTACTACCACTATGGCAGTTTCATCACACACTCTTTTGAATGGGAATGTGTTTAATCATGATGCATTCACAGAGCGAATCACATGAAACCAGTTAAGAACCTGTTATAATAATGATTTCTGCATCATTGTGTCAATCTATTTAGCATGAATCTAACATATGCACTTTACTATATATGTATTCTGTGAGCTGTAGGCTGGTCATGCATTACATAACGGAAGAAAACTCTGTATGTTACTAGTGTAAAGTTCAGGTTTATTCTCTCATGAAGGTAAAGATAATCTTTCACCCTCTCACGTCTTTTGTGTTTCTGTGTTTCAGGGAAATCCTCCTTGACAATACAGTTTGTGGAAGGCCAGTTTGTCGACTCCTACGACCCCACTATTGAAAACAGTAAGTCAATCAAATCACAATTGACTGCATAATAATAATAATGTATGGTTGGGTATTAAAATTAATTATGTGAAGTGATAAATGACCTTAAATGTTATATATATATATATATATATATATATGCATGTGTGTGTGTGTGTATATATATATATATATATATCAAGCATAACATTATGACCACTGACAGATGAAGTGGATAACACTGGGGGGCAACAGGGTCATGGGCGGCCAAGGCTCATTGATGCACGTGGGGAGCGAAGGCTGGCCCGTGTGGTCCGATCAAACAGACAAGCTACTGGAGCTCAAATTGCTCAAGAAGTTAATGCTGGTTCTGATAGAAAGGTGTCAGAATACACAGTGCATCACAGTTTGTTGCGTATGGGGCTGCATAGCCGCTGACCAGTCAGGGTGCTGAACACATGGCACCAGGATGCACTATGGGAAGAAGGCAAGCCGGCGGAGGCAGTGTGATGCTTTGGGCAATGTTCTCTTGGGAAACCTTGGGTCCTGCCATCCATGTGGATGTTACTTTGACACGTTCCACCTACCTAAGCATTGTTGCAGACCAACGGTATTCCCTGGTGGCTGTGGCCTCTTTCAGCAGGATAATGCGTCTTGCCACAAAGCAAAAATGGATCAGGATGCAACTTCAAGATTTATTTAAATTAAATATATACGCCTCTTTAGTTATTGCCAATGACTATCCCATTGGTACGCGTGCCATAGGTTGCGAACCCCGCTCTACTACAAGTGACTCTTATGAAACAGTTCTTCATAATGACTCAGATGGTTCTAAAACGATTCACTCACTGAATAATTCGGGCTGATTACCCAACATCTGACTCACTGAACCGCACATCTGACTCAGTATGTGTGCACTTGAGACTTGTTACTGAGTTGTTGATGTGACTCAACATGTAGTTTAAATTATACAACATATACATGTTGCTTGCACATTGTGGTTGATTTCGACTTAAACTATGATTGATCTTTTATAGCTTGTTGCATCCGGTCTAGTTTGGACATGGTGTTTGTCTGTTTGCTTGTTAGTAAACTGAATGTATTGACTGTATGTTGACCTCCTGTAATCTCTGCGTGTGTGTAAATAAACGCTGGTTTTCTTCATTCTCCTCATCTGGCTGTATGACAGAGCTGTTGGCAGGATGATGTAAACTCTGGAGGAAAGCCATGTGTATGTGTGTCATGTTTTGTTGTGCGGTACGTGAATGGCAGGCAGTATAGATGCGTGTGACTCCAGCAGCATCAGCGTTTTTGCTGCTGATTCCAGACGCAGTGAAGATACAGTCAGCACAGACCAGCATGCACTGCTTCTGCTCTCGGTCACTCTGACTTTGAAGGGTCGCTTTAAGTAGAGCAGATGTTGTCTCATTAGATTATGATGTGATATTTTTAAGGGGCAGTTCATAACGCAGCTGTCCGTCAGTGGAACAGTGAGTGGTTTGAGTGGACTCATGTGGGCGGGGCTTGAGTTGTGTGGGTGTGGCTTTCACAGATATGACTCCACCCCCACAGTATTCTTTGCTTGTGTTTTTAAGGGTCTGTAACACATCGACTCCAGATTATTTTAATTGCAAAAACAGCTCAGTGGAACATTTTCAGCAGACCGTATCTAATAACTAGATTTGCCTTTGCAGGAGGAAAATAAAATAGTCTTTGATTCTGTTTAAATGAAAAATGTGCATTTTATGTGTACATTTTTTTTGAAAAATGTGTAAATTATTTGCATAATTTGTAAAGTAATTTATTTATATATATATATATATATACACCAACTGCAGATTTATATACATACATTATGTAATATCTAAAATAACATATATGCCAACATTTAAAAGTGTTTTTAAGATATTAATATTTGTATTCTTTGATAATAATCATAAATGTTTCTTGAGCATCAAATCCTCATATTAGAATGATTTCTGAAGGGTCATGTGACACTGAAGACTGGAGTAATCAGCTTTGATCACAGGAATAAATTACACTTTACTATATATTCACATAGAAAACAGATGTTTAATTTTTCTCCTGTATTTTGATCAAATAAATGCTGAGGAGACTCTTTTAAAACATTAACAAATCTTGCAGACCCCAAAGCTTTGAGCAGTAGTTTATGTATAATTATATGATTTGTGTGTGATTAATGTTGCCGTATTGATCATAGCTGCTGATGTCTGCAAACTCTCTCTCATCTGGTGTTTTGTTTCTCTCCGCAGCATTTACAAAAATGATCACAGTCAACGGTCAGGAGTATCACCTGCAGCTAGTCGACACAGCTGGACAGGTCAGAGCACCTTTACACACACGTCTTTACAACCTAACGTAACATTAGAAATGATGCCTTGGCAACTAATGCCGAGTTCACACTGCCTGATTTTGACTCGCCGACAGGTTTTGCAAAATTGCCGACAAATGCCCGAAATCATAGGCAAATCGGTGCTCGTGCACGCAAGTGACAATCACGCAGTGTGAATGATCAAAGACGCGATCAGAGAGACTCGCCGACGCCCGTGAGATATTTGGCATGCTATTCATAATCATGCTGTGTGAAATGTGTTCTGACTGAAAATGACATCGGCGATGACCGACAGCCAATGAGAGAGCAGGATACAGGGCAGCGGGAGGTTCAGGGAGGAGTTATAGACCAGAATATCAGTATTTTAATAGATATATTTACAATTATATCAAACAGAAACAAAGCACAAAGTCGCAACAGCAGCGTATTGTATTTATTTACCTCCAACTCTCTTGCAGAACACAATCCTGTGTCTCCCCAACCATTTCCTCCACCATAATCTTTTTATTTCTTTCTCCTTTTTGCTGCAAATCAGTGCACAGACTATTTGGATCGCAAACTTTCTGCAGTTTATAATTTTTAATAATTCCAGTCTCGCGCGAGAACTCCGGTCTGACGCACGCGTGATCTCACGTTGTTTAGTTGTGAAATGTAGTTTGCGCACCGGAGAGAGTTGTCTCTTGACTCTTCCTATTGAAAAATCATGCAATGTGAAACCAAAATATTAATAAATACTATAAAAGTATACAAATAATACTATAATAACACTCCATAGATGGCAAAAAAAACATGTCATGAATCATTTCAAATAATACAAATTTAAAAAATACATTTCAATCATTCAATATTGTTTTTTTTATCATCATTTATTTTTTGAATGCATCATCTCTAAAGTGTGTTTTGAATCTCCCTCTTCCAGGACGAATACTCAATTTTCCCACAGACCTACTCCATAGACATCAACGGTTACATTCTGGTGTATTCAGTCACGTCAAATAAAAGGTAAGAGCTCAGATGATGATTATTCCTGATGGTTTTAAACTCTCCACTGAGATGAAGTCATCTTTGAGATTCCTAAAGGATGCGTCTCTGATTAAAGGGGCTATATGTTAGGATTTTCATGTGTTAATCGCTTTTTAATGCCACTGTGTGAACAGCTTGTAACTAAACTTAAAAACGAGACCTTCCACGAATTCCTAGGTTGTCTATGAACGCCTGTAGACTGATGTTTTTGCAGGGAAATTCAATAATATTATAACAAATAATTATCAAAGTCTACAGTTCAATTAAATAAATATATGTGCTGCATGTTTCAGAGTGAAGAGAAAGGCTTATCTACAAAAAATAAAAGTCTGATGGTTTAACATTTGAAATACAAAAAATTAAGACAGACATAAATATTAGTATTTTCACATTAAATGCATTTTTACAGTGAAATATTGCAATATTAATATTTTTTTACTTTGATGTTTAGATTTTGATGATTTTAATTGTTTTTATTTGGTAGCAATACTAATAATAATTTATTATATAATATTTGAGCAGTTATATATTTTATATTTTAAATTTATAAATTTTTTTAATTTCTGAATATGTAAATGACCGTGTTTCCATACGTCCTTCATTATAAAGCGTCTGAATTCATTCGCCTGGAGGTATAAAGCCCAAGGACATGATGTGACTAATAACTTTGTCAAGAGTCGTTCCCTGAATTTATGAATGTTTTTATGAATTATGTTTTAGGAGGATGGTGGGGTTTATGCCACAATCTAGTTTGAGCTCATGAGCAGATGTTTTATTGCTGTATGAATAATGCAATAAACCACTAGATATTTTAGTAAATGTATTCTGTGATTAATCACCTCTGCCTGTATTATTCTCATTAAGTCACTTAATCCATTCCCATTCCGGATCTGTCTCTCCCTCTTCTTTGCAGTTTTGAAGTAGTAAAAGTTATCCATGAAAAATTGTTGGATATGGTGGGAAAAGTACAGTAAGTATGTTTATTTTATTCATTTATTAATTCGGATTTGCAAAGTTCAGTTAATTACTGAGATGGGAGTTGTGTTGATAATTAAAGCTAGTGTATTAAAGTCAACATGAATAATTTTACTTTCATAATGTGAAGAAAACATGATATTTAACAAGAACGAATACTAGAATCATTCATATTAAAGAATATTAATGTTCAGTTTTGACTGTAATGATGAATTATCAGCAGAATAAACAACATTTGCATGTTGAACTCTCAGTTAATGTGTGTATGTGTCATAAATGTTCAGCATTAATGTCACAATGTCCTTTTCCTAGAGTACCCATAATGCTGGTGGGGAATAAGAAAGACCTTCACATGGAACGGTACGTCACATGAGGCTATTTTTGCATCAGGAGCATTTGATTAATGAAAGCATGTGATGTTTTGTTCCTTATACGTCACATGATGATGATGATGATGATGTGCTTCAGCACTTTCACATGTTCCTGCAGATGCTCTGACCTAAATTAAAGGCAAATTAATCTTTCTGCAAAAAACTATAATAACTCTGAAGTCAGACGTTGTCAGAAGAGAGCCAGCATACTTTTTAAAAGAGTACTTATTATAGTTCTTTAAAGGGCCCACTGAATCACGCATGCCAGTGTAGTAGGTCTGTGATGGATTATTTAATACATTTGCACACAGACTCTTACGATATGGACAGTAATGCCACAACATGTCAGTAACCGTGTTCATTCTAATGCCTGATCTGAGACCAGTGATTCCTGATATGTAATGATTCATGTACAGTCAGAAGTTCTTTGTCTAGCATCAGTAAATCAAACCAGTGTCTAAACGCTCAACTTCACATTGTTTCTCTTAGTAGAAGAAAACAATCTGTTATTTGAACTGTGATTAAATTATATATAGAAAGCAATCAAAGAACTGGAGCTGTCAATCAAACAGCGCAGAGTTTATCAGTGACTGAGTTCTGGGCTCGTGCCAAAACTCCCATAATAATCAACAAATCTCTTATTTACATTGTGTTTGCACTGTAAGTTATGATGAAAGCATTCGTTAGTGTGCAGAAATTGAGTTACAATGACGAGATCACGGCATTCATGAGCTCAACATGTCTGTGATCGGCTACAATGATTATCACTGCAACCTTTCATGCCACCATCTGAATATAATGCCATAGATCTGAATATAATGCTATAGATCTGAATATAATGCTATACATCTGAATATAATGCCATAGATCTGAATATAATGCCATAGATCTGAATATAATGCCATAGATCTGAATATAATGCCATAGATCTGAATATAATGCCATAGATCTGAATATAATGCTATAGATCTGAATATAATGCCATAGATCTGAATATAATGCCATAGATCTGAATATAATGCCATAGATCTGAATATAATGCCATAGATCTGAATATAATGCTATAGATCTAAATATAATGCCATAGATCTGAATATAATGCCATAGATCTGAATATAATGCTATAGATCTGAATATAATGCCATAGATCTGAATATAATGCCATAGATCTAAATATAATGCCATAGATCTGAATATAATGCCATAGATCTGAATATAATGCCATAGATCTGAATATAATGCCATAGATCTAAATATAATGCCATAGATCTGAATATAATGCCATAGATCTGAATATAATGCTATAGATCTGAATATAATGCCATAGATCTGAATATAATGCCATAGATCTGAATATAATGCTATAGATCTGAATATAATGCTATAGATCTGAATATAATGCCATAGATCTGAATATAATGCCATAGATCTAAATATAATGCTATAGATCTGAATATAATGCCATAGATCTGAATATAATGCCATAGATCTGAATATAATGCCATAGATCTGAATATAATGCTATAGATCTGAATATAATGCCATAGATCTGAATATAATGCCATAGATCTAAATATAATGCTATAGATCTGAATATAATGCCATAGATCTGAATATAATGCCATAGATCTGAATATAATGCCATAGATCTGAATATAATGCTATAGATCTGAATATAATGCCATAGATCTGAATATAATGCCATAGATCTGAATATAATGCTATAGATCTGAATATAATGCTATAGATCTGAATATAATGCCATAGATCTGAATATAATGCTATAGATCTGAATATAATGCCATAGATCTGAATATAATGCCATAGATCTGAATATAATGCCATAGATCTGAATATAATGCCATAGATCTAAATATAATGCCATAGATCTGAATATAATGCCATAGATCTGAATATAATGCCATAGATCTGAATATAATGCCATAGATCTAAATATAATGCTATAGATCTGAATATAATGCCATAGATCTGAATATAATGCCATAGATCTGAATATAATGCCATAGATCTGAATATAATGCTATAGATCTGAATATAATGCTATAGATCTGAATATAATGCCATAGATCTGAATATAATGCCATAGATCTGAATATAATGCCATAGATCTGAATATAATGCCATAGATCTAAATATAATGCCATAGATCTGAATATAATGCCATAGATCTGAATATAATGCCATAGATCTGAATATAATGCCATAGATCTAAATATAATGCTATAGATCTGAATATAATGCCATAGATCTGAATATAATGCCATAGATCTGAATATAATGCCATAGATCTGAATATAATGCCATAGATCTGAATATAATGCCATAGATCTAAATATAATGCCATAGATCTAAATATAATGCCATAGATCTGAATATAATGCCATAGATCTGAATATAATGCCATAGATCTGAATATAATGCCATAGATCTGAATATAATGCCATAGATCTGAATATAATGCCATAGATCTGAATATAATGCCATAGATCTGAATATAATGCTATAGATCTGAATATAATGCCATAGATCTGAATATAATGCCATAGATCTGAATATAATGCTATAGATCTGAATATAATGCTATAGATCTGAATATAATGCTATAGATCTGAATATAATGCTATAGATCTGAATATAATGCTATAGATCTGAATATAATGCTATAGATCTGAATATAATGCCATAGATCTGAATATAATGCCATAGATCTGAATATAATGCCATAGATCTGAATATAATGCTATAGATCTGAATATAATGCTATAGATCTGAATATAATGCTATAGATCTGAATATAATGCTATAGACAAAACTTTTCACGATTAGTTAACCTTGAGAGCTGTAATAGTAAGAAAGTGCTGAAAGTTTTTGAGAGAGTTCCACATGTAATACTAGCTATTTCATATGCAAAGATGTCAGCCAATCACAGCAGTGGGCGTTTACACTGAAGTCTCACAGCAGCCAATCACAGCAGTGGGCGTTAACACTGAAGTCTCACAGCAGCCAATCACAGCAGTGCACGTTTACACTGAAGTCTCACAGCAGCCAATCACAGCAGTGGGCGTTTACACTGAAGTCTCACAGCAGCCAATCACAGCAGTGGGCGTTTACATTGAAGTCTCACAGCAGCCAATCACAGCAGTGGGCGTTTACACTGAAGTCTCACAACAGCCAATCACAGCAGTGGGCGTTTACACTGAAGTCTCACAGCAGCCAATCACAGCAGTGGGCGTTTACACTGAAGTCTCACAGCAGCCAATCACAGCAGTGGGCGTTTACACTGAAGTCTCACAACAGCCAATCACAGCAGTGGGCGTTTACACTGAAGTCTCACAGCAGCCAATCACAGCAGTGGGCGTTTACACTGAAGTCTCACAGCAGCCAATCACAGCAGTGGGCGTTTACACTGAAGTCTCACAGCAGCCAATCACAGCAGTGGGCGTTTACATTGAAGTCTCACAACAGCCAATCACAGCAGTGGGCGTTTACACTGAAGTCTCACAACAGCCAATCACAGCAGTGGGCGTTAACACTGAAGTCTCACAGCAGCCAATCACAGCAGTGGGCGTTTACATTGAAGTCTCACAGCAGCCAATCACAGCAGTGGGCGTTTACACTGAAGTCTCACAACAGCCAATCACAGCAGTGGGCGTTTACACTGAAGTCTCACAGCAGCCAATCACAGCAGTGGGCGTTTACACTGAAGTCTCACAGCAGCCAATCACAGCAGTGGGCGTTTACATTGAAGTCTCACAGCAGCCAATCACAGCAGTGGGCGTTTACACTGAAGTCTCACAACAGCCAATCACAGCAGTGGGCGTTAACACTGAAGTCTCACAGCAGCCAATCACAGCAGTGGGCGTTTACATTGAAGTCTCACAGCAGCCAATCACAGCAGTGGGCGTTTACACTGAAGTCTCACAACAGCCAATCACAGCAGTGGGCGTTTACACTGAAGTCTCACAGCAGCCAATCACAGCAGTGGGCGTTTACACTGAAGTCTCACAGCAGCCAATCACAGCAGTGGGCGTTTACACTGAAGTCTCACAACAGCCAATCACAGCAGTGGGCGTTTACACTGAAGTCTCACAGCAGCCAATCACAGCAGTGGGCGTTTACACTGAAGTCTCACAGCAGCCAATCACAGCAGTGGGCGTTTACACTGAAGTCTCACAGCAGCCAATCACAGCAGTGGGCGTTTACATTGAAGTCTCACAGCAGCCAATCACAGCAGTGGGCGTTTACACTGAAGTCTCACAACAGCCAATCACAGCAGTGGGCGTTAACACTGAAGTCTCACAGCAGCCAATCACAGCAGTGGGCGTTAACACTGAAGTCTCACAGCAGCCAATCACAGCAGTGGGCGTTAACACTGAAGTCTCACAGCAGCCAATCACAGCAGTGGGCGTTTACACTGAAAATCATACTAACGTTATAATTGCACCACAGGAAACATTGCAGTTCATGACCCCGTTAAAAGAATATACTTAATCAGATCTCAATCATAACTTGACTATTTCTAGACTATTTCTTAATTTTTCTAGTTTTTGCAGTATTTTGATGTTTTAAACAAATGTAAAACAGACATTAGTTAACTAGTAATATTATTAAACTTTTCCACAAGTATGATCTCTTGTGAACAGTATTTCAGACAATAGTTGACTGTGAATAGAGAGGAAACGGTTTTCAGGATGTGATGTAATCCTTGTAAATTCCCCCTCGTTGAAGCTGGATCTGAGGCGGTGGAATAAACCCACTGTCAACATCCTTCACTAGTGTTTCCTTCATAATGCGAGCGTAATCTGAGCCTCGGGAGGGATGATGGGTCAGTTATTCCTGCAGTGAAGCCTCATGCTACACAAACATTAGAGGAAGGCGAATGAGGCTGATGAAGCAGCTTCCGTGTATCTCGTGTTTCATATGTGATCTGCGGTGTATCGTTCCTCTGGGCTTTCTGCCTCCGTCAGTGGTCTGGTTTAACTCTTACTGCTCCATCATGCATTCATGTTCACGTCGCATTAATGAAAACTCCTGTACAAGTGATTTTTTTAATCTCAGAGGTTGCGTGGTTTCTCTTCTGGTTAAAATAAAGTAAAATCGGTGTGTCGGCTTGTGCACTTTAATGCATTTGAAGCTGTAAATGACATCATGTGTGTCTCTCTCAGTGTCATCAGTTGTGAAGAGGGCAAAGCTTTGGCAGAATCGTGGAACGCAGCGTTCATGGAGTCCTCAGCCAAAGAGAATCAGGTAATGATGCATTTCCTGTCCGACCTCCTTCCTCTTCCTCTAGTGCTTTCTGAGGAAGCGCTGCATCTGCTGATGACTTCAGCGTTAGTCTCAGAATACGATCATTGATCTCCACACACTCAATAACGTTTGATCCAGCAGTCAGTCTGCATGCATTCAGTGTTCACTAAATGACTCGCTCCATCTCTGAATCCACAGTCCTTCTCAGCTGACGTCATCAGTCCCTATTATTATTCAATCTCCTGTTGTACGTAAGATCTCAAAATGCTCTTCCAGTAGTACTGTACCTGAAAGCACACACTCAAAAAATATTTGCAACATTGAAGTTTTTTTTTTTTTTTTTTTTTTTTAAATGTGATGCATATTTGTCAGTCATACATGAATGAAACCAGATTTCTGCAATAGTTCTAATAAACTGAATGTGTTTTAAATACCCAATAACCAGGCTAATATATTATCATCAATAAATCCAATTTGTTTCAGTCTCTCATCATTTGAACTGAATATTGCTTATATTTCACAGCTATATATTCAATTGTTTTCACAATAAACCGATTTGAATAAATGCATTTCGAAATGTGATTATTTAAATCAAATCAAATGGATACAAATAGTTAGTAATAAACTATGCCGTTTTTTTGCAGTTTTATTTATGCATGACTGACAAATATACATCACATTATGTTTATTAGTTGGTTTGTTTGTTTATGCAATTAAAATACATGAACCTTAAATTTAAGCCTAAATGTTTTTGCACTCACGTCCATTGGTGGTTTATCAGCAGATGTGTAGCGAGACGGGACTAATATCACAGTTCCTGAGTTCAGATCCCGGTTGGTTTTCCTTCAGTTTCTGCCGGAGCAGACAGACCCAGTCCATGATGGGCGTCTTGCGTCTCTCAGCAGAATCAGCGTTATTTATAGAGGTGTTGATGAAGAGCTGCAGCTGATTTCATTGATTCTATAATGAGATTTTTGAACACTGAATCCTATATATAAGTATTTTTTTCTTCATTATTTTTGTTATTATTATTATTAGGAATGTTCCATTACCACTTTTTTACCAATACTGATTATTACCAATACAATACCTGTATTTTCATTGCATTTTTAATTTGTATTTAAAATATTGGTTAGAGACAATGTTATTTTAGATACTATTACAGTTTTTATTAATATTTTAAATTTGTTTTTATATTTATAATTTTAATTTTAGTTAAAGTTTTAGTCATTTTGTGTGTCTCTTTGTAACTTTAGTAATTACTTTAGTAAATCATGTTAAACTAAATAAAAATGCTAAATGTTGCATTGGCAACTAGATGAAATAAAATAAGTTTATATATATATATATATATATATATATATATATATATATATATATATATATATATATATATATATATATATATATATATATGCACACTCACCTAAAGGATTATTAGGAACACCATACTAATACTGTGTTTGACCCCCTTTCGCCTTCAGAACTGCCTTAATTCTACGTGGCATTGATTCAACAAGGTGCTGAAAGCATTCTTTAGAAATGTTGGCCCATATTGATAGGATAGCATCTTGCAGTTGATGGAGATTTGTGGGATGCACATCCAGGGCACGAAGCTCCCGTTCCACCACATCCCAAAGATGCTCTATTGGGTTGAGATCTGGTGACTGTGGGGGCCATTTTAGTACAGTGAACTCATTGTCATGTTCAAGAAACCAATTTGAAATGATTGGAGCTTTGTGACATGGTGCATTATCCTGCTGGAAGTAGCCATCAGAGGATGGGTACATGGTGGTCATAAAGGGATGGACATGGTCAGAAACAATGCTCAGGTAGGCCGTGGCATTTAAACGATGCCCAATTGGCACTAAGGGGCCTAAAGTGTGCCAAGAAAACATCCCCCACACCATTACACCACCACCACCAGCCTGCACAGTGGTAACAAGGCATGATGGATCCATGTTCTCATTCTGTTTACGCCAAATTCTGACTCTACCATCTGAATGTCTCAACAGAAATCGAGACTCATCAGACCAGGCAACATTTTTCCAGTCTTCAACTGTCCAATTTTGGTGAGCTCGTGCAAATTGTAGCCTCTTTTTCCTATTTGTAGTGGAGATGAGTGGTACCCGGTGGGGTCTTCTGCTGTTGTAGCCCATCCGCCTCAAGGTTGTGCGTGTTGTGGCTTCACAAATGCTTTGCTGCATATCTCGGTTGTAACGAGTGGTTATTTCAGTCAAAGTTGCTCTTCTATCAGCTTGAATCAGTCGGCCCATTCTCCTCTGACCTCTAGCATCAACAAGGCATTTTCGCCCACAGGACTGCCGCATACTGGATGTTTTTCCCTTTTCACACCATTCTTTGTAAACTCTAGAAATGGTTGTGCGTGAAAATCCCAGTAACTGAGCAGATTGTGAAATACTCAGACCGGCCCGTCTGGCACCAACAACCATGCCACGCTCAAAATTGCTTAAATCACCTTTCTTTCCCAATCTGACATTCAGTTTGGAGTTCAGGAGATTGTCTTGACCAGGACCACACCCCTAAATGCATTGAAGCAACTGCCATGTGATTGGTTGATTAGATAATTGCATTAAGGAGAAATTGAACAGGTGTTCCTAATAATCCTTTAGGTGAGTGTATATATATATTATTATTTTTATTTTTATTTTTTTATTTTTTTTACTTGATATTTGTTAAAGGATTAGTTCTTTTCAAAATGAAAATTTACTCACCCCCATCTCATCCAAGATGTTCGTGTCTTTCTTTCTTCAGTCAAAAAGAAATTTAAGTTTTTTGAGGAAAACATCCCAGGATTTTTCTCCACATAATGGACTTCAATGGCAACCAATGGTTGAAGGTCCAAATCAATGCAGTTTCAGAGGAAGGGCTTCAGAGGCTCTGCACGATCCCAGACGAGGAATAGGGTCTTATCTAGACAAACCATCGGCCATTTTCCAAAAAAAACTAAACATTTATATACTTTTTAACTTCAAATGTGCGACTTCGGTGTTGTGATTCTTCACTGTGTACCGTACGTGGAAGTACCGACCCAGTGTTAAAACGAACGTGCAAAGACTAACCCAAACGCCCTTTACAAAAATAAAGGTAAAACAACGATGTCTGACAATTTTAAAGTTGGAGAAGAACATAAGATGGAGTTTTTCGGTGACCTTTCCGACGTGATGGCGTCATACGTCGTGAAGAATCACAACACCGAAGTCACGCATTTGAGGTTAAAAAGTATATAAATGTTTTTTTTTTTTTTAGAAAATGAGTGATGCTTTGGCTAGATAAGACCCTATTCCTCGGCTGCTTTTAAATTAATTTGTTGGACTATTGGTTAACATGAACCAATCTGCCACATGGCTGGTGACGTCAGCAGAAATAAGAGGTAGAGCAGGATCCTCCTGAATGAAGATCTTGATATGTGTGTGTGTGTGTGTGTTTGCAGACGGCGGTGGAGGTGTTTAAGAGGATAATCCTGGAGGCAGAGAAGATGGATGGTGGTGCTCCACAGGGCCGGACGCCCTGCTCTATGATGTAGATTACCCTGCCCTCCTCCCTCCCTGGCCCCGCCCCCTCCCGCCCTTCCTCCCTGGCCCCGCCCCCTCTCTCCCACAGTCTGCCCCGCCCACCGGAGAACCAGCACAAACTTTTCTAGCAAAGCATGTTTGTTTCAGGCTGGCGTTTGGGTTTCACTGAGCAACTGTGCTTTTGTGTTTTGGTCTAGTTTACAGTTAAGACTCGGTTAGCTGTAGGATTAACTGATTTAAACAGGGTTAAAGACTCTTAATATGAAATGTTTGCTAGAAAAGTCTGTTTATAGAGCCCTCCTGCCCCGGCCCGCACCACAGCACTGGACACTGGGATATCCCTCTACTTGAAGTGGCTAACTGCCTGTTTCCTGCATAGACATTTTCTTTTAAACCTTTTTTATACTTCATTTTTTTCTTTTTATTTATTCTGAATCTTTCTGTGACATACATGAATAACACACACACACACACACTCCCTCTGCTTCATGTCCGTTCTGCGTCTTCAGCCTTGTGTTTCCATTCAGCTCTTCTCTACCTCTCATCTTCCTCTCTGTCCTCAACCCTTTGGAATTTGTATATCGTGTTTCTTAAACGGTAATTATGGCCAATAAAGTTGGCAGCATTCATTCAGTAGTGAATGTTGTTGGACTTTTTTTGATTGTAATCATTAAACGCAGCATTTTGTTTCACTAGCACTGGAGTCGCTTGCTTTGATTTACACAATAGCACAAAAAAAAATTATTAATATTTTAATACACAGATACTTTTTAGATGCCAAATGTTTTTTTTTTTATAAATTAGAAACAATGCTACAAATATATATTTAAAAATGTGTATCCTTTTCATGGGGAAAATGTCAATGTTCTTTAGTGTAAAATTTAATTTCTGATACATTTCACTAGTTTTTGTAGTTAAAACTGACTAAAATGTTTGTAGATATCAGTCATCATTAGGCAGATGCAGCAATTGGGTAAATTAAGGTGTAAGGATGCAGTATTTGTTCAGTAAATCAGAGTAATGAATGAACATGGTGAAATGATGTGTAATATGTAAGATTTTTCATCATATTAATCGATTTTTTTTATTGCCAATGTGTGAACAGCTTGTAACTAAACTTAAAAACGAGACCTTCCCCGACTTCCTAGTTTGTGTATTGCAGAACTGGTGAAAACATCATCGCTAGACTATATCACTGCAAAGGTATTTCCAATTCTTTTTACTTCTATTTTAAGAGCGAAAAATAACTTTGATGTGGGCTTTGAATCACGTTCACGTGCACGTGCTGCATCTCTTAAAGGTGCAGTATGTAAGATTTTTGCAGTAAAATATTCAAAAACCACTAGGCCAGCGTTATATATTTTGTTCAGTTACTTACAACATCCCAAATGTTTCCAACTATTTGTAAATCGTGAAAAAAAATTGTGATTTTAACCAAGGAACCGGGACATGTAAGGGAGTCAATGGCATCATATCCGCTACTCTCAGTTTAGAAACCATGGCAACAGACTTGGACAACTGCTACGTCTAGCGGCACGCTGTTTTTGATTCATTCAAACATTATGGACCATAGCAAGCAGATACTGGAACAAAATGAGAAAACAAAAGAGGACCAGTATCGATGTGGCGTTTTCGAGATGGCGAGAGCAACAAACTTCGACTTAACAGCGATGCCGTTCTTTTGCATGTGCTTTATTTATTGGTGAGCAAATGTACATAAAACAAATGTTATGTAGCTCAACACAATGAAATATTAGAATATCATCAGTATGATGTAGCTACTGCTAGTCTCATACAGCCAACAAACTAACACACAGATTAACTTTAAACACACTCAAATGCAGTTTAGATAGTGTAGACCAAGTGAAACAGCATTGCGTTACCTCACAATTTTAATTCGTTAAGTAAACTGACCTGTATGGGTAGTAATTCAACACGGTATTCGGGTCGTTCGGTAGAATGAAATGTCCTAATTTCTTTATATCCCCCGGGACTCGCGTGTGGCGCTGATATCTGTCTCTTATTAGTAATCGCACCCTGCTTCACACCACAGTCATGTCAAAAAACATGAATGCGTTCACTCATCCATAAACATTATTTCCCCATAAACATTATTATGACTCATTTACTGCGTCATCAATCTACACCTTTGTTATTGTATTGAAGAGGTTAGCGACCCCTAGCGGCGAAATAATACATAGTATAGCTTTAAAGCGTTAGTTAGTTCACCCAAAAATGAAAATTCTGTCATTATTTACACACCCTCATGTTGTTCCAAACCCGTATGAGTTTCTTTCTTCTGTTGAACACAAAAGAAGATATTTTAAAGAATGTTGATAACCAGACAGTTGACGGTAGCCAGTGAATTGCATAGTATTTTTTTCCTACTATGGAAGTCAATGGCTACCAATGGTTTACCAACATTCTTTAAAATATCTTCTTTTGTGTTCAACAGAAGAAATAAATTCTTAAATATTTCTTTAATCAAAATGTTTCAGACTAAACATGTTTTCTTGTGAATATTGTTTTAAGTGACAATTAGTTTACAGGTTTTTTTTTTCCAGTGTCACAATGTCACTTTCCATTTTCTTTCAAACTTACAGAATTCAACAGCAAATTTTGTAAGTAGAAATTGAAACACAACAATAATTTAAATAAAAACAAACAAAAAATTGAACTTAAGATTAAAGGGCATCACAAAAATTTGTAAAAATCCCTTGAACTAGCAAGCCACTTCCTGAATGACATCATCCTCCAGGAAGTGACATCACTTTGGAGGAAAAACGGCAGAATGATCAGTAAGTATTATCAAATGTTTTGATAAATTCTGGGATGTATTGTGCTGTTGGTTGTTTTGTTAAATATGAAAATGATCTTACAAGTCGTGCTCACGTAATTGAGCAATCACCAACTTCAGCTCTTTATCATCCTGCTCATTTTCATGTCAAATTATAAGTTAAAATGACTGATTGACACCAGATAATCTGATATACACCAATCAGGCATAACATTATGACCATTATGAGGTGAAGTGAATAACACTGATGATCTCTTCATCACGGCTCCTGTTAGTGGGTGGGATATATTAGGCAGCAAGTGAACATTTTGTCCTCATGTGTTAGAAGAAGGAAAAATGGGCAAGTGTAAGGATTTGAGCAAGTTTGACAAAGGCCAAATTGTGATGGCTA
Organism: Rhinogobio ventralis; assembly: GCA_039654625.1. Lineage (NCBI taxonomy): Eukaryota > Metazoa > Chordata > Actinopteri > Cypriniformes > Gobionidae > Rhinogobio > Rhinogobio ventralis. Next base: position 31,398,345 of record CM077214.1, read on the forward strand.
GACGACTGGGTCAGAGCATCTCCAAAACTGCAGCTCTTGTGGGGTGTTCCCGGTCTGCAGTGGTCAGTATCTATCAAAAGTGCTCCAAGGAAGGAACAGTGGAGAACCGGAGACAGGGTCATGGGCGGCCAAGGCTCATTGATGCACGTGGGGAGTGAAGGCTGGCCGTGTGGTCCGATCAAACAGACGAGCTACTGGAGCTCAAATTGCTCAAGAAGTTAATGCTGGTTCTGATAGAAAGGTGTCAGAATACACACTGCATCTCAGTTTGTTGTGTATGGGGCTGCATAGCTGCAGACCAGTCAGGGTGCCCATGCTGACCCCTGTCCACCGCCGAAAGCACCAACAGTGGCACGTGAGCATCAGAACTGGACCACGGAGCAATGGAAGAAGGTGGCCTGGTCTGATGAATCACGTTTTCTTTTACATCACGTGGATGGTCGGGTGCGTGTGCGTGGCTTACCTGGGGAACACATGGCACCAGGATGCACTATGGGAAGAAGGCAAGCCGGCGGAGGCAGTGTGATGCTTTGGGCAATGTTCTGCTGGGAAACCTTGGGTCCTGCCATCCATGTGGATGTTACTTTGACACGTACCACCTACCTAAGCATTGTTGCATGGTAGACCATACACCCTTTCATGGAAACGGTATTCCCTGGTGGCCTCTTTCAGCAGGATAAGTGTTGACTCTGCCATCAAATTCCCCAGATCTCAATCCAATCGAGCGTCTGTGGGATGTGCTGAACAAACAAGTCCGATCCATGGAGGCCCCACTTCACAACTTACAGGACTTAAAAGGATCTGCTGCTAACATCTTGGTGCCAGATACCACAGCACACCTTCAGGGGTCTAGTGGAGTCCATGCCTCGACGGGTCAGGGCTGTTTTGGCAGCAAAAGACGACCAACACAATATTAGGAAGGTGGTCATAATTTTATGCTTAAATGAAGTAACTTAAGCAGGTTCAGGAGGAATGATCCAGATTTTGTTTTTCTGGTGACGCGTTTCAATCCAATGATTCATGAATGTATAACAAGATGAATGTGATTCAGAACAAGATTAATATTGTGAAACTAATAAAGACCGGACAGAATGATCTGATTAAAGTGTAATTACGCGTGCAGTAATGAATCTGAAACGGCAGCAGGGCTGTTTCATAAAAACCCTGTTGGGCAGTGAATCAATCACACAATGACACACAGATCTTTCTAACTTATTTACTCAAAGAACAAACACTGACAGCTTGATAAAAGCTGTTTAATGTATCAGGATTGTTGTTAAGTCAAGTTAAAGTGAGTGAATGAGTGATTCAATTCCAATTTGATGTGAACATGTGTGCGATGCTTGTCTGTTTTCTATCTAAAACTCTCCAGATATTCAGAGCGCCTCGCCTCAAACCCTCAGATATGAGCCAGAGTTCAGATGAAGTATAATTTCATGTCATCTGGATTGTATGAATGCATATACACTGGGATCAGTTCAACTCAACACAAGCCTCGCATTTGCAAAATGGCCCCACAAAGTCGAGCGAAGCAAAATCTATTGTGGCTGTGACTGAAGGCCTGGAGTCAAAGCCCAGAATCAGCAGAGAGCGACGGGAAAGCGTCCCATCAGCAGAAGCTAAAGCCCTCCATTGTGTGACCTTTGTAGGGCGGATCTCGCGATATCGAGCCGCACGCGACCGGCTGTATATATTGAGCTGTCCAACTTTTCCAGTGTCACACTTTCTTACGTGTGGGTCAGTTTGGACAGTATCCAGTGGAAAATGTCGCAGTATTCTGGAAAGGTAAGGATCTGATTGGTCAAGAGAACCACCATCTCTCTCACAGAAACCAGCCGTTAGATAAATACATCCTCAGTGCTTATGGATCTTCATAAAATCCCTTCTGAAGTGTTATGCATTTACTCTGCCTTTGTTAATATTTAGGCCAATGTTTGTCCTCGTTTTAGGCCCCTGCACATTTGGAGCTGTGTTATTTTTAGTTTTATAGTTTTTGTTAATATTTTGAAGTAGATTTCACTTTTGGTATTTTCTGTTTTCATTTTCATTTTAGCTAAATGTTTAGTAATGTTGTTGTGTGTTTGTGTATTTTTTTTTGTCTATATAGTTTTTTTATTAAGTTTGAATTTTTGGCAATATTCTTAATTAGAGATATTTTCCATTTTAATTTGAGTTATTTTATGTTTTTGTAATTTTTATTAGTTTTTTTTAATATCTATATATTTTTTAGGTTTTAGTTTTTGTTAATATTTTTAATTAGATTTTTTTATAGATTTATTTATTAGTTACAATTTTAGTAATTTTGTTGTCCTTTTTATTATTAGTTTTTATGTCTATATAGTTTTTATACATTTTTATTTTTTGGTAATATTTTAAAAACGTTGCATTTCTAGGTTTTTTGTCTACATAGTTTTAGTTTGTGTTATTATTTTGAACCAGATTTTATTTTTATGTTTCATTTTATTTTTTGTTGTGTTTTTGTCATTGTCTAAGTATGTTAAGTTTTCATTTTTGTTAATATTCAATATTTTAATTTGTTAAAATTTTAGAAATGTAGTTTTTTTTAACGTCTAGATAGTTTTATCTTTTGTTTTGGTTATTTTAGTACGCTGATTTAGCAACTAGTTGTAATATAAATAATAAAGTTTTATGTTTTTTATATTTTATTGTTTAATTTTTTACATTTTTTATGGAGAGTTTCTGGCATTGTTTTTACCTTTAGTAACATTATTTGATATTTAGTTTGACATCAGTTACTATACAGTTCTGGTCCTCATGATGTTGGTTTGAAGCACACACTCCTCTGAAGCTCTTCTCGTCCTCAGATCGTGTTTTACGAGGGCCGCTGCTTCACCGGCAGGCGGCTGGATGTCTACGGCGACTGCGATAACTTCCAGGATCGTGGCTTCATGAACAGGGTGAACTCCATCCGTGTGGAGAGCGGCGCCTGGATCTGCTACGACCATCCCGACTTCAAGGGCCAGCAGTACATCCTGGAGCGCGGAGAATATCCCGAGTTCCAGCGCTGGAACTCCCACAACGATCACATGGGCTCCTGCAAACCCATCAGGATGGTGAGACATTCACTGCTGTTCACAGAAGAACCAGTTTCGGTTCCCTAAAGAACCTTTCAGTGATCAGTTCTTTAAAAAAAAAAAAAAAATCTTGGTGTAAAGAACATTTTAATAATCTAAAGAACTTTATATGCAATGGAGGTTAAACCATCAATGCAATAAAGGACCTCACTTCATTTGTTGAGAGCATTGCATTATGGGATGCAGCATCGCAATGTGCTTTAGAAATGCATCATTCCATCCATACAGGAAATTTGCATACTCAAAATCAATCTGCGCCCTAAATATAACACACTACCTTAATGCTATAAACATGACACGATTACATGCATCACTTTTTTTTGAAGCTATGCATATAAACATAACGACATTACAGTATGAATTTTTTGTGTTTTTTATTAAAAAAAAGTAATGCATGAAAAAGATACATTATACAATAATAAATGTTGTCACATGACCTTGTTGGAAAGTGAAGTTGAGAGCATTGCATTATGGGATGCAGTATCTCACGCAGAATTCTCCGTTTTTTACTGTTGTTATTCCATGCATACAGTAAATGTGCATTCTGTGCATAGTATGCATGCTTTATACTGCAGAAATTGTAAGAGTGCATGTAAGAGTGCACAGTTATTCCATGCATACAATAAATGTGCAGTGTATGCATGCTTCATACTGCAGAAAGACTTGCATGCAATTCCAGATCTAAAATGTAATGAGAACCCTAGAGACGTGAACTCGAGTCGTAACGTGTGCTTGTGACTGTCTGTCAGCACGGCGAGCACTACAGGATGGAGATGTACGAGGGCTGTAACTACACCGGTCAGTGCATGGAGTTCTGTGACGACTGCCCCTTCCTCCAGAGCCGCGGATTCAACACCAACTGCGTCAACTCTGTCAGAGTGTTCGGTGACGGAGCGTGAGTTCAATTCCCTTGAGTTTCTGCCGACAGACATCTGCTTTTGTATATTCTATACTTAATCTAGAATTATTTTTGCATTGTATCTATATGTTTAGCTTTAGTTTAGTGTTTAATCTGGTCTTCTGTCACACTGCTCTTTAGGTGGGTGATGTATGAAGAGCCAAACTTCCGTGGTCGCATGTACATTGTGGAAAGAGGAAACTACTGCAGCCATAACGAGTGGCAGGCGCAGAATCCCAACATCCAGTCCATCCGCAGGATCGTCAACTACTTCTAAACCCTCCAGACACAGCTCTCCTCCAGCTTTAGCCCTTCCTTCTCTCTCTGAACATGTAAAATAAACACTGAAAACCAAAACGAAGACGGTATTTTATCACACAACAGTCTCTGTGTCTGTCACTGACTCACGACATCTCTTGACTTGATCTCACGTGATGCACATCATCTATCAACGTCGAGATTTTACATTTTATATATCATTTTATAGGGTATATCGTTTAATTTTATACACATTAAATTGACCAAATGTGACAGTAAAGACTATTGTTGAAAATGATTCTATTTCAAATAAATGCTGTTCTTTTAAAATTTCTAATCATAAAAAAATCCTGAAAAATGCAATATATCATGGTTTCCACAAAAATATGAACTGTTTTCAACATTAATAATAATCATAAATGTTTCTTGAGCATCAAATCCTCATATCAGAATGATTTGTGAAGGATCATGTGACACTGAAGACTGGAGTAATGATGATAAAGTCAGCTTTGATCACAGGAATAAATTACACTTTACTATATATTCACATAGAAAACAGCTGATTTAAAGTGTAATACTTTTTCATTTTTTAATAAAATAAATGAGCAGAAGAGACTTAAAAATGTTACATTTTATCTTAATTTTTTAACCACCCATTTAGCTTCACTGGTTTATTTTAAATGGCCCTACAGTGTGAAAAATACATTTATTAAAATACAAATATTTTATTTTGTCTTAATTAGAGCTCGTGAAAATATTGTATAAATAAAACCACAAAAAATGTGTCAAAGTACCACAGTATTAGTAGGTGAGCATCACTGTGCTACTGTAGGAGAACGTTTATAAGGGACTAGATATGGTTATAAAATCAGAAGGTTAACATTATTTCAGTAGAATTGAATTAAAAGCACTAATTTTACACATATTTAAAAAATAATGAGATGGATATTGCAGAATGAAAAATGAGATATTGCACCATAGACAGCGTAAATGTTCACAGTGAGTGAATCTTTATTAATATCTTCTCAAGAAGAACCGTATGAACCTGAACAGAAGAATCAGAACGGAGTAAAACAATATAAAGCACTTTCATTCATCTGGAGAGTGTCTAGAATCACCATCAAACAAACACGTTCCTCTGACTGGATCTTTAAATAAAGCTCTTTCTTTTATACATGTCATCAATCATGTAGAAACTAAAATGATTTTTACTGAAATTAACTTATTATCGTATAAATCAAAGGGTCTTTTTAGATTCAACAAAACTGCATCAAACGCTTTGTCCTCTCACACACATCTGTGAAACGAACGCCTGCACTGATTTGAAGGAGAAACTGAACGTCTGAACTGCGGATGCGGTGAACCCTCGCCTCAGCCAGAGGACGTGGCCTGTTTGTTGTCCAGGCGGGATCTGATGTGCATCATGAGCTCCCGCTCCTCGTCCAGCGTGACGTCCAGATAGTCTTCCTCATGTCTGGGGATGTCCTCCAGAACCTCGTTCACCAGCTCCTCGTCCAGAGGACTGGAAACTGAAACTGCACACAAACACAGCGTCTCAACATCTGCAGGCATTACTGATAATGATTTTAATTTTATTAATAATAAATAATGGCAATTTTACATACATGCATAATATAAATATGCATATTTAAAATATTAATTTAAAACAATGTATTCATTGTCACTGATACAAAGCATTGTCATTTTTATATCTTTATATATTTTATATAATTGTTATATCTATATATATATATATATGAAAATGCATGTGTGGGTGTGAATAAAGTTGTATATACATCTTTATTTATTTTTTAATAAAGAATGGCATTTAATATATATATATATATATATATATATATATATATATATATATATATATATATATATATATATATATATATATATATATATATATATATGTGTGTGTATATATATATATATATATATATGCATAATGTAAATATGCATATTTATAATATGCTTTTTTTTATTTTTTTTTATTAATTTTCACTGATACAAATCATTGTCATTATTATTTTTATGTCTATTAGTATATCTATATTTATGTATAACAAATGTTTGAGGGTGCAGTTATATATATACACATATTTGTATTAATTAATATATATATATATATATATACACACACACATACATACATATGAATAATATACATATGATTATAATATGCATTTTTAAATAATTTAAATAATTTATTCATTGTCATTAATACAAAGCATTGTCATTATTATTTTTATATATATATATATATATATATATATATATATATATATATATATATATATATATATATATATATATATATATATGGGATAATTTATATATATGCATATTTATTTACTTTTATTAATAATAAATAATGTTATTTTATATATGCAGTGTTAATACGCATATTTATAATATGGATATAATATGATTTTTTTAATTGTAAATAAAGATTATATATATTATTTAGATTATATATAACTCTTCTATATATTTGTGCGTGTGTGTATATATATATATATATACACACACACATACATATATATGTTTGTTTGAGTTAAATACACGTTTATTTATTTTTATTATTTATGTTCACGCATATATTAATTTATGTTCAAAATATGCATATTTATTCTTTATGATTTTTTTTTTATCTAATTTTAAAAATAGTTATAGTAATACTAATAGTTTGTTGATCATATATAGTGTGTGTGTTCTCTGATAACGCTGATGCTGCCGGTCTCACCGGTGGAGTCGGAGGAGGTGCTGGGCTCCTCTGAGGAGGAGGATGGAGGAGAGGGTGACAGGAGCTCAGGAGGAACGGCACCCTGGTGATCCAGCAGCATCTGTGTGGCCAGCTCCAGATCATCTCCCATGATCCTCAGCGCAGAGTCTGCCACATCCACCTGAAAGCCGAACGACACCAGCTGCACAGACACACACAGACATGCCTCAGGTTCATGATCTCACAGCTGAAGTCTGTATGTAAATCACAGGAACCCACCTGATCCAGTTTGACCTGTCTGTCTGAACTCTGAGTCTGAGCCTCAGCGCCGTCCAACAGAATCTGCAGAAGAACATCTCAGCATTAATCCGTCTCATCTGCTCATGCTCGAACATTAAACACTGATCTTAAACGCTAACAGTTTATAACATACTTAATCCCTTCAAACTTTGCCTTCTTGATATATATAAATGTGCGTGTGTGTATGTATGTGGATGCAGTTATATATCCATATATATTCATTTTTATTAATAATAAATATTGCTGTTTTTATATTTATGCATAGTATAAATATGGTGTGTGTGTGAGAGTGTGTGTGTGTGTGTGTGCGTGTGAGTGCGTGTGTGTGTGTGTGTGTGTGTGAAGAGTGTGGGAGTGTGCGTGCATGTTCTCACGCCGTAGGCCTTGTCCACATCTCCTCTGGCCTGATGCAGGGCTCTAGCCGCGTCTCTCTTACTGAAGCCCAGCTCCACCAGCGTGTTGATGTCCTGCAGACGCCGCCTCCTCTTCTCACGCTCTCTCTCCTTCGTCTCCTTCCTCTCCTGATGGCACATTAGCACATGTTTAATTCAGAGTCACATGAGTGAAAGTGGTGGTCATTTACGTGTTTGTAGTGCAGCACCTTCTTCCTCTGCGTGATGTGCAGCACGGCCTCTGATAAATCTCCTCGACACGCTCTTAAACCCAGACGAGCGTCCTGCTCTGAGAAACCCAAACTCATCAGCTGCATAATCTTTTCCGGGTCCAGACACAACTGACGGAACAGATGCTCAACCTGACGGACACAGAGAGACAATCAGGATTCATACTTTAGAAGAATCAAATGAGTCATACTCTAGAAAATCAAACGAGTCATACTCTAGAAAATCAAACGAGTCATACTCTAGAAGAATCAAATGAGTCGTATTCTATAAAAATCAAACAAGTTATATTCTATAAAAATAAAAAAATGAGCCATATTCTATAAAAATTCAACAATTCATAATCTTTAAAAATCAAATGAGTTAAGGTTCTTTTAGAGGTAAATAGACACAATAATTAAAACTAATGTACTTCTTTGAGCTTGTGAGAGGCTTGGTTCTTGTTTCCGTCGTGGTACGCCAGCACACTCTGAAGGAGATACAGCCTCAGAAACAGCACGTCTTCTCCTCCGGTGTGGCCCTGAAACACATGACACATGCAGTGAACACACACACACACACACACACGTGTGAGGTGAAGAACAGTGTCTGGTCGCTCACGGACCTTGATGAGCTGCAGGCGGCTCTGCTGCTCTCCGTAGCACCTCTGGAAACACTCCTCGGCCCGGGACAGCCTCTGCCTGGCGTCGTTCAGACAGTCCAGCTGCTCCAGCGCCTGGTAACACCACACGATATCCAGCTGCAGAACGGCGTAATTATCCACCGTGTTCAGCAGCGCTGAGTTACACTTGCTGCAGAAACATAATCATCAGCCATCAGAGTTGCATAAGAGCAGCGTGTTAAAATTACTCTAGTGCTAAATGTATTTTAGAATTGCCTTATACTTTAAAATTACATATTGAAAATCTATTTGTTTCACAGAATGTTTAACATCAAAATGGAACAGCACTGATGTCATGGTAATATTTGCAGTTTTGTAACATTTTGCAGGACAGCACCATATTAAAATTCATCAAGTGTTACATGTCTTACAAAATGCCTAAACATCAGAATCTAACAAAGTCATGTGAACTATAACTTTTATTTTTTTAATGCATGTATTTGAAATAAGTTATGTATTTACATAAGAATCAAACGCATCACATTCTATAAGAATCAAATGAGTCATGTTCCATATATAATCAAATGAGTCATGTTCCATATGAAGTCAAATGAGCCATGTTCCATATGAAGTCAAATGAGTCATGTTCCATATGAATCAAATGAGTCATAAATATGGTGTGTGTGTGAGAGAGTGTGTGTGTGTGTGTGCGTGTGAGTGCGTGTGAGTGCGTGTGTGTGTGAAGAGTGTGGGAGTGTGCGTGCATGTTCTCACGCCGTAGGCCTTGTCCACATCTCCTCTGTACTCTTTAAATAGTACTCTTTAATTTTAGTAATCAAATGAGTCATGTTCCATATAAATCAAATGAGTCATGTTCCATATGAATCAAATGAGTCATGTTCCAAATGAGTCATGTTCCATATGAATCAAATGAGTCATGTTCCATATGAATCAAATGAGTCATGTTCCATATGAATCAAATGAGTCATGTTCCATATGAATCAAATGAGTCATATTCTACACTTTTGACATTTTATTGTTGTTACTGTACCTTCATGATTTCTATATGGACAATTAAATGTATTTAAATTCTCATGAAAATAATGTTGCAATGCAAAAATTCTCCTATTTTTTATTCATTTGATTTTATAATACTGAATACTATAATACTGAACTATAACTTGAATATTTAAATGCATTTTTTTACATAATGATAAACATAAGAGATCATAATTGAAGAGTTTGCAGGACAGAAATGTATTCAAATTCATCAAGCATTAAACATCAAGATTTAGCACTTTTTTTTAATTAGATTTTATTTTTATATTTTTAGTTTTCATGTTAATTTTAGTGTAATTTTTAGTCATTTCATGTGAATTTGTCATTTTATGAGTTTTTATTTATTTTATTGCTTTTAAGTTTGAATTTCTTTTTATTTCAGTTTTAGTTTTTTTTTTATTTCCAGTTAATAATTTTAGTGTTTCAACTTAAAATTATTTCAGTTTATTGCCATGGCAACATTTCTAATTGTCATATTTATATTTTATTTCAGCTTTAATTAAATTAATAGAAATGTTTTTAATAGTTTTAGTTAACGTTAATAACCCCGCTTTATGCTTATATAAAATTACAGCTTGAAAATCTCCCACTAAAGGCGCAGATGTCACAGGAATATCTGCACACTAAACAATAATTGCTCTTTTTTTCAAGCATTATTGGCTGTATTATTATTGGTCTTTTTGCATGTATACAGGCATTTATGCACTGCAAAGATGATATTTTGTCCTGTGTTGACGATATGTGCACATCACATGACTGCAGTGAACCGTCATGATTTATTACTCATGCCATGATCAGTGTAGCGTGTGATGAAGCCGCACTTGAACTGTTCGTCAGCGAGGAGCAGGTGACACAGAGCAGCGCTGTGGTCTCTCTTCTTCATCAGAGACCGACCCTTCTCATGGAAACCCATCGCCAGGATCAGAGCCTGATATCAGAGGAATTCAACAGATCGGATATTAATGCAAGCACTTGCTGTCTGCTGGATGACACATTTATTAGAATAATATTTAGGACATGAATTGACACAGTGACATGAAGACGGCGGGAATCACCTTCCTCTCGTCGTTGGGGATCTGGAGTGGATTTCCTTTCTGATCTGCGATCTCTAAAAACGGGGTGGTGGCTGGATCTTCACTCCCATCTGATGGACACAGAAGAGCTAATTATTTATTATTGGCAATTATTATTATTAAAATTATTTATTATTGACCAAACAACTTCAAAAGACAATCATATAATGTGTGCATATAATATGTCTATAGTTTTTTAAGTTTATATATATATATATATATATATATATATATATATATATATTATTAGATTAGGATGCAAATTAAATGAATTTCTAAAAGAAATATATTTTATTTATTTAATTATTTTTAAATATATATTTAATTGCCAATTTATATGTACATATTTTTAAATGTATTTTAAAAAGATATTTATGATATTATTTTTAGTCTATTTAAATATTTAATTAAAAATCTATATATTTAATATATGTAGGCTATATAACCAAAAAAGTACACACTCACACACACAGACTCTCACACACTCACACACACACTCACACACTCACACACACTCTCTCACACACTCACACACACTCTCACACACTCTCACACACACTCTTTCACACACACTCTCACACACACTCTCTCACACACTCTCACACACACTCTCTCACACACTCTTACACACACTCTCTCACACACTCTCTCACACACTCTCTCACACACTCTCTCTCACACTCTCACACACACTCTCTCACACACTCTCACACACACTCTCTCACACACTCTCTCTCACACTCTCTCTCACACTCTGTCACACTCTGTCACACACTCTGTCACACACTCTGTCACACACTCTCACACACACTCTCACACACTCTCACACAGTCTCTCACACACTGTCACTCTCAGACACTCTCACACACTCTCACACACTCTGTCACTCTCTCACACTCTCTCACACACTCTCACACACTCTCACACACTCTCTCACACACTCTCACACACTCTCACACACTCTCTCACACTCTCTCACACTCTCACACACTCTCTCACACACTCTCACACACTCTCACACACTCTCACACACTCTCACACACTCTCTTACACACACACACATATTAGTTTCTATGTAAGTTTGGCAATTTCAACATTATGATTAAGGTATTTATATTTTGTGTAGTTTGGAACTCTGGATTGACCGATCCAGGTCGGGACTATCTGGTGTAAAACATGTGTGTGAATGTTCGTTCACCTCTCTCTGACAGGATCTGGAAACCCTTCTGCGTCCTCTGCACTCCTTCATTCTGACTGCGCGTCTTCTCCTCTTCCTCCAGCATTTCATTCTTCACCTCATCCGAGGTCACGTTCAGCACCATGATCTTACTGTTGTTCTTCACATTCTGTTCATCCAGCCTCATCCCTTAAAGAAACACGCCTCGTGTTACAATATGCAGTGATTAATGGATGTATGAATAAATGTTCAAATAGGCATCAGACTTTACCTAGAGACAGTTTCTTTCCAGTCAGAATCAGATTGAAGTGTGTGTATTTAAACTCATCACTTATCCTTTAAAAGCAGAACAAGTTTATGATCAAACACAGGATGCAGAGGAAGGGATAGAACCGTTTAAATGAGCCAATCACAGCAGAAATGATTCACCAACAAATCAACATTTCATAATTACACTTCACAACATTGACACTGTTATGATTGAACTGAACTGAAATCAACCCTGAAGCCTGAACTCAATAATGACACTAGTGTCTTCAGTAGAGCTGATAATAGAATTGAACTGAATTTAACTTTTCATAATTGATCAACTTTACAGTTATTGAACTGAACTGAATCAACCCTAAACTGAATTGAGCTGAATAATAATGACACTATTGTCTTCTGTAGAGCAGCTAATAGAATTGAACTGAACTGAGTTGAACTCATTTCATTATTGATGGACTTGACAGTTATTGAATTGAACTGAATCAACCCTGAACTCTATTGAGCTGAATAATAATGGCATTATTGTCTTCTGTAGAGCTGCTAATAGAATTGAACTGAATTGAGCTGAATAATAAATTACACTATTGTCTAATGTAGAGCTGCTAGTAGAATTTAGCTGAATTAAACTTGTTCCATAATTGATGAACTTTACAGTTATTGAAATGAACTGAATCAACCCTGAATTGCCTATAGAAATGAATTTAACTAATTTCATAATTGATGGACTTACTACAGTTATTGAACTGAATTGAATCAAACCTGAACTGAATTGAGCTGAATAATGACACAATTGTCTTCAGTAGAGCTGATAATAGAATTGAACTGAATTGAACATGTTTCATAATTGATCAACTTTACAGTTATTGAACTGAACTGAATCAACCCTAAACTGAATTGAGCTGAATAATAATGACACTATTGTCTTCTGTAGAGCTGAGAATAGAATTGAACTGAATTGAGCTGAATAATAATGACACTATTGTCTTCTGTAGAGCTGAGAATAAAATTTAACTGAATTGAGCTGAATAATAAATGACACTATTGTCTTCTGTAGAGCTGAGAATAGAATTGAACTGAATTGAGCTGAATAATAATGACACTATTGTCTTCTGTAGAGCTGAGAATAGGATTGAACTGAATTGAGCTGAATAATAATGACACTATTGTCTTCTGTAGAGCTGAGAATAGAATTGAACTGAATTGAGCTGAATATTAATGACACTATTGTCTTCTGTAGAGCTGAGAATAAAATGTAACTGAATTGAGCTGAATAATAAATGACACTATTGTCTTCTGTAGAGCTGAGAATAGAATTGAACTGAATTGAGCTGAATAATAATGACACTATTGTCTTCTGTAGAGCTGAGAATAGAATTGAACTGAATTGAGCTGAATAATAATGACACTATTGTCTTCTGTAGAGCTGAGAATAGAATTGAACTGAATTGAGCTGAATAATAAATGACACTATTGTCTTCTGTAGAGCTGAGAATAGAATTGAACTGAATTGAGCTGAATAATAATGACACTATTGTCTTCTGTAGAGCTGAGAACAGAATTGAACTGAATTGAGCTGAATAATAATGACACTATTGTCTTCTGTAGAGCTGAGAATAGAATTGAACTGAATTGAGCTGAATAATAATGACACTATTGCCTTCTGTAGAGCTGAGAATAGAATTGAACTGAATTGAGCTGAATAATAAATGACACTATTGTCTTCTGTAGAGCTGAGAATAGAATTGAACTGAACTGAGCTGAATAATAATGACACTATTGTCTTCTGTAGAGCTGAGAATAGAATTGAACTGAATTGAGCTGAATAATAATGACACTATTGTCTTCTGTAGAGCTGAGAATAGAATTGAACTGAATTGAGCTGAATAATAAATGACACTATTGTCTTCTGTAGAGCTGAGAATAGAATTGAACTGAATTGAACTGAATAATAAATGACACTATTGTCTTCTGTAGAGCTGAGAATAGAATTGAACTGAACTGAGCTGAATAATAATGACACTATTGTCTTCTGTAGAGCTGAGAATAGAATTGAACTGAATTGAGCTGAATAATAATGACACTATTGTCTTCTGTAGAGCTGAGAATAGAATTGAACTGAATTGAGCTGAATAATAAATGACACTATTGTCTTCTGTAGAGCTGAGAATAGAATTGAACTGAATTGAACTGAATAATAAATGACACTATTGTCTTCTGTAGAGCTGAGAATAGAATTGAACTGAACTGAGCTGAATAATAATGACACTATTGTCTTCTGTAGAGCTGAGAATAGAATTGAACTGAATTGAGCTGAATAATAATGACACTATTGTCTTCTGTAGAGCTGAGAATAGAATTGAACTGAATTGAGCTGAATAATAATGACACTATTGTCTTCTGTAGAGCTGAGAATAGAATTGAACTGAATTGAACTGAATAATAAATGACACTATTGTCTTCTGTAGAGCTGAGAATAGAATTGAACTGAATTGAGCTGAATAATAATGACACTATTGCCTTCTGTAGAGCTGAGAATAGAATTGAACTGAATTGAGCTGAATAATAATGACACTATTGCCTTCTGTAGAGCTGAGAATAGAATTGAACTGAATTGAGCTGAATAATAATGACACTATTGTCTTCTGTAGAGCTGAGAATAGGATTGAACTGAATTGAGCTGAATAATAATGACACTATTGTCTTCTGTAGAGCTGAGAACAGAATTGAACTGAATTGAGCTGAATAATAATGACACTATTGTCTTCTGTAGAGCTGAGAATAGAATTGAACTGAATTGAGCTGAATAATAATGACACTATTGCCTTCTGTAGAGCTGAGAATAGAATTGAACTGAATTGAGCTGAATAATAAATGACACTATTGTCTTCTGTAGAGCTGAGAATAGAATTGAACTGAACTGAGCTGAATAATAATGACACTATTGTCTTCTGTAGAGCTGAGAATAGAATTGAACTGAATTGAGCTGAATAATAATGACACTATTGTCTTCTGTAGAGCTGAGAATAGAATTGAACTGAATTGAGCTGAATAATAAATGACACTATTGTCTTCTGTAGAGCTGAGAATAGAATTGAACTGAATTGAACTGAATAATAAATGACACTATTGTCTTCTGTAGAGCTGAGAATAGAATTGAACTGAACTGAGCTGAATAATAATGACACTATTGTCTTCTGTAGAGCTGAGAATAGAATTGAACTGAATTGAGCTGAATAATAATGACACTATTGTCTTCTGTAGAGCTGAGAATAGAATTGAACTGAATTGAGCTGAATAATAAATGACACTATTGTCTTCTGTAGAGCTGAGAATAGAATTGAACTGAATTGAACTGAATAATAAATGACACTATTGTCTTCTGTAGAGCTGAGAATAGAATTGAACTGAACTGAGCTGAATAATAATGACACTATTGTCTTCTGTAGAGCTGAGAATAGAATTGAACTGAATTGAGCTGAATAATAATGACACTATTGTCTTCTGTAGAGCTGAGAATAGAATTGAACTGAATTGAGCTGAATAATAATGACACTATTGTCTTCTGTAGAGCTGAGAATAGAATTGAACTGAATTGAACTGAATAATAAATGACACTATTGTCTTCTGTAGAGCTGAGAATAGAATTGAACTGAATTGAGCTGAATAATAATGACACTATTGCCTTCTGTAGAGCTGAGAATAGAATTGAACTGAATTGAGCTGAATAATAATGACACTATTGCCTTCTGTAGAGCTGAGAATAGAATTGAACTGAATTGAGCTGAATAATAATGACACTATTGTCTTCTGTAGAGCTGAGAATAGGATTGAACTGAATTGAGCTGAATAATAATGACACTATTGTCTTCTGTAGAGCTGAGAATAGAATTGAACTGAATTGAGCTGAATAATAATGACACTATTGCCTTCAGTTGAAATGCCCTTGACTCACCGATTCTTCAGCTCTTGAGTGGTGATGTCCAGTTTGGTTTTTAAATGAACTTTCCTTTTCTTTTTCTTAAAGGAAACAACAAACACAGAGTTAGATCAGTAAACAGTTCATGTGTAAAAGTGAAGAGTGAAGGCATGATCCAGCACCTCTCCTTCCTCTCTGGGCAGGTGGAGCTCCAGCGTGGCCACTGACGTCTCTTTAAACTCTTTATTCCCTTCATCTTTCCTGCTGGTGTCTGACCTGATGGTCTCCAGTGAGGACATCACATCCTCCACCGTGAAGCCAGTGACAGGAGCGTATTTCAGAGCCAGCTCCTGAGCACAAGAGATGGGTGAAGCTGTTAGCAGGAGGAGCAGGTGAGCAGGTGCTTCATTCATCCTCTCTCTCTCTCTCTCTCACCTGTATCTTCTGGAGCTCCGCGTCGCCGCTGTCCGTCGTGAAGGGCTCGAGCCACAGGCGGATGTTGTCCTGCCGGAGGAGAGCGATCAGCCGAGCCTGAATGTGCTGCTCATCCATCGCTACAAACCTCCAGAGATGATCGCGATCAAACTGAAACCCAGCAGCTCTTGAATGGAAATCACCTAGAACTCCAGAATATTCGAGAACAATAACATCGGCGATCAGACACATTTAGACGGTTTATATAGATGATACTTCTTTATATACTTCTATATGCATGTGAATGTGTTGTTAATGCGATTAAATGTATTGTTTGTTGTCGAGAACGTCTCACCTACTCTGCTGCGCTGCGCACACGTGATGTCAATGTTGTTGTTTTCTTCCTGGTTCTCAGTCACTTCCGGTCGCACTCGTCATGTCACTCGTCATCATTTTTTTTTTTTTTTGCTACTGCTGGACGGGGGATGAAGTGTTTTTATTATTTTACATTTTTTATTTATGTTTATAATAATGATAATAATGTATTCTTTTATTTATTTGGAACACTGTTTTATCTAAAGCCACTCGCAAAGGAGGAAATGCAAGTGCTTGTTCTTCAGAGTTCACATGACTAACTTGACTCATTTGTAGTATATCCAGCTGAAAATGTGTTAATTTCATTCGTTAAAGCACCTGTTTGGAGAACAATGTCAATAAAAAAGCAAAGAAACAATGTAATATACACTGAGCAGGCATAACATTATGACCACTGACAGATGAAGTGAATAACATTATCTCTTCATCACCTGTTAGTGGGTGGGATATATTAGGCAGCAAGTGAACATTTTGTCCTCATGTGTTAGAAGCAGGAAAAATGGGCAAGCGTAAGGATTTGAGCGAGTTTGACAAGGGCCAAATTGTGATGGCTAGACGACTGGGTCAGAGCATCTCCAAAACTGCAGCTCTTGTGGGGTGTTCCCGGTCTGCAGTGGTCAGGATCTATCAAAAGTGCTCCAAGGAAGGAACAGTGGAGAACCGGAGACAGGGTCATGGGCGGCCAAGGCTCATTGATGCGCGTGGGGAGCGAAGGCTGGCCCGTGTGGTCCGATCAAACAGACGAGCTACTGGAGCTCAAATTGCTCAAGAAGTTAATGCTGGTTCTGATAGAAAGGTGTCAGAATACACAGTGCATCTCAGTTTGTTGTGTATGGGGCTGCATAGCTGCAGACCAGTCAGGGTGCCCATGCTGACCCCTGTCCACCGCCGAAAGCACCAACAGTGGCACGTGAGCATCAGAACTGGACCACGGAGCAATGGAAGAAGGTGGCCTGGTCTGATGAATCACGTTTTCTTTTACATCACGTGGATGGCCGGGTGCATGTGTGTCGCTTACCTAGGGAACACATGGCACCAGGATGCACTATGGGAAGAAGGCAAGCCGGCGGAGGCAGTGTGATGCTTTGGGCAATGTTCTGCTAGGGAAACCTTGGGTCCTGCCATCCATGTGGATGTTACTTTGACACGTGCCACCTACCTAAGCATTGTTGCAGACCATGTACACCCTTTCATGGAAACGGTATTCCCTGGTGGCTGTGGCTCTTTCAGCAGGATAATGCTCCTGACACAAAGCACAAATGGTTCAGGAATGGTTTGAGGAGCACAACAACGAGTTTGAGGTGTTGACTCCAAATTCTCCAGATCTCAATCCAATCAAGCATCTGTGGGATGTGCTGAACAAACAAGGATCTGCTGCTAACATCTTGGTGCCAGATACCACAGCACACCTTCAGGGGTCTAGTGGAGTCCATGCCTCGACGGGTCAGGGCTGTTTTGGCAGCAAAAGGGGGGCCAACACAATATTAGGACAATATCATAATGTTATGCCTGATTGGTGTATGTCGTGAATATAAAGCTTTTTATTTAATGAATGGTTATGTAGCCTACTCTATGGCATTGTGTGTGTGTGTGTGTGTGTGTGTGTTAAGGTTATATAATATGACTACTTTTGGATTACTTTTAGATTACCTTTGACCTAACTCGTTTATCACATTGATTTGAATAGGATAATCTTGTACCATAAAAATATAAAGAGAAAGAACATTTAGTAATTTAGGATTCTTGTTCTTATAAAACATTTTTTATAGAATCTTAATTTTTAAGGCCCTATATGGTTCAATCCCATAGATATAGGGATGTCAGTGTGGTAACATGTATGATGTGTATTTGAACTCTTGCTAGCTTCAGAAGCTGTTTAAATGAACAAAATCCCATCATCATCTCTGAAACTGATTCAAACATAGATTTTTATAAATACATGTTTGTGAGCAAGTTGATGTGCCTCATCTTGACCATTCAGAGAGTTATGTTGTATGCAATTCTTTTGATAGAGGGAAACAAGATACATTTCTAGTTTAAACATTATTATTCAGACATTCCTCTGTAAATGCAATAAGTATCAGCTGTGTGCAAAGAGAACCACATTTGGTTTTCAACCACTAAAAATGTGTACAATTGACCAATTTGCTCATGGAGCCGCATTAAGATCTCCATATCTCTGGGATTGAACCATCGAGGGCATCGAAGATACCAAAAGAAATGTTTGTTAAGAACCAGAATCTAAAAGGATATTAATATATCTTTAATACTTCTTGAGTTACAGGCATGCAAACTTGAGGCAAAAAACACAAGAAGTGCTTTTTTCCCCATTTTTGAACGGTCACCGTTGGCATATAATGCAGGAAATATTGCTCAAGTCAACAGATTTCACTAATAGACTTACCAATCTCTGTGTAAATATAAAATAATGATGCTGCCGTCTTTCTAAAGTCATTTTTACACCCCTGTAATTTGGCTCTAAATCGCAGGTGAAAATTGTCATTTTGACCCCCCTCGTCAAAATCAAATCCCACTAAAGGAGCTGTACATTGTATTTTAAAGGCATTCAATGGGCAAATACATTCAGTGGGCAGTCCTTACAGGTGTTGACCTTAGAAGTGATCAATAAAACAAAAGCATCTAAAGACAATACAGATCACCCCTGACTGTGAAGATAATAGGACTATGTAAACATTCACACATACAGTAGTTTGACTCTCAGTAGGAAGATTAAAGACTGACAACCCCCCTCACACAGTACACTGATGCCATCATGTTCACCGTGTAGTTCACCTTCATGTGATGTTATGTCAAGATGTAGGGTCACCAGATCTTAAACAGATTCTTAAATTTGTAATCCCACATGAAACAGACTGGTTGTGCTTGCGTTATTTACACTGAAACTTACGTTTAAAACAATTTTCACAAATAATTACAAAAAAACAAGAAGTGACACATTGAATTAAACATGAAATGTTGAAGTAGAAAGACTAGGCTAGTATTTCTTTGTTTTATTTACACAATTTTTACAGTGTACATCAATTAGCCTAGTGATTGTGCAAACTATGCAAAGGAAACATAATAATATGATTATGTCATTCCATTACTTGCCAATAAATCCTAAAGATACCTCACATGCTGCATGAATATCAACCAACGCTAATCAAAGACTATAAGAAATAGCCTTCTTTTAGTTGTCAGCTCATTTCTGTCAGAATACTACTGGTATAGAACAAAAAAAAAAGTACATATTTTGCCAAAAGCATGTTCTAAGAATGTTCCCATTAGGTTAAGAAAGCGTTATTTCCAAATGTTCCATGAATGTTCTAAATGATACTTTTGAATGTTCTCAGTGTTCTAAAACAAGTAACATTTAAAAATGTTAGACAAACTAAAACGTTTCAGAACAGTTCCATGAATGATGATTTTGTGCTAATGTTTTGAGAACATTATTTGAACGAATGTTGTATTAACGTTACAGTTCATAACATTCTGGGAACGTTCCCAGTTGGTTTGTTTCAGTCATATATTCTGATTAAAGTGATGCGTACAGGCCGAGTCTCCTGGCGGCCTCAGACTTCCGCAGGCATTTCCTCTGAGGGAAGGGGTAATATTTGGAGCCTGCAGGTGTGGAGCGATAACTCCCAAAGCTTAGCTGACGGGACAGAACTGCTGGTGCAGACAACTTCCTGGAGCTCAGAGCACTGCCGTCCTTCAGATGCCGGTTTGAGTCCTCAGAGAGCCGCTCTGACTCTGAGCTTGAGCTGGAGGCTTCAGAAGACACATGACTCCTGTCGGCCGTGTGTGTCAGGCGGTGAGCGTCCAGATGTGTTCGCCACGGACCGCCAGCAGAATCCGCAGCAAAAGCACTGACTGAATGTTTGACCTGACACACGGGAATCACGTCGACTAGATTTTCGCCATTTATCTCTTCACTGTTTTGTGCTGTAGATGAACACAAGAAGAGCATTTGTCATTAAATACAACATCACATGATTAAATATAAATGTAAATCATGATTTGTAAGACTTCCATTAAAGGGGACGTTCTCAGAACGTTCTCTCAACATTAAACAAACGTTCTTCCAGTTCTGTTAGTAGAACGTTTGTTGTAACGTTCTCAAAACATTATTTATACATCGTTCATGGAATGTTTTATTTCTGAAATGTTTTATTTGGATGTTCATCTAATGTTTTTTAAATGTTACTACTGGAGAACATTCAAAAGTAACGTTCCCATAATGTTTGAAGATGATAAAATGAAATGTTGGAAAGTTTTGCATAATTTTTTTTAAACATTTAAAAAAACCTATGTTTTAGAAAAATAGAAAATTCTAAAATAACGCTTTCATAACTTAATGGCAATGTTAGCAAAACGTTCTTAGAACATATTTTTGTTCGCTGGGTATTTAAGGGCAAATGTCTGTTTTCTCTATCAGTGTGTAAATAAAACCACACTGACAAACATTAGAACAAAAGTCAGCTACAGTAAATAAACTGAGGTTGAACTCAGGACAAAAAAAATCAGGGTGGAGCAAGTGGGGTTTTTTTCATGCATTTTGTTTAATTTTCCCCCCCTGCATGGGTAATAATTGTGCAAATGCTAAATATTTTTTTAAATGCAGTGTTTCAACATTTCTGTCTATGCAGATATTGATTTTTGATAATAATCAACCCTGCGAAATATTCAGTCCATGAAGTGAAGCGTGTGACAACTTTCCCCGGACATGGGACATAAAAACAAAACCGTTAACCTTTGTTTTGAAATATATATACATTACTGCTGTCAAATCGATTAATTGAGATTAATCGCATCCAAAATAAAAGTTTGTGTTTACGTAATAAATGTGTATGTACTGTGTATAATTATTATGTATATTTGAATACACACACATACATGTATATATTTAAGAAATATTTGCATGTATATAGCTACGGTATATATATTTATCATTTATATTATATATAAATATACATATTTTATATATAATTATATATAAAAAAAGATTAAATACATACATGCATATGTGCATGCATAATAATTATACACAGTACATACACATTTATTACGTAAACACAAACGTTTATTTTGGATGTGATTAATCGTGATTATTCGATTTGACAGCACTAATATATCTATCTATATATATGTTTTAAAAACGTGTTCTCTTGGTTATGCGATTCTACATTCCATTTGTGTCATTCTTCAAAACACAAGAGTGTTACTTTTGAATGTTCTCTGAACGTTCTGAAACAAGTAACATTTAAAAAAGAACTTACTTTAATAACGACTTTTTGAGAGCCCAGATGACACTGAACGTTCTATTAACGTTACAGGAAGAATGTTTGTTCAGAACTTTGAGAGAGCCTTGCCACAGCGTTAGTTCTGAGAACGTTCTGTTAGCTGAGCACAAATCCAAACATTTCTGACCTGTTTTGAAGCACAGCACGTGAGTGTGCCGCCTCTGCTCGTCTCTGATGGAGTTGTATTGCTCTTTTAAGAGTGCGATGTCCATCCTCACGCTGCTCTGGTCCTGAACTGCCCTCATCTCTCCCCACACATCTGCACACGTCAGAGATGAGCAACAGCATGACCACATCCTGATAACATCCACTTTTATTGAAGTATGATCATAAATGCAGCTTGATTTCCCTCTGAACCTAGCAGCTCATGTGTCTGTGTGCTTTATAGGCATTGCCTCAAGTGTTGCAACAGTGCAAACAAACGAGGACAGTTCAAGGTTGTTCTGTTTGCAAAGACAATGGTAAGATGTTCATGTGCAATATTCATATATGCATATTAATATGTTGTGCAAAGTCGGTGAGAGAGACAAATAAGGTAAAAGAAAGACATTAGAAAAAGAAAATTATCCAGTCAAACGTCATAATTTCATTAATCATGTAGTTCCTCAGCATGTTTGCACAGTATTGTTGATGCAGAGGGTGAGGTGAACATTCATAAACTCATTTTGCACATAATTATGCTGAAGTTGAAGTGTATCGAACAAGTAATATTGTGAGGAATTGCTCGCAACATTGAAATAATGCATACTGTACAATGCAATATGGTTAGTAATTAACTGAGACATTAACACCATTGCTTTGAAAATGCCTTAAATTCTCTCTTACATTTAAACTAAAATGCATTTATTGGATCCAACTCACTTTACAATTTAATACTATTTCAGTTATTCATAATCAGCACAAATTGCATGCATGCTTTATTTCACTCATACACTTAAATAAGACCATGTGCATGTTTAATCTTCTCTTTATCCTGTTCACTTCCACTGCAACTTCCATGAATTGTCTCAGGCATTAATTCGTTTCCTGTTTCTGAAATGTGCTGGAAAAAAGAGCGTTATTTATTAAATTAGCTGTTTTAAATGCATGACAAAGTATGCACATGACAATAATTAAACAACTGACATGGCTTGGACTACAGGTTAAAGTTCATGAAGCTTTTCAAAACATGTTTTTTTTTTTGGAGGTGCACTGTCCCTTTAAGAGTCCTGTACCTGTTAATATCACATGCTCGCTGAGATCATGAATATTAATTAGGCTACATGACGTTCCCAGATGTGTTTGGCGAGTGAACGCTAGAGCTCATGAATATTAAGTAGGCCACATGACTTTCTCTTCAGGAAGTTTACGTTACCGTCCTCATTAATATTCATGAGGTAAGCCTTCGCTACTGTAGCGTTCGATGGCGGGATGTTTGTGATCTGAATGGCTGAAGTAGCAGATTCTTGTTTTCTAGGGTTTGATTTCAGCACGCAACAGGTAGAAACACACACACACACACGCTTTTAATGAAGAGGGGTGTTTTTAAATACACATGTCAGTGTCTATATTGCATTGTAAGAGATGTTGTACTGGAGAAATAATTGCATGATGTTTTATGTGACACTTTACGAAAAGCTGTGTAGTAGTGATGTATTTACCATGATATGTACGAGATACTTAAAGTTATTTTTAAAAGATACCACACTAATACTATGGTACATGTGCACAAAAAACATTAAAGTACCATGAAATTGTTCTTTGTACTTTGTTACAAAACGCATTCAGACAATCATAATGAAGATGCTTAGAAAGAGCTTTAAATGCACATTTAGTTTTATTATGTGTGTGTAATCAATGCACCAGCACTGAGATTAATGGTCAATCAGTGGCTCTTCAGTGACCTTTGGTCTCTCAGAATCTTTGGTTAGATATTTGTGTTGACCCACTGATCATGATTACAGATCACCTAGTGATTTGACAACAGAAATCACTAAAGGCACAATGTGTAAGATTTTTGTATTATCCAAAAACCACTAGAACAGTGTTAAATATTTTGTTGACTTATGTACTTGAATTATTCCAAATGTTTCCAAGAATGTTTAAATCCAGAGAAATAAGCAATTTTAACCAGGACACGGACCGTGTGTGTGCGTCGCCTATCAATGACATCATACCCGCGTTACCCTCGATTTCCGGTTTTATTTTGTAGAATGGAAGCACCAAAGCCGCTTTAATATATGATGTGTTTTATTAGACAGGAGAGCAACTGTTCATGATCATTCATGCACAGAAAACTGATCATTGTTCTCCAGCTCAACACAGTTAGTCTTATCATTTAAATTCTTGATTTACCGCGAGTACCATGTTTTACCATGCCTAATATTGATCTCTTACTACAGTGTCTCAATAGTCGCATTATAACATAACTTTCAACACACTCAAATGTGTGTATATGATAAAACAGCGCTGCGTTCCCCCACATACACATGAGCGGAAGAAGCAGAAGCACTCGTCTGCGGCAGAATAAAAGCTCCGCCAAATCAAGCCATCAAGACACGCCTTTGTTTTAAACAAGCGACCTCTAGTGGTGAAAATTACATATTGTGCCTTTAAATGAGCCTGTTGTGGGCAACTGGACACATGAAATTGAATTTAATAACATCTTAAAACTTGGGTTCATGATAAAATGCATTCCTTGAATCGACTGGAAGCTGCTTTGGATAAATCATCTGCCAAATGCATAAATGTAAATGCACATTAAACTGATGCAAACTGAACCGTAATGTCCTGATGTTATTGTTTAAGCTGAAAGTGGTGGCTATTGATGGAGCGCTTGAGGTTGTTCACCAGAGCAGCGTCCAGTTTGACAGCGAGCTGCCGGAGTTCAGGTATCACGTTCACTCCATTCTGCCTTGTGTCCAATAACACAGTTGTTTTCCTCAAAAGCCTTCAAGGTTTCTCCCTGTGTGTTTGTGCAGGACTCATGGAGGAGTTCATATCCAGCCAGACCAGCTGACGGTCACGTCTCCAGCGCTCATGTGGGTGAAGGTAAAGCAGCCGGATCGTTTAACACAGATGTATAATCCATGATGACCATGTCTGATGTACAGTGATCGATCTGCTGTTCTGTTTGTGCCGTCGGACCGAAGGCGCTTGACGTCCTCCTGGAGAAAATGAGGAGTGCTGGGTTTGACTTCTCTCGAGTGAGGGCCGTCTCAGGCAGTGGACAGGTGACTCTTAATCATTTATGTAGTAAAATATGCTATTTGATTATCTGAAATAAATCATACCTCATAATGATGATTAGTATTCTTTAATTGTGAATTTTTGATTTGGGGGGGAATTTGAAGGATTCTCTGTTTTTAAACCTGGTGAAATGTGCAGAATAGAGCTGTGGTTACTAGTCTTATGGTTGATATCTGAAAGCAATCAAATTAGCCAAAACATTCATAAAGAGACACAGATGTGTTGAACTTTGTGATTGACAGACATTTCAAATTCTTAGAACTAGCAAAAAAACAAAAACAAAACAGGTATATTAAAAATGGGTACAAATAGCTTTAGCTTTTTATAAAAATAGCTTTTACAAATTATACTTATTTATAAGTATCTATCCATCATCTATCTATCTATCTATGTCTAAAATGTCTATCTATCTATCTATCCATCCATCCATCCATCCATCCATCCATCCATCGTTCTGTCTATCATTCCATCCATCGTTCTGTCTATTCATCCATCCATCCATCCATCATTCTGTCTATCATTCCATCCATCGTTCTGTCTATCATTCCATCCATCGTTCTATCCATCCATCTATCCATCCATCATTCTGTCTATCCATCCATCCATCGTTCTGTCTATCTATCTATCTATCTATCTATCTATCATTTTATCCATCTATCATTCCATCCATCTATTGTTCCATCAATCCATCCATCATTCTGTCTATCATTCCATCCATCCATCCATCGTTCTGTCTATCATTCCATCCATCGTTCTATCCATCCATCTATCCATCCATCGTTCTGTCTATCATTCCATCCATCGTTCTGTCTATCCATCCATCCACCCATCCATCATTCTGTCTATCATTCCATCCATCCATCCATCCATCCATCCATCATTCTGTCTATCATTCCATCCATCCATCCATCGTTCTGTCTATCCATCCATTCATTCATCCATCCATCATTCTGTCTATCATTCCATCCATCCATCCATCGTTCTGTCCATCCATCCATCCATCCATCCATCCATCGTTCTGTCTATCCATCCATCCATCCATCCATCGTTCTGTCTATCTATCTATCTGTCTATCATTTTATCCATCTATTGTTCCATGCATTCATCCATCGTTCTGTCTATCATTCCATCCATCCATCCATCGTTCTGTCTATCGTTATATCCATCCATCCATCCATCCATCCATCCATCCATCCATCCGTGTGTATATATGTATATAAATTTTTTTTAAATTTTTTATTGTAATGCATAATTTCATATTGAATCTCCAAATGACTGTAGAAAGGCATAAATATGGTATATTTTAAGTGATTATAGCCATTCAACACTACAGTATAATTGAAAGCCATCATTTTTAACATTTAATAGGCTTTAAAAAAATTGCAACTTTTAATTTAAGTGAATTTAAAACAATCTTCACATAAACCTGTTATAATAAATGTCACATTTAGTTATTGTTTTTGTGATCATAATTAAATATTTTTAACAGAATATATTTTGCATGCATGTTTGGACTGAGGCTAGAGCTCATCGATGTAATCTTTGTTCCAGCAACATGGCAGTGTGTTCTGGAGGAAGGGCGCGAGACAAACCCTCAATCATCTGGACCCGCAACAACATTTACACAAGCTTTTACAGGTGATGATGACCACATCAGGACATGCAGCCGTTCTCCTTTATCTGAAGCTTTCAGTGGTCACTGTCCTAATGCCACTCAGACTGTTTGTTTGAGGGTCTAACGTCCAGCATTAATGGTTAATACTTCACCTGATGTATGACGACACAAGAGCTTTCAGAGATTATCTGATGCACGGGGCAGATGTTGTGGAACAGCTCAAATGTGTTTTGTATAAAATCATACATTGCATGACATACATGAAGTGGGCGCATAAAATATGAAGTGTTTTATACTGGTATTACTTATGTATAGTAGTATACACTCACCTAAAGGATTATTAGGAACACCATACTAATACTGTGTTTGACCCCCTTTCGCCTTCAGAACTGCCTTAATTCTACGTGGCATTGATTCAACAAGGTGCTGAAAGCATTCTTTAGAAATGTTGGCCCATATTGATAGGATAGCATCTTGCAGTTGATGGAGATTTGTGGGATGCACATCCAGGGCACGAAGCTCCCGTTCCACCACATCCCAAAGATGCTCTATTGGGTTGAGATCTGGTGACTGTGGGGGCCATTTTAGTACAGTGAACTCATTGTCATGTTCAAGAAACCAATTTGAAATGATTGGAGCTTTGGGACATGGTGCATTATCCTGCTGGAAGTAGCCATCAGAGGATGGGTACATGGTGGTCATAAAGGGATGGACATGGTCAGAAACAATGCTCAGGTAGGCCGTGGCATTTAAACGATGCCCAATTGGCACTAAGGGGCCTAAAGTGTGCCAAGAAAACATCCCCCACACCATTACACCACCACCACCAGCCTGCACAGTGGTAACAAGGCATGATGGATCCATGTTCTCATTCTGTTTACGCCAAATTCTGACTCTACCATCTGAATGTCTCAACAGAAATCGAGACTCATCAGACCAGGCAACATTTTTCCAGTCTTCAACTGTCCAATTTTGGTGAGCTCGTGCAAATTGTAGCCTCTTTTTCCTATTTGTAGTGGAGATGAGTGGTACCCGGTGGGGTCTTCTGCTGTTGTAGCCCATCCGCCTCAAGGTTGTGCGTGTTGTGGCTTCACAAATGCTTTGCTGCATATCTCGGTTGTAACGAGTGGTTATTTCAGTCAAAGTTGCTCTTCTATCAGCTTGAATCAGTCGGCCCATTCTCCTCTGACCTCTAGCATCAACAAGGCATTTTCGCCCACAGGACTGCCGCATACTGGATGTTTTTCCCTTTTCACACCATTCTTTGTAAACTCTAGAAATGGTTGTGCGTGAAAATCCCAGTAACTGAGCAGATTGTGAAATACTCAGACCGGCCCGTCTGGCACCAACAACCATGCCACGCTCAAAATTGCTTAAATCACCTTTCTTTCCCATTCTGACATTCAGTTTGGAGTTCAGGAGATTGTCTTGACCAGGACCACACCCCTAAATGCATTGAAGCAACTGCCATGTGATTGGTTGATTAGATAATTGCATTAAGGAGAAATTGAACAGGTGTTCCTAATAATCCTTTAGGTGAGTGTATATGTGTATTGTGTAAGTCGTCAGTGGGTTGTGTCTGCGGTAGGACGGTTTTGCGGTGCAGGACAGTCCGGTTTGGATGGACTCCAGTACGTCAGATCAGTGTCAGGATCTGGAGGCGGCAGTAGGAGGTGCTCAAAGTCTCGCTGACATCACTGGATCACGAGCCTATGAGGTGCATTTAACCCTGACCTCTGTGTTATTTATATTATCTATTATTAAATTATTAATAATAATATTAATAATTTGAGATTTTCTTTATTTGTCAAACAGCGCTTCACTGGAAATCAGATTGCAAAGATTTATCGCCTGAAGCCGAATGAATTCAGTGAGTCGGAGGTAAAACTCAATGCACACACACATGTCTGATCAATAAAACACTCTCAAGAATGATATATAAAGCTGGACATAAAAAGAGACAAGCCCTTCAGTTTGTTTATTTCTTTTGGGAAATAAATCAACATAGGAAAGATCAATCTATTTTAATATACGTTATATACATAGCGTGCTGAATTATTAGGCATGTTGATTTTCTAATCATATTTTTTTCCCAGGCACATTTTACCAATTCCAAACCACATTAATCTTAATAACTACTATTAATTTTGTATTTAAGCATTTATAAGTGATCTATAATTGTTCATGAAGGCTGGAAATGAAAAACGCCTTATATTCAGATGTGCAGAATTATTAGGCATGTTTTCTTTTACAGATAAAATGAGCCAAAAAAGAGATTTAACTCCGACTGAGAAGACAAACATTATTAAATGCTCATGAGAAGGATGCAATACTAATGCAATACTAGACCTGCAGTTAAGGCCTGACCACTGGACAGTGAAATGCTCATTGGGTCAGCAGGGTCAGACAAAAACAGGTGGAGAAGGAAAGACACGTTACCTGCAAAAGAATTACGCTGAAGAATGAAGTGTGAAACCATCAGGAACCCTTTAGTCTCCAGCGCCACCATTTTCCAGAACTGAACCCACCTGGAATCTCCAGAAGTGTGTCAGGATCTCAGAGACTAACTGACCCCCACTTCATAAGAATCACAAGCTGGAGTGTTGTAAAACACATGAAGACTGGTTTTTACAGGCTTTATATACAGATAGGTTGAGAGGACCAGCACCACATCCTCTCGTACCACTGTTTGAAGAATTCATCTTCCAGAATCTGGCGGTAAGTTTTGGGAGTTCATTTTTAGTCCACCGCTGCAAAACGGACTTCAGGATAGGAGATGGGCTAAAAATGACACCTTGCACTTCTGGAGACTCCAGGTAGGTTCAGTTCTGGAAAATGGTGGCGCTGGAGACTAAAGGGTTCCTGATGGTTTCACACTTCATTCTTCAGCGTAATTCTTTTGCAGGTAACGTGTCTTTCCTTCTCCACCTGTTTTTGTCTGACCCTGCTGACCCAATGAGCATTTCACTGTCCAGTGGTCAGGCCTTAACTGCAGGTCTAGTATTGCATTAGTATTGCATCCTTCTTATGAGCATTTAATAATGTTTGTCTTCTCAGTCGGAGTTAAATCTCTTTTTTGGCTCATTTTATCTGTAAAAGAAAACATGCCTAATAAATCTGCACATCTGAATATAAGGCGTTTTTCATTTCCAGCCTTCATGAACAATTATAGATCACTTATAAATGCTTAAATACAAAATTAATAGTAGTTATTAAGATTAATGTGGTTTGGAATTGGTAAAATGTGCCTGGAAAAAAAATATGATCAGAAAATCAACGTGCCTAATAATTCAGCACGCAGTGTATATTTATATATTTAAATAATTATTAGTAAATGATTATAAAATTATCTATATATGTGTATGTATGCATGTATTTTTATAAAAACAGAATATTTTTAATAATTATTATAGCATTTAAATGAATAATTGTTTTATAAAATAGTTATTTATAATATAAAAATACATTTTATTTATTTATGTACATATATTAGCAATAAATGGATAAATATTCCTCTCTCTCTCTCTATATATATATATATATATATACATACTGTATGTGTGTGTTTGCATATGTAATTATTTGATATAGAATTTATGCAAATTAAAACATATGATCTTATATAAAGTATATTTTTATCAAAACAAAATAATTATTTATTATCGAATTTAATAATTTCTTTACAAAATATTTATTTATTTTTAATATTTATTTGATTGATATATAAACAATTAAAACCGGTATAAACGCTTTGTTTCAATAATAAATATTCATCATGATATTGTTTTATTTTAAAATGTAAATATTCATTTTAATTAATTAGCTGTAAACAGATTGTTTTAGTAATGAATAAATAATCATTATATGATTTGAATTCATGCATTAATTGAGCTAAACTAACGAGCGTTGAGCGTTTCCTGCCAGTAATTCAACCTCAGCACTGATTCCCAGTGGGACGAGCATCAATATTTGGTGTAATGATGTAATCCGGTGTCTTTTTCAGAGAATATCTCTGATCAGCAGTTTCGCGTCAACGCTGTTCCTGGGCGACTACGCGCCGATCGACTACAGCGACGGTACTTTCCTTCAGCTGTGTTTTTGCTCCGGAAGGATCGGGCAGTATTTCATGTGCCGTTGGATTGACCTCCGTCCCTCTCTCTGTCCCTCTCTCTGTCCTCTGATCGCATTTACTATGTCAAGAAATGATGCATTATAAATAACCCACTGATGACTTTCCTGCAGATTATTTTCCCAGTCAAATCCGCTGTGAATATAAATGTGTGATCAGATGAAGAAGTTTGCCGTCCGTTATGAGCTGGAACATTGAAGTGTGAATTATTAAGAAGCTCTTTCTGTACCTGACTCTCACACCGTCTGATCACGTGTGTGTCTCTTTACATGAAGGCTCTGGGATGAATCTGATGGACATCTGTAAGAAGCGGTGGTCTCTGGCTTGTCTGAACGCCACAGCGCCGCAGTTGGCTGAGAAGCTCGGCGACCTCACGCCGTCCACAGCGGTTCTGGTGATTTAGATGTTTTTACTGTGCTGAACTTTGACAGCCAATCTTTCTCAGACGCCGCGAGGCCTGAAGTGATGAACCGTTTGTCTCTTTCCCAGGGTTGTGTGTCTCCGTATTACACTGAGCGCTACGGGTTTCCTCAGAGCTGTAGAGTCGTGGCCTTCACTGGAGACAACCCTGGTAAAACCTGCACGTCTTCTGTCATTCTGTGTTCAACGTGTCACAAATGGACCAGCCTTGGCTCAGAAAATCATCATATGGAACGAATGTGTGATGCATACATGATTTTACAGTGTCACTGATAAGATCTGACTGTAGATGGCAGCAACAACACACGAATACATCTCACATGCAGCCTTTCCAACAAACACAAGTGTGTGTGTGTGTATATATAAAATAAAAAAGTTAAAATATTAATAAATACATAAAATCATATAGACATTTAAAAAAACTAAAACTAATAAAAATGACAAACAACTAAATTACTAAAACATTAACTTAAATTAAAAATGAACAGAAAAAAAATATAAGATGATTGTAAAATCAATTGTAATTTGTATTTTTTATATATATATATAAAATATAATACAAATTAAAAAATTAAAATATTTTTTAAAAATCATATAGACATTAAACTAAATTACTAAAACCTTAAGTTAACTTAAATATTAAAACTGAAAACATAAAAATACAAACAAATGAAAAATATTAATAAAATCTCTAGAACTGAAAAAAAAAAAAAAAAAATGACACGAACAGCAAAATTACTAAAACATTAACTTGAATTAAAATTATTAGACAAATATATATAAAGTATATATAAGATTGTTAAAATAAATTGTTTTGTTTTTTTAATTAAAAAATCTCATATAGACATATTTTTGAAAATTACTAAATCTTTAACCTAACGTAAAAATGAAAACAAAATAAAAAAATACAAACAAATTAAAAAATATTAATAAAATCTCTCAATGATGCTAAAATAACTGAAATAAAAATTGGGGAAACAAAACACATTTTTAAAAAAACTAATGAAAATGACAAAAACACTATCAGAATTACTAAAAAAAATGTGTTTGAATTAAAATTAATAGAAAAATATATATATACAGTGTATATAAGATTGGTAAAATAAATTGTATTTTTTTAAATATAATTATATATAATATATAAAATAATATTATAATATATTAAATGTTTAAATAAAATGTAATGTTTACACTTACACATGTATTCAATAATTCTCATATTTATTGCACACACACACGCACACACACACACACACATGTATATTATATTAGAAGTATAACTTGTAATTAGGTTCATATGTCTTCTAAACACGTGTTCATGATAATGGCATTATAATTTTGTGGAACTTATGCAGAAAAAGGCCCCGAGTGAATTAATCTTAATTAATATTTCCCAAACGTTTTTGTCAGCCGAACCCCTTCGAGATCAAATATCCCCCTGAGATTTTAATTTAATATTTCAATAATTGAACAGCACATTTGCATGTTCACGGTTCTCTGGGTAATGGGCACATAAACAAATAATATATCTCATCTTTTATTTTAACATTATTTATTTAATTTGACATTTGGATGGTTTAATTGATTATGAGCACATGGCAGAATGACTAAAACAAACTAAAGTTAAGATGAAAATTGTAAATATAAAACTAAAGTATTAATAAATACTATAATAATATATCAGTAATACTAAAATAACACTGGACAGCGGATGGACTGAGTGTTTTATATTTCATTTATGAAGGAGGAGGTTATTTTATGAAACATCTGCGTTTCATCTGATGTTAAGTTAGCGCTTCCATTTTTCCAGAAAGTGCTGAAATGTTTTGTTTTTTTCTCGGCTCCATCCTGATGCATTAAAATGAGGATTCTGGGATCATTTCTCTCAGGCGCTGAAGCTCCGGTGTTTTATTGAACTTTTAGATTCTGACCACCTGTGATTAAATCTGAACGAGTCGCTCCAGATTACAGCAGGGAAGAGACGTCAGCGGACACACACGCGTAACTGTGTTAGCCTAACCCCATTACACTCCCGTATCAGACGCCTTGATCAGGTTTATGACGTCCTCCGAGACAGATGCTTCTGTTGTCAAACAGCAGATGTGTCGAGACTAGGGAAGAAGGTTTTATTTGTTTGATTTAAGGAGGAGAAATGTTTTCTGTGGTTCCAGGGTCTCTGGCGGGGATGAGGCTACAGGAGGGAGATCTAGCGGTGAGTGTTTTACTAATAAACATATGAAAATACTCTACATTATTAGGGGCCAAACACCTAGTGAAAAGTTATAACATGTTGCACACATTCACAACAGGTCACTTTTGGTCCGCTACACAACATAAAAGTTGTTATATGTGCTTATAACTTCTCAATAATATCGTCTTCGCCTGCTGGTGAAAAGTATTGTGGGGTTCAATCTTCAATCTTAAATCTATAGTTAACTAATCAAATGCAGTAATAAACTTTAACTGACATAAATTGGAATTTTATTTCAGCAACATTTCTCATTTTCATAAAAATGAGTTAATATGTACTAAACTTTTGTTACTAAAATAACTAAAACTGAAATAAAATGAACAAAAGCTATATAGACATTTAAAAAATATTAAAATGAACAAATTTAATTAAAATGAAAAAACATTACTGAAACGAATTAAAAAATATAACAGATATTTAAAAAAATCATTAGATATTTAAAAAAACTAATAATAATGACAAAAACTTTAACTTCAATAAAAAAATTAAAATACAAACTAAACATTTCTCAGATACTAAAATAACTAAAACTGAAATAAAAAAATTAAATGGACATTTAAAAAAAATCTAATAAAAATGACAAAATACAACAAAATTACTAAATCTTTAACTTAAAAATGACAAAAAACTAAAAATACAAGCTAATTGAAAATATTAATAAAATCTCTCGATACTAAAATAGCTAAAACTGAAATAAAAATGTTAAAAATCAGACATAATTAAAAAACAAATCTAATAATAATAACAAAAACATAAAATGACTAAACCTTTAACTTCAATAAAAAATGATAATATAAAAAATATAAAAATATATACTAATTAAAAATAATATTTAAATCTCTCAATGATACTAAAATAACTAAAACTGAAATAAAAATTAAATGGATATTTTACAAAACAAAAACTAATACAAATGACAAAAACAAAATGACTAAAACTTTAACTTAAATAAAAAATAACATAAAAAATATAAAAATACATACTAATTAAAAATAATAATACAATCTCTTAATGATACTAAAATAACTAAATTAAAAATGTACAAAATTAAATAGACATTTAAAATAACACAAACTAATAAAAATGGCAAAAATTACTAAAACATTCTTAAAATAAATATAAAAATACATACTAATTAAAAAATAATATTTAAATCTCCTGATACTGAAATAAAAATGAAATGGATATTTTTAAAAAAACAAAAACTAATAAAAAAATAGCAGAAACCACAAAACAAAGATAAAACAGAAAATATACAAATAAAAACGAATTAAAAATATTACTAAAATGTCTCACTGATTCTTGAAATCGTAGTCCGACTATCCGTTGATTCTTTTCCTGTGTTTAAGCTCCAGTGTTTCTGCCGTCACTGTTTTTGGACTCATAAATACAGCTTGGATTTATATTTCTAAAATGAAATGCTGCAAATTTCTGATTTACATGCTGTGTGACTGATGAGCGTGTCAAAATATCAAAGCCTGGATTCCTGTCGACGTGTCCATCATTACACTCGTCACATGACAGCATCCGTGAGTTCCATCAAGCTCTTAAATGATGAATCACGTCTCTTCATAAATCATTTCAGCCTCTTTCATCCTACACCGTTTGAATGTATATTAGCACGGACACTTATGGATGCTTGCATTAGGCTTGATTCTGTTGATGAAATAGTTCGAGAGTGGATGGAAAACCTGAAACTTTTACATAATGAGGCGTAGAATGGGCAATTTTGCATTTTGTTGTATAAACAGATTCAGTGGCCATTGTGATTGTGATGGACTTTCTCAGCTAACAGGGAACGTTCTCTGAACGTTCTGGCAAGGTTTTGAACAAACGTTCTTCCAGTAACGTTAATAGAATGTTATCTGGATATCGTTCATGGAATGTTTTTAAATGTTCGGAATGTTCAGAGAACATTCAAAAGTAACAGTGTTTGAAGAATAATCAAATGGAATGTTCCCTTAATGTTCATGTAATCAAGAAAAAAACGTTTTTAAAACGTTTAAAAACAACATTAAGGGAATGTTCAGAAATAACGTTCTCATATGAACGTTAGCTGTGTTAGTGTTGTGATGTTGTTCTGGATTCTCTATCCAGGTCAGTTTGGGCACCAGTGATACGGTTTTCCTGTGGATCCAGGATCCCAAACCCACCATCGAGGGCCACATCTTCTGTAACCCGGTGGACTGCAGCGCGTACATGGCTTTGATATGGTAAAACACACACAGGGCGTATGTTACTGTCACACTGACAAAACCACAGTTCAGATCCTGCTCTTATGCTCGCTTTACAATACCAAAATGGTCAAGAACATGTTATTTTGCTGGTCATATTTCAATACAACTGTTCACTGTTAGTTCATGGTCAGGTCCTTTAAATATAGTAACAAATACAACTTTTGATTTTTATAATGCATTAATCAATACTTTAGAAGTATTTTTCAGTGTTAGTTCATATTAATGTAGTTAACTAATGTTAACAAATTAAACCTTATTACAATAAAAACAGTAACACTTTATAATAGAGTAAATAGAGTCATGAGAATCATGAAAAATCTGAACCCATTACAGTAATGAGAATTTGAGAGAAATAAGTCTGAAAAAAAGATTATATTATATAAAGATTATATTGCTAGTATGTCTAGTACTGGTACTTAAATGTTTTATCTTGCACTTGATGGTATTGATTTTTATTAATGTAGTGAACAAATTAAGGCAATGTGAACAACAAATATTAGATTTTTTTAAATTGCTTGTAATATCTTTGATTTATTCAGATTTAAAAAAAAGCGTATAATAGTCATTTTTGTTTGTTATAGACAATTAATATTGATGAGAATTACAAAAAAACTCAAAAGTAAAGCATTTTATAGAAAAGTCATGGGACATTAGGGGTAAAAGTTTTAATGGTCGTAAAAAAAGAGGCTTATTTATATTTTATATTTATATAATATAATTATTTTATCTCAATCACATCATTTACTTTGTTTGTTCTCATTATTTTCAGTGACATTAAATATATACACTGATCAGGCATAACATCCTAATATTGTGTTGGTCCCCTTTTGCTGCCAAAACAGCCCTGACCCGTCGAGGCATGGACTCCACTAGACCCCTGAAGGTGTGCTGTGGTATCTGGCACCAAGATGTTAGCAGCAGATCCTTTAAGTCCTGTAAGTTGCGAGGTGGAGCCTCCATGGATCGGACTTGTTTGTTCAGCACATCCCACAGATGCTCGATTGGATTGAGATCTGGGGAATTTGGAGGCCAAGTCAACACCTCAAACTCGTTGTTGTGCTCCTCAAACCATTCCTGAACCATTTCTGCTTTGTGTCAGGAGCATTATCCTGCTGAAAGAGCCACAGCCACCAGGGAATACCGTTTCCATGAAAGGGTGTACATGGTCTGCAACAATGCTTAGGTAGGTGGTACGTGTCAAAGTAACATCCACATGGATGGCAGGACCCAAGGTTTCCCAGCAGAACATTGCCCAAAGCATCACACTGCCTCCGCCGGCTTGCCTTCTTCCCATAGTGCATCCTGGTGCCATGTGTTCCCCTGGTAAGCCACGCACACGCACCCGGCCATCCACGTGTTGTAAAAGAACACGTGATTCATCAGACCAGGCCACCTTCTTCCATTGCTCCGTGGTCCAGTTCTGATGCTCACGTGCCACTGTTGGTGCTTTCGGCGGTGGACAGGGGTCAGCATGGGCACCCTGACTGGTCAGCGGCTATGCAGCCCCATACACAACAAACTGAGATGCACTGTGTATTCTGACACCTTTCTATCAGAACTAGCATTAACTTCTTGAGCAATTTGAGCTCCAGTAGCTCGTCTGTTTGATCAGACCACACGGGCCAGACTTCGCTCCCCACGTGCATCAATGAGCCTTGGCCGCCCATGACCCTGTCTCCGGTTCTCCACTGTTCCTTCCTTGGAGCACTTTTGATAGATCCTGACCACTGCAGACCGGGAACACCCCACAAGAGCTGCAGTTTTGGAGATGCTCTGACCCAGTCGTCTAGCCATCACAATTTGGCCCTTGTCAAACTCGCTCAAATCCTTACGCTTGCCCATTTTTCCTGCTTCTAACACATCAACTTTGAGGACAAAATGTTCTCTTGTTGCCTAATATATCCCACCCACTAACAGGAGCCGTGATGAAGAGATAATCAGTGTTATTCACTTCACCTGTCATAATGTTATGCCTGATCGGTGTATATGTATGTATATATATATATATATATATATATATATATATATATATATAATATATATATATACAATTATATTATATATTTTTCTTAAAAAAATGTTATATATATATATTTTTTCCTCGATTTTGGGGTTGACATATGACATATGACATTCTCAGTTTCTGTGTTTAATGTCTAGTGCACTCGTGTGTTTGATCTGCTCTATAAGTGTTTGACAGAGAAACTGATGTTGTGTCATAATTCAGTGTGCTTAAGGAATAACCTCAACACTTGACTCTCAGATCCCCGTCCTACACACAGCTGAACACTTTCTTCACTTCAGTGTTTGGGAAATAAACACAAGAGTAAATGTAAATGTTCTCCACTGACCTTGTTGCATTTTTGAAATGACGTTTAAGTGTTTTTCTTTACATGAGAGACGGCGACATCTGTGGAGCTTTACCTGTCAAGGCTGAATGTATAAAAAGCGTAAATGTACTTCTTCCCGAGGATGTGAAATTGTTTCCTGAGTTGAAGGGAAGCCAGCTCTCGCATAAGTGCTACATTTCTTCTTTTCGCTTTGGATGAAATGAAAATTTACCTCATTTACAACCTCATTTATGTCAGTCTGTCAGACGAGAGGAAAAGAGCCGTATTCACACCGTTCAAAGGCAGA
Organism: Rhinogobio ventralis; assembly: GCA_039654625.1. NCBI lineage: Eukaryota > Metazoa > Chordata > Actinopteri > Cypriniformes > Gobionidae > Rhinogobio > Rhinogobio ventralis. The sequence goes on from CM077214.1 coordinate 31,436,949, forward strand.
AAGTTTCAGTTTGAAGACGTCACAGTCACCAGTTCTTGTGTTTAACCTGAAACTCTTCTCTTGTGTCTCACAGCTTTAAAAACGGCTCTTTCACGAGAGAGAGGATTCGGAATGAATGTGCTGGAGGATCATGGGAACGTTTCTCCAGCGCTTTGAGCTCCACGCCGATGGGAAACAATGGAAATTTAGGTTATTAAATATTGTAGATACCAGGGTTATTGGTACACTAAAACCATAAAAACACTTTCGTTACTTGAATTAAAAATACAATTAAATATAAACAACTTATTTTATTTCAGCTCGTTGCCAAATAACAATTTATTTCTCATTTAGATTTTGTTTAACTTCATGTATTAAAATAACTAAAATTCAAACTGAAACAAAAAATTAAAAAATATATACAGATTAAAAAAAATAAAATAAATAAAAAATGACAAAAACACAACAAAATTACTAAAACAATAAAAAACACTTTTATTCAATTTACTTGAATTAAAAATAAAAAATAAAATGTATTACATTTTTTATATATAAATAACTTATTTTATTTCAGCTTGTTACCAAAGCAAAATTTCTCATTTTAATTTAGTTTAATTTAATAAATTTAATAAAATTAATAAGATTAATAAAAATTCATACAGATTTCTAAAATAAATAAAAATGACAAAAACACAACAAAATAACTAAATTACTAAAACCATAAAAAAACATTTTTGTTACTTGAAATAAAATACATTTTAACTGAAATAAAATCAGTTAAAAAAAATTATATTTTATTTAATTTCATTTTCCAAAGCAGCATTCTCATTGTCATTCAAATTAACTTGATGTATTAAAATAACTAAAACTGAAATAAAATTAATAAAACATATATAGACATATTTAAAAAATAAAATAAAATAAAAAAACACAACAAAATAATTAAAACCATTTCCATTGTGATTAAATAAAATAAATGATAGCTGCCATAAAATCAGTTAACATTTATTATATATTATTTTATTTCAGCTCATTTTTCAAAGCAACATTTCTCATTTTCATTTAGTTTTACTTAATTAAATAATTAAAATTAAAGCTAAAGAAGACAAAAAACAAAGTAACATTAATAGAATTTCATGTGTTAAAACAATTATAAAGAATATTTAAAAAATGGTATATAATAATATATAAAAATATGTAAAATATACATATTTAAATATATTAAATACAGTATCTCAATGATACTGTATCACTCAGCCAATGACGGGACTCTGTGTTCGTATTTAATCTAAAACATTAGTGATGATGGCGTCCATATGCTTCTCACGCGACCCTGCCGTCTCACATGGGTAGTTAATCAATGAAGTCGTGCCGTTTGTCCTTGTCCTGATGTGTGTGTGTTTCCAGGCATGTATTTTGACGTGATGGAGATTACGCCTCCCGCCGCCGGTGTTCACAGGTTTAATGCTGAAGGTCAAAGGGTGAGTCACCGAATGGGCGTGCTGTAAACAAGACGCACTGCTCGCTACAGATTAATTTACCCTTTTCTGCTTCATTTACTTCAGCTGAACAGGTTTGCAAATATTTCCACTGATCAGATAATTGCTTAATTTGTGCTAATTGGGTCACAGTTCAGTTCACCTGCTGTAAGATGCTCATTAACCCTCCAGCAGTTGCACCGACTGTGATTTAGTTCTTTCTGTGGTATTTTCAGAACAACTATTTTTCATGAAAACACATGCGGGTCACATTTCACCCTAAACTTTAGGGTTTTTAGGGGTCCAAACACCTAAGATTCTGGAAAAAAATGACAGGTGCATTGCTACTCAGGCACACACACACCCGTCGGACACTAGGTGGCGCTGTAATCAGGCTATTTGCATATTTGCATCTCTGATTCTATTTCCGCCTATGTATTTTTTTAAACTCCTCCTAGGCTGTTGGTCTGATCTTCATCAAAATAGCCACACAATAGCTAGGGACAGTGTGTACACATAAAAAGGTATTATGTTTTATTTAGCAAGCATGTAATCACTTGAAAAAAGACCATTTACAGTCAATACAGGCAATTTCCTAAGGAAATATACGTGGTTTTTAAAGGCTTTTTTCACCTTTATAACAGTTAAAGCAATGTCCATAAAAGTTTCCATGCTTCTTTATAATCGTGACGCATGTGCACACCCAATTTCGTTAAGTTCTACGCAAATCATGCAAGAAGAGGGACATTTTTTGCCATAGAAATACAGCATTTTGACACTTTTTTTTAACAGTTATAGCCCCGCCTATGGACTGATCTCCATAAAAGTTTGCATGCTTCTTTAGAATCATGTGCCGCATGTGCTCAGCTAATGATGCAAAGTTCTGAGTTTTCGTTTAGGAATGATAGGCTTTTGGGTGGACGTGGCCACGCCTATTTTCTAAATGACCCTGCTATAGCTGTCTAAAGGCAAAAGTTCAACATTTTGTTTGATAATTATTGACCTAGAGAGTCCCGAATTGTGCCACAGTGGTTTTATAGAGGTTGAGCCAAAAACCTAGGACTAGTTCGCCAAAGTTGGTTTTTGAAATAATCTCCCAATATTTCATGAACGATTCGATTGACAGCGGCGGTCCCAGAGCCGAAGTTGCTCAGAATGAGGAGTTCTACCATGCTATATGAATGTTGTTGGCGTGTGCGAAAAATCGTGTGATATACAATCCTTTACGCACGTGAAAAACGCGAAGGCACCCCCCTGTGGCCGATTTCTTTCAAATTTCTCACATGCCTCTAGGGCCGTGAGTCAAACAATCCCAGCGAGTTTTGTTCCTATCGGTGTCAGTTAACCTTGTCTGATAGCTGCTCAAACTTCATTGGCCGCCGCCAGCCGCATTTTTCGAGATACGCAAATGTGCTCAAAGGCAGTCTTAGCACCTTAGACAAAGACGCTGCATGCCAATTTTCAAGTCAATCAGACTTAGCGTTGCGTAGTTATAGCCATTGTTATGTTTTTTTGGTGTTAGTTTGGTGAAAATATCTCATTCCGTTCACAAGTTATAGCCATTTTAGTAAATGTGGCTCCGCCCACTTCAAACGTTTTGGCGGCCCTTAGAGACTGTGAATCAAAATTCAACTTTTTTGATAATTATTGACAAGCAGACTTCAGAGAATCTTGCTGCACTAATTTGGTTTCGATCAGATCAAGAACCTAGGACTAGTTCCCAAAACTAGGTTTTTCAAACAATCCAAATCCCCAAAATGTTGAATCTTCACGTTAACAGAACTTGTCACACAAAGACAACAGGGCACTCTGAATTTTGTAAAATTTCACCAAAGCTACAACTAAATTCTGTAACTCTGTAACCGAATGATCCATAAAGTTGAAAATTGGTATGCATCTTCTTTGGCGGACATCCTAACATATCCTCTAAAATGACTTGGGTACTTAAATTGTCTGCCAGCATGTATTTATTTATATGCATTACAGTAATGGCAATTTTGTGATTGTGTTTAATTGTCATCAAAATAATATCTCTGTGAAAGAACCTTAATGGTCTTAAAAACAGGCTTCATTTTATTAACTATAAATCTATTATATATCATTATTTCTGTGATTTTGAGGTGAACTATGATATGTTTTGACAGGTTCATGAGATTCAGGGTTCTTGAGTTTTATGGTTCTATAGAAAAGTTATTGAAGTTTTCTTTATAGGTTTTTCTGTGTTTTGGTTTCTGGTTTGTTTCAAGCACCAGAACAGATTTACTAAACAAGAACTAGACATTTCCTGTCTGTAAAACCTTACTGGTTCTAAGTGGAATCTGTATTATTACAGCACGGGCTGGTTAAAGCACAAACCCAGTTCTGAGGTTGCTCAGTGTTCATCTGTGGGAATGTTGCCGTCAGACTCAAAGAATGCTTTATGGGAGCAGGAACAGTCTCTGGTTACCTGAAGCCTGTCTTTGTGTTTGCTCTTGCACAGGTAGCTGCCTTTGACCGCAAGGTGGAAATCCGAGCCCTGGTTGAAGGACAGTTCTTGGCCAAACGAGTTCATGCCGAAAAGCTGGGCTACAAGATCAGTAAGTGTCTGATCTCCATCTCGTGTTCTCACTGTTGTTGTCTTGTCTTTGAGTGAGTTATCTCTCAATCATTAGTGGTACCTATATTACCTTAGCAACTGCATAACAAAACCTTAGCAACCGCATGGCAACATGCTGAAACCACAATAGCATAGCAACACCTTAGCAACCGTATGGCAACATGCTGAAACCACAACAGCAACCACATTGCAGCAATTGCATAGCAACACCCTAGACACTGCATGGCAACATGCTAAAAACCCACCTATATTACCTTAGCAACTGCATAGCAACACCTTAGCAACTGTATGGCAACATGGTAAAATTGACCTATTTTACCATAGCAACCACACAACAACATGCTTAAACGGCAACAGTAACAGCATAGCAACAACCACATAGCAACTCCCTAGCAAACACATGGCAACATACTAAAACCCAACTATATTACCCAAGAAATCACATTGCAACATGCTGAAACTACAGCAGCAAATGCATAGCAACACCTTAGCAACCACATGGCAGTGTGCTAAAACTCACCTATATTACCTTTGCAACTTCATGGCAACATGCTGAAACCACAACAGCAACTGCATGGCAACACCCTAGAAACTGCATTGCAACAAGCTAAAATCTACTTAACATGCTTAAACTACAGCAGCAACAGCATAGCAACCAGACAACAAAATGCTAAAGCCCATCTGTATTACTTTAGAATCCGCATAGCAACAACCTGTAAACTGCATGCTAATACCCACCTATTTTACCTTAGCAACCACATGGCAATGTACAGAAAACGCTTCTGCAACTGTATGGCAACAACTGCATAGCAACACCCTAGCAACCACATGCTAATATGCTAAAACACACCTATATTACCTTAGCAACCATATTGCAACACAACCGCATAGCAGCACCCTAGCAACCACATGAAAATGTGCTAAAACACACCTATATTACCTTAGCAACCATATTGCAACACAACCGCATAGCAGCACCCTAGCAACCACATGAAAATGTGCTAAAACACACCTATATTACCTTAGCAACCACATAGAAACACCCTAGCAACCACATGACAGTGTGTTAAAACCCACCTATATTATCTTAGCAACCGCATAGCAACACCCTAGCAACCACATGGCAATGTGCTAAAACCCATCAGTCTTTTGTTGTAGTTTAGACATGTATTTAAGGTTCTTCTCATTCTTTGCTCTTTTCACTCCTGAATGAGTGTCTACTGTATGTGAATAGCTCATGTCCTCCAGCGACTGTGTGCCGTTTGTGAGTTTCTAGGCTGTATATGAAGTGCCAGCGTGTCTCTGTGAGCGGCGCTCATTTCTTGCCCTCTGTTGTGTGGCGGCGAGCGAGGCGCGGGTGATTATATGATGAAGCGGGACTCTGGCTGCCAAGAGCCACAGAAACAAACACGCTTTAATTAAAATCCCATCAGCCACTGAGCACCAGGAATTTACTCCTCGCCTGAAAGAAGTTCCCCTGATTATTGGCTGACCCGCTCATGGCTCGCCCCGCTGTTAGAGGAAGATCAGCGCTGAGAAGCAGAGCTGCACGACTCAAAACTTTCACCAATCATGGTTAATATTCGCTCATGTTTATGCAGATGTGTGTTTACACATCAATAGATAATTAGTACCATTTTTAGGTCACTGACATTATTTCAGAGGGGTAACATCATGTAATTCTTTTATCATTTTTAAAAATGTATAAAATAACATTATAAAACATTATTATGCCATATATTATACCATTCAAAAGTTTAAAGTCAGTAAGAAATTCACACTTTTATTCAGCAAGGAAGCATTAAATTGACTGTAATGAAATGAATGAGTAATGAAAATTCAGCTTTGATCACAGGAATAAATTACACTTTACTATATATTCACATAGAGAACAGCTGATTTACATTGCAATAATATTTCTAATTTTTTACTGTATTTTTGATCGAATAAATGCAGCCTTGGTGAGCAAGAAGAGACTTGAAACACATTAAAAAAATCTTACAAACCCCAAATTTTGATTGACAGTGTACACTCACCTAAAGGATTATTAGGAACACCCGTTCAATTTCTCATTAATGCAATTATCTAATCAACCAATCACATGGCAGTTGCTTCAATGCATTTAGGGGTGTGGTCCTGGTCAAGACAATCTCCTGAACTCCAAACTGAATGTCAGAATGGGAAAGAAAGGTGATTTAAGCAATTTTGAGCGTGGCATGGTTGTTGGTGCCAGACGGGCCGGTCTGAGTATTTCACAATCTGCTCAGTTACTGGGATTTTCACGCACAACCATTTCTAGAGTTTACAAAGAATGGTGTGAAAAGGGAAAAACATCCAGTATGCGGCAGTCCTGTGGGCGAAAATGCCTTGTTGATGCTAGAGGTCAGAGGAGAATGGGCCGACTGATTCAAGCTGATAGAAGAGCAACTTTGACTGAAATAACCACTCGTTACAACCGAGGTATGCAGCAAAGCATTTGTGAAGCCACAACACGCACAACCTTGAGGCGGATGGGCTACAACAGCAGAAGACCCCACCGGGTACCACTCATCTCCACTACAAATAGGAAAAAGAGGCTACAATTTGCACGAGCTCACCAAAATTGGACAGTTGAAGACTGGAAAAATGTTGCCTGTTCTGATGAGTCTCGATTTCTGTTGAGACATTCAGATGGTAGAGTCAGAATTTGGCATAAACAGAATTAGAACATGGATCCATCATGCCTTGTTACCACTGTGCAGGCTGGTGGTGGTGGTGTAATGGTGTGGGGGATGTTTTCTTGGCACACTTTAGGCCCGCTTAGTGCCAATTGGGCATCGTTTAAATGCCACGGCCTACCTGAGCATTGTTTCTGACCATGTCCATCCCTTTATGACCACCATGTACCCATCCTCTGATGGCTACTTCCAGCAGGATAATGCACCATGTCACAAAGCTCCAATCATTTCAAATTGGTTTCTTGAACATGACAATGAGTTCACTGTACTAAAATGGCCCCCACAGTCACCAGATCTCAACCCAATAGAGCATCTTTGGGATGTGGTGGAACGGGAGCTTCGTGCCCTGGATGTGCATCCCACAAATCTCCATCAACTGCAAGATGCTATCCTATCAATATGGGCCAACATTTCTAAAGAATGCTTTCAGCACCTTGTTGAATCAATGCCACGTAGAATTAAGGCAGTTCTGAAGGCGAAAGGGGGTCAAACACAGTATTAGTATGGTGTTCCTAATAATCCTTCAGGTGAGTGTATATTATAGATAAATAAAATAAATACTCCTCATGACATCATGCATTTTTAAAGAATTTAATGTTTTTCCTGAATTCCACTATTAATATTAGATCAAAGTTTCTGATCACTCATTAGGCGTCAATGATGTGTAAATGAAGACGATCATGTTTTGATGTTTGACTGTCTGACATCAGAAAGTCTCAGTAAAAGCTGTAGCTTTTGGCTGTAGAAAAATATTTTACTGCATTAATTAACCTTTTTTAATGTTTGTGAATAAAAATATTCATGTTAGTAAATTACCTTATAACAAATGCAACTTTTAATCTTAATAATATTAATTACAGATTAATACATGCTGTAGAAGTATTGCTCATTGTTCGTTCGTGTTAACTAATGAAACCTTTTTGTAAAGTGTTTTGTAGTAGTTTTAATCCAAGCACCCAGCATCTCTTCCACATTCACTCAAATATTTCCAGAACTGTGGGAGGTTTCTCGGTTAGTCTTTTATCAGACAGAAACATTGTCCGTCGATTTGTGCCAAAGGTGGTTTGACATTTAGTGTTGCCGCAGGGCGATGGTGTGATGTAAACTCGCTCTCATCCGAAGGTCAGCTGTGTTCTGACCAGGGTTTAACCAGTCACACTGGACGCCCTCCGTCTATCAATAGTCATTAATAATGCACCTGCAGGCTGACGGACGGGTCTGTGTTCAACACAAACATCTCAATGAGACTGTAGACGCATGGGTGCGCTTCAATGCATGAAAACACCAGATCAGAAGCCTGTTGATTGAGAAAGCCCTGCCAGCCGGATGAGATGCACGCAGAGCGCATTTGCATTACTGATCAATAAATAGCCGTTCAATTAATTCTGTGTGCATCTGTATGATTCTCACTGCCCTGAACATACAATATATGTGCTTTGCATTATTTCCCTGTAAGAAGGCATTAATGATGATGATTTTTGGGTGTTATTTGAAGTATTGGGACACCCCTCCAAATCATTGAATCGAGGTGCTCAATCACTTCATGGCCACAGGTGTATAAATCAAGCACTAGGCATGCAGACGCTGCTACAAACATTTGTGAAAGAATGGGTCGCTCTCAGGAGCTCAGTGAACTCAAGCGTGGTACCGTGATAGGTTGCCACCTGTGCAATAAGTCCATTCCTGAAATTTCCTCACTACTAAATATTCCACGCTCAAAGTGGAAGGGACAACAGCAACTCAGCCACGAAGTGATAGGCCACGTAAAATCACAGAGCGGGGTCAATAGCTACAGACCTCCAAACTTCGTGTGGCCTTCAGATTAGCTCAAGAATAGTGTGTAGAGAGCTTCATGGAATGGGTTTCCATGGCCGAGCAGCTCATCCATGCCTTACATCACCAAGTGCAATGCAAAGCGTGGGATGCAGTGGGGTAAAGCACGCCGCCACTGGACTCTAGAGCAGTGAGACGTGTTCTCTGGAGTGACCAATCACGCTTCTCTGTCTGGCAATCCCATGGATGAGTCTGGGTTTGGTGGTTGCCAGGAGAACGGGACTTGCCTGACTGCGTTGTGCCAAGTGTAAAGTTTGGTTCCCAACTTTGTGGGAACAGTTTGGGGATGACCCCTTCCTGTTCCAACATGACTGCGCACCAGTGCACAAAGCGTCGGTCCATAAAGACATGGATGAGCGAGTGTGGAGGAACTTGACTGGCCTGCACAGAGTCCTGACCTCATCCTGATAGAACACCTTTGGGATGAATTAGAGCGGAGACTGCGAGCCAGGCCTTCTCGTCCAACATCAGTGCCTGACCTCACAAATGCGCTTCTAGAAGAATGGTCAGAAATTCCCATAAACACACTCCTAAACCTTGTGGAAAGCCTTCCCAGAAGAGTTGAAGCTGTTATAGCTGCAAAGGGTGGGCCAACTCCATATTAAACCCTACGGATTAAGAATGGCATAAAAGTCCATGTGCATGTAAAGGCAGGCGTCCCAAAACTTTTGGCAATATCGTGTATGTTACCATAGCAAACGCATAGCAACACCTTAGCAACTGCATGGCAACGTGCTGAAACCTACCTATATTACCTTAGCAACTGCATAGCAACACCCTAGCAACCACATGGCAGCCTGCTAAACCCATCAGTCTTTTGTTGTAGTTTAGACATGTATTTAAGGTTCTTCTCTTTTCATTCCTGAATGAGTGTCTACTGTATGTGAATAGCTCATGTCCTCCAGCGATGATGATGATGATGAAGATGATGATGAAGATAGCCACACCCCCTCACACGGGTTACTTTGACTCGTATGTGCAGAGCTCTCGCTAAATTCATCATAAGGATATTGCTGCTCTGAGGCTGTAATTATTCTGTTGAATATCTGTATATGTAATAAATATTTAAAAATGTCTAAATCTTAAATATAAAAGCTTAATGTAAATTTTAATGATCAGAATGTTAATTATAAATCCAAATGGAAGGCATTACTGATTCACATTTAAATTATGTATACTTCAGTTGCATTTATATTTAAATTTATAAGATTTATGTTTACATTTATTTTTGCTTTTAATATTCATCAAAATGTATTATTATTATGGAAATTATGTGCAGGTCTTACTATTTTATGGAAATATACCCTGGCTTTCTTTCTTTCTTTCTTTCTTTCTTTCTTTCTTTCTTGCTTTCTTTTTGCTTTCTTTTTTGCTTCTTTCTTTCTATCTTTCTTTTTAGTTTTTTTTCTTTCTTGCTTTCTGTTTTTCTAGCTGTCTTTCTTTCTTTTTTGCTTTCTTTCTTTTTTTGCTTTCTTTCTAATGATCATGTTATATTCATGTGTAGGAGTAACACAATAGATGCTAATAGACGCTGGATTATACAGCGAGGTCGTGTGTTTGTACATTGTGTGAGTGTGTGTGTGTGTGCGTCCGTCTTCAGCAGCACCTGTAGGTCTCAGCGTGTGTGTGCATCCGTCTTCAGCAGCACCTGTAGGTCTCAGCGTGTGTGTGCATGAGGAGAAATGCGCAGAAACGCACACGCTCTTAGGAACGAGTCTCATGAATATTTAATGAATGCAAATGAGGCTGATCTTAATCATTCCGTCAGTCTTTTTATGCGGAGGAAATGCAGGAATGCTGGGAAAGAGCCAAACCAGAGACTATTCCAAACGCCTGCAGTGTGGTTTGGTTATGCTTATGAAGTATGAAACACAGATCGACTGCATGTGTTGTTTTATTTATTTATATATATATATATATATATATATATCCATCACTTTCTGTCTGATTATCAGGTTTATACTCTCTATAAGGGGCAGTTTGTTGATCTCAGATCTGTTCCTCATGGTAAATTTTACAAGTGCAATAATTTTATGGTTTGGATCTACAGTGATTTTCCTTTTTATGTGCCATTTTATTGCATAACATTTGTTTATATGCTTTATACAGGCTGAATTATGCTTTTAATTAGCATAACATAATGTTTTATGTCTCATTGCAGCCTTTGATGGCAGTGTAAATATGACGGATGTCTGGCATGGTTCATACACACACACACACAGAGAAAAACATCTCACAGCTCTTCTGTTAATCTAGGGCTAGTTGTCACAGGCAGTAACTGTAGTTTATGATGATATTTAACTCTCTCCTGTAGTTCGGGGCACACGAGTGCTGGCCACAGGAGGAGCGTCATCCAACAAGGACATTTTACAGGTATTTATCAGCATCAACCTTATATAGCATGTCTGTGTGTGTGATATCCCCATGATCAGTATGTCAGGCCTCAGGATCAGACGTGTGTTCTCAACACTACAGGTGCTGTCTGATGTCTTCAACGCACCGGTTTACACCATCGACGTGCCAAACTCGGCCTGTCTGGGCTGCGCTTACAGAGCTCTGCACGGTACCTACAGCTTTTACTTTTTACTAAATTATCACAGACCGTTCTGGTCCTGTCGTCTGACTGGTCAATCCTCAGGCCCCATAGAGACCAACTATTGACCTTAGTTTACATGCCATCACTAGATCTACTAGTTGAACGGAGGATTTTATAAGATAATGCAGTCAAATTTGTATGTATTTTAATGAGTATATTAATGAATGAATGAATGAATTATATTAATATATAAATCAATAACATATTAAATGTAAATGTATTTAACATTTTGAATTTTTTAATTAACATTCTAACAAGTTAGATGTAATATTTACATTTGGACAAAAATAGATTTAAGATTTATATGTAATTAGTTTATTTTTATTATTTTCTAGATCAGCTAGTTGAAGGAAGATTTACCAGATTTCATATTTTATAAGATAATGCTGTTTCAAATGTCAAATTTTTTGTATTTTAATTAAAATATGAATATATAAATGAATTAATTATATTAATATATAAGTAATTAACATTTACATTTTTAATTAATATTAAAAAATATATATATTTTTTTTTATTTAAAGTTGGATGTAATATTTACATTTGGACAAAAATAGATTGAAGATTTATATGTAATAGGTTTTTTTAATTATTATTTTATGTCATTTATTTTGTATTTATATTGTTTAAAAAAAATTAGTTGTAATATTTACACTTGGCCAAAAATAGATTTAAGATTTATTATTATATGTATGTAATATTATTTAATTTATATTGTTTAAATGTCATTATTAGATCTTCTAGTTGAAGGAAGAATTATTAGATTCATATTGTATAAGAAATTTTATGTATTTTAATTAAAATATGAATATCTAAATTAATGTAATTAATAATATAATAATATATATCATTGACATTAAATGTAATTAACATTCAAGACTTTTTTTAATTTAACATTTTTATTTAAAATTAGATGTAATATTTACATTTGGACAAAAATAGATTTAAGATTTATATGTAATAGTTTATTATATTATTTTATGTGGGTTTTATTTTTTTATTTATATTGTTTACAAGTGGAAAGAAGATTTACCAAATTCACATTTTATAAAATAATGCTGTTTCTAATGTCTTGTTTTTATGAATTGTAATGAAATGAAATAAATTAACAATTAAATTAAATATAAACTTTAAGTTTAAATGTTAAATATAAATCCATATGTTGGTCAACACTGCCCAGAGATTTCACTCATTTGCATTTGCTTAAATATTTTTTGTATATAATAGAAATAGATTTTTTATTTGTATTGGTAATAGTTTATTTATTTTTATTTTTTTATTATATTATTTATTATTTTATTTATAAGTACTAATGCATGAAAAATACTTGGAAAAATAAATGAGATATTTTAATGTTTTATTAAATGTTTATTTAGGTAAATCTGGCAAAATTGTTATATTTAGCACCCCAGACGAACAGAGCGATGCTTTTCTAACTGAGCAGAATATCTGAATCTCTGCCTGTCCTTCAGTTCAGTCGCCTCCGTCTCTCTGATGTCCCGCATCGATCCGGTCATTGAGCGGAAGCTCGTTTTACTCCTCTAATGATGTCTTGCTTTTGTGTGTGTGAGGGATTCAGGAATTCAGACAGACGCTTCAGTCTGATCATGTTAATATGATGTGATGGAGAGGGTCGTTTAAAAGCCCTCCCTGGGTTTCCATGGCCAAGCAGCTCATCCAAGCCTTACATCACCAAGTGCAATGCAAAGCGGGGGATGCAATGGGGTAAAGCACGCCGCCACTGGACTCTAGAGCAGTGAGACGTGTTCTCTGGAGTGACCAATCACGCTTCTCTGTCTGGCAATCCCATGGATGAGTCTGGGTTTGGTGGTTGCCAGGAGAACAGGACTTGCCTGACTGCATTGTGCCAAGTGTAGAGTTTGGTGGAGGGGGGATTATGGGGTGGGGTTGTTTTTCAGGGTTTGGGCTTGGCCCCTTAGTTCCAGTGAAAGGAACTCTTAATGCTTCAGCATACCAAGACATTTTGGACAATTTCATGCTCCCAACTTTGTGGGAACAGTTTGAGGATGGCCCCTTCCTGTCCCAACATGACTGCGCTCCAGTGCACAAAACGTCGGTCCATAAAGACATGGATGAGCGAGTGTGGAGGAACTTGACTGGCCTGCACAGAGTCCTGACCTCATCCCGATAGAACACCTTTGGGATGAATTAGAGCGGAGACTGCGAGCCAGGCCTTCTCGTCCAACATCAGTGCCTGACCTCACAAATGCGCTTCTAGAAGAATGGTCAAAAATTCCCATAAACACACTCCTAAACCTTGTGGAAAGCCTTCCCAGAAGAGTTGAAGCTGTTATAGCTGCAAAGGGTGGGCCAACTCCATATTAAACCCTACGGATTAGGAATGGGATGTCATTAAAGTTCATGTGCATGTAAAGGCAGGCGACCCAAAACTTTTGGCAATATAGTGTATATGTGTGCATTCACACACATGCACTGCTAAAACACAGTAATGCTTGCCAATTCACGCATATTTATGCATGCTCATTTCAGTGAATAATGGCTAAAATTTTGTGAAATGACAGTGGAGCAGTGCCTGTGTGTGAATGCATGATTTTTTTATTCTGTATTATGGCAGATCAACTGCACTTTACAGAAGCAAAGTGTGTTACGAACAGTAAAAAAGGTCTGATCTAGTCTGAAATGCTGTCTCCTCTCAGACGTACCGAGACACAAATGTTTGCCTGTGTGAAACATAAGAGCCTTTTTATCAGGATGAGAGTGATTGAGTTCATGACAGATGTGGTCTGAATCAGTTTCCCAAACTCTATTAGATTATGAGCCATTAGACGGATTAATCATGCGTTCACACTCGCATCGGCCTCATTATTCCACGGTACATCTTGTCGCGAGTCAGTCATAAAGAAACGAAGCCCCGAGCAATGAATCTGACGATCAGTCGTAACTGAAGGCCGTAATTACCGCTGGTCTTCTGACACCAGCCCACCGGATGGACAGCGGCCTGCGCTCACGTCAACGCAAGTCCATTTTCATTACATCTGCCGCTTGATTTTAATCGCTTGTCATGATTTATTTATTACATGGCTGGCCGTTAGAGGTGCTGCAGTGATAACAGTGTTTCTGCTGCGTTTGCTTGAACAGGAGAACAAACCAGGACGTCTGTAATACCTGGAGAGAGCCATTAGCATTCCCATTAGTGTGACTGGCATAATATTAATATGAGTACACAACCTGCATGCTAAAATCCTTAGTTATGAGCCAGTCACGTGAGCTGTTTATTTATTTATTTGCCTTTATTTATTCATGTTAAATGCATTAAAACAATTTTTTTGTTTGAATGCATTCAAATGCATTTAAATGTTATTTGTTTAAATTCATATAAGTTTATTTGGTTAAATGCATTTAAATTTACTTAAATGTATTGATTTATTTATTGTTGGATTGCTTGCTTGCATTTATTTGCTTAAATGCATTTCCATGAATTAGTTTAAATGCATTTAAATTGACTTAAATTGTTTTATTTATTTTAATTTGCATATTATAATTACATAATTAAAATAATTGTATTATAATAATTCCATTTCATTTTATTATAATTATATTATTAATTTTTTTTTTTTTTTTTTTAAATGATAGAGTATCAGAAATCTATCTGACATATGAAACTCAAATGCCCATCTTGACTCTTTGTGTAATCTGGACTATATTGACCATCGAGTGGACGTCCAGCGTCTCAGAGGATGACGCAGCGGCTGCGAGCAGAAAGAGAAACTTTGCTGTAGAGCCTCATTAGTCTTTCACACGAGATGAAGCAACTTCTGAGAAAGCGTAACACGCTGTGGCATCTTTTAACACACTGAACGTCCATCGCTGTGTGAGTGTGAGCTCATGCCTATTATGTCGATAGAGCCGTCCACTCCTACGAAAGGTCAGCCATGCCAGAGCGATGCTTTGTAAGCCGTGCTGGTACCATATTTTGAGTCTGTTTGCTTTTGTCTATGATTTAATAAGGCAAAGCAACGCTGGCCTCTAATATCACGACATCAGTTGGTCTCCTGTGGATACGTTTCACTGCATCCTCTCGTAAGGAAATTGCTCGGTTCAATAAGCCTTTCAAATGAAGTCGCAGTATCTTCTCATGCTGGCCTTCAGTGGCTGCTTCTTATTATTCTGCTGCTTTTCAATGCCATAATGCATGTGAGACGCGTCTGCTGCGGCTGGACTGTATTTCACTGGAGCATTGTGTAGTGAAGACTTCAGATGAATATCACTGTTGGTCTGGAAGTTGATTTTTAACTATAACTTCTCAGAATAAGTGTTTAAAATCATCAAGCAATTTTGACTATCATCACACCAAAATAAATAAATAAATAAATATTGTGTGACAGACCCAGTTTTGGGACTTTTCATGTTTGATTTGGAAAGTGGAGAGTCTACATGTCATGAAATCACTGATTTTAATCAGATCTCATCACAAAGTTTTGGGTTTATCAAGTAGCAGCTATTAATCACGTGAAACGACTTCATAATACGAAACAATTGGAAAATTATGGATTTCTCCAGTCAACGTGAAAACGTGCTTTTGTGAAATTTACTGGTAGTGAAATGAAGATTGCAAACTTCATGAACACTTCTTCATATGAATTAGATGGTGATTATAGTTAAAAGCTCTGTAAGAGTTTTGTTTATTTATTTATTTAAACAATAAAATTTTTCTGAGCTGCTCTGTTCCATAAAATGAAAATTGGATTGTGATTTGTAGTTCAAATCAAATCTCTAAAAAGGACCAGAAAAGCACCATAAAAGTTATAGTTCACTTTCGAGGGAACTCGCACTACGTCGACACGTCTGAAGTACGCATGAAACTAATCTAATCCTGATTGGCATCATGGCGTAGTATGTGACGGCATACACGGAAGCTACAAAGGGACACCGGCACAAAATGTAGTTCGCTTTTTGCTCTTCAGCAAGCGCTCTGTGTGTTGTGAAACTGCTGTTGTCTGTCATTTCATTTAGAAAAACTTTGTTAGTTAGGAGTGATACAAAGTGTGAAAACTGCAATATTATGGCGAGTGAGCAGTTTAAGCGGTGTGTGTGCATCCCTGCCCAAGATACATTCTCGGTGGGGACACACGCGAGCTGTGTGTGCTCTGCTTGGGAGCACAGCACGCCTGGGCAGGGGCATGTGAAGCACTACCAATGAGAGTGCTCAGATCGTGGGGCTCGCAGATGGAGCTGGTAGAAGGACCTGAGACTGCTTCGGCTCTTTCTCAGTCTTCATCTGCCAGCTTCCGATGCTCTCTAGGTTCAAGATGCTCACTATTCCCATCATCGTGAGTCAAATCAGATCCGAGGGCTGGTTTGTCACGATACTCTCTTGAAACGCAAAAAAAAAAAAAACTATATTTTGCAATATGTAGCACACTGTGATCCTGTAGTTCATTCCATCTGAGTTTCATCATGTATGTTCAGTGACAGTGAGTAAATGCAAGCGTAATGTGTTCCTCCAGGCCTGGTGGCAGAAACGGGAGCGTCTTTCACCGAGACGCTCAGAAGCGCTCCGGATCCGCAGCTGGCCGTCAGACCCAAGCCAGGAGCTCAGGAGGTACAAACACCGGCACAATCTGACATGAGGATTTATTCTCTTCAATATCATTCACACAGCAGTGTTTTCATCGCAGTCTTCAAACTCTGCCATTTGTGAACTGATTCAAATATAAAGCAGTGAAAGATGTGGACGTCACACAAACAAAAACACAATTTAAAATCATTTCTTAGGTTTTTAACATATAATAGCTGGAAAATATGCAGCTTTAATGTAGCTTCATCACTGCATGTTCACATTTTACAGCAAATAGAGTTTATGAATGAATAGCTGATCAATTTATAAACACTTTGCTATAAAACAATGGCTTATCATGATTTATTTATGATTCATGGCTCTTTCTAACTCAGTCTCAGTTTTCCTGGTGATGTTATTGCTCTTATCGTCACCTCTTTTCAAGGTAAATCCTTTTCTAAATCGCTTGGTTTTTCTGTGATGTATTGTAATATTTGGAAATCAGTTATTTTCAACGGTTCATTTCAAAGACTCGTAATGTAAGAATGTCAGTGTTGCCAAGTCCGCAGTTTTCCCGCAGAATTGGGCTATTTTAAAGTCCCAGTGAACCGGAAGTTGCAGCTGATTTTATTTCAGTGCTGTGACGCATTTCCAAGTGAAAGGGAATATTGAACAGAGGGCAGGGTTTTACTTCAGCGCTCCTCCTCTCCATCTCTCGCTCATAGCAGACTAACGGTTGGAGGGGAGTGGTTAAGGATATTCAAACCCAAGCCGTCAAACTGCCGTCATCGGAAAGGGAACGCCATTCCAGACCGGAAGTTACGTTTCAGATTTTGATTAAAGATTATCACGGCAAACCATTTTTTTTCTTCTGTGTATTAACTTGCACGGATTAATTGTTCACCCTAAGACCTGTGCTAACAAAGTAAATAAGATCGATTTTGATTTCATGAGGTCTTTAACACTGTTGCCACGGGCTGTTTTTCAGGTCCGCGGGTTGAAGCGACTCCAATAATGTCATATTTAGCCCCGGGAATGCGGACTTTAGCAGGGGAACCCCACCAAAAAAATGCAGATTTACCCCCCGAAACGCAATTGGGCTAGTTTTGGGCTCGTTTAAAGCAGCAATTGGGCGGGTTTTGTCCTGAAAACCTGGCAACCCTGATCGGGACCCTGAGCGATTCAGTTCAGGTATTGATTCATTGAAAAGATTTGACTCAAAGGAATAATTCATTCATTAATCGGAAATGAATAGTAGATTAAACGTTGTTTTTGTGAATCCCGCTCATTTAAAGATCCATATTCTGCTCTTTTACAGTCTTGATTGTGTTTTCTGGCTCTACTAGAGCAGGTTTTTCTGCTTGAATGTTGATTATTCCCCATATTCTCCATTGTTGCGGCTCCTCTCTTCCCAGTCTGTCAGTAACGCTCTGTTTAGTTCCTGTCTCTATGAAGCCCCTCCTTCTGAAAAGCACACTGTGCTCTGATTGGTCGGCTGGAGCAGTGTGTTGTGATTGGTCAAGCGCTTCCAGCGTGTTTGGGAAATGTCCCGCCCCTTACCATAACACACTACTAACTAACTCAACCAGGCCCGCCCCTTTATTCTCCATATGAATTATTTAAATGAGGAATATTGTGACGTGTTGGTTCCCGGAAGAAACTCAAGACACTGATATAGAGAAGAACTCCTGCTGGAGGGACTTTTTCCTGCTCAAACAGCAACATTACATGTTAAATCCACATGTATGGTGTAGTAACAGCGTCTTGTTATTGTTGAGTCCTGACTCTTCCGTTAGGTGAATCAGCCCTGACTGATATTAGTGAAACTGCAGTCATTCTGACCTTTTCACGCTGCTGAACGCGCTGTGTCTCTCCTGCGTTTTTACCCGCTGAACTCTGCTTCATGAGTCACTGCGTCTTCATTAAATGCTTCTTCCCATTTGGAGAGACGGATTGTGCAGGAAATTACATGCCATCCTCTGTGCCCATTCAGCAGGGTCAGTCCGGGACGGGCCAAACGTGCTGACTTTAGACAAGGCCTCTTTCATTGAGCACTGGATCATCTCAAGCTTTACAAACACAGTTAGACCTCATGAACATAATGCACTCATACGTGACAGAAAATATAAGACCGATGCTTATAAGAGGTTAACATGGTGCTGAACGGCAAAAGTCAAGAATAGGAATATTGAAGTTTACCCTATTTTCAAAGCTTTTTCTGCTGATGCATGACAGAAATGAGAATGGATTCATTCTTGAGTATGAACTAATTATTTTATGCGTGCTAAATGATTTTGTTTCCTCCTCACTGTATATTAAGCTTTTAACCCAGATGTGAGTTCAGACACTGTTGTGCAATACCTCATTTCTCAAAGTTCACTGCCAGTCATTTCTTTATATTTATTTTTCATTGAAACGTTTTGTTTATTAATTTATTTTACTTATAAATGTGTTTATTTTATTTTATTTAAAATGTGTTAAATTGTAAAAAAATTTATTAATTGTTAATTTGTTGAAATTCATTTAAATGTATTTGTTTAATTGCATATACATTTATTTAAATATTTTATATTTATTGCATTTAAATGTATTTATTGAATGCATTTAATTTTATTTCAAATGTAATTTTTTCAAGTGCATTCAATTTATTTGTTTAAATGCATTTAAATGTAGTTGTTTAAGTACATTTAAATATATTTATTGAATGCATGTACATTTATTTATGTAATTTAATTTAAAATGTAATTTGTTGAAATGCATTTCAATGTATTTGAAAATGCATTTAAAAAAAAAATTGTATATATTTATTGCATTTAAATGTATTTATTGAAATCATGTACATTTAAATTAAGTGCATTTAAATTTATTTTTTTATATATATATATATACACTCACCAAAAGGATTATTAGGAACACCTGTTCAATTTCTCATTAATGCAATTATCTAATCAACCAATCACATGGCAGTTGCTTCAATGCATTTAGGGGTGTGGTCCTGGTCAAGACAATCTCCTGAACTCCAAACTGAATGTCAGAATGGGAAAGAAAGGTGATTTAAGCAATTTTGAGCGTGGCATGGTTGTTGGTGCCAGACGGGCCGGTCTGAGTATTTCACAATCTGCTCAGTTACTGGGATTTTCACGCACAACCATTTCTAGAGTTTACAAAGAATGGTGTGAAAAGGGAAAAACATCCAGTATGCGGCAGTCCTGTGGGCCAAAATGCCTTGTTGATGCTAGAGGTCAGAGGAGAATGGGCCGACTGATTCAAGCTGATAGAAGAGCAACTTTGACTGAAATAACCACTCGTTACAACCGAGGTATGCAGCAAAGCATTTGTGAAGCCACAACACGCACAACCTTGAGGCGGATGGGCTACAACAGCAGAAGACCCCACCGGGTACCACTCATCTCCACTACAAATAGGAAAAAGAGGCTACAATTTGCACGAGCTCACCAAAATTGGACAGTTGAAGACTGGAAAAATGTTGCCTGGTCTGATGAGTCTGGATTTCTGTTGAGACATTCAGATGGTAGAGTCAGAATTTGGCGTAAACAGAATGAGAACATGGATCCATCATGCCTTGTTACCACTGTGCAGGCTGGTGGTGGTGGTGTAATGGTGTGGGGGATGTTTTCTTGGCACACTTTAGGCCCCTTAGTGCCAATTGGGCATCGTTTAAATGCCACGGCCTACCTGAGCATTGTTTCTGACCATGTCCATCCCTTTATCCTCTGATGGCTACTTCCAGCAGGATAATGCACCATGTCACAAAGCTGGAATCATTTCAAATTGGTTTCTTGAACATGACAATGAGTTCACTGTACTACAGTCACCAGATCTCAACCCAATGGAGCATCTTTGGGATGTGGTGGAACGGGAGCTTCGTGCCCTGGATGTGCATCCCACAAATCTCCATCAACTGCAAGATGCTATCCTATCAATATGGGCCAACATTTCTAAAGAATGCTTTCAGCACCTTGTTGAATCAATGCCACGTAGAATTAAGGCAGTTCTGAAGGCGAAAGGGGGTCAAACACAGTATTAGTATGGTGTTCCTAATATATATATATATATATATATACACTTATTTTATTGAATGCATTTAAATGTATTTATTTAATTTCACTTAATGTAATTTGCTGAAATGCATTTAAATTTATTATTTATATTTGTATTTATTTTAATATATTTATAATTATATTTAAATTACTATATTATTCAAGTAATTTTGATTATAATTATATTATATTATTCTATGTAATATGAGAGGAAGTGGAGGAAGTTACAATATGTTGCATAGCACAATGCAATTTTGATACATTTCGCTTTATGTTTCTGGATATTAATGTCAAATTACAAATATGATTTGTTATTTTGAACTGTTTATATTATATTTTGTTTTTTGGTGGTCCAGTTTGCTTGTCAGAAGCGTTTAACTACCTTCCAGCAAAAGATTGACAGCTCCATTTAGCAAAAGGCAAATTGAACAAAAATTCCCATCATGCCCTGTGAATGAGGTGGCAAGGTAACGTTCATACTTAAACCTCATTACTATGCACGAGCTTGGCTTTGACGGCTCAACTGGAAACAGTTTTTATTCTGAATGCTGTTGCTGAAGGTTGAATATTAGAGACTTTCTCCTGCAGAACACAAAATCAACACAAATTCAACTTTTCTCATAATTGCCTTTTTATTTCAGATTTTACAGTAGGATGTCATTTATTATTATGACCCGGCCAGCATGTCAGTTCAGGGAACGAGAGCAATCAATCACGCCGCATTACTGTTCATTGTGTTTTTATGCGCACTTCTGTACGGAAACGTGTGTGTGACAGTTCCTGCCCTAAAGGAGGCAGAAATAGATGAAGTCAATCTGCTTGGGAGGCTCATACGGGAAACTTGCTTTGAAAAATAATAATGCGTTTAAAAGCTGCAGTTGCATTTCCTTGTTAAGCTGTGAGACAAAGACTGATGGTTCCTGAGCGTCGCACATTTGCGTCTGTCAACAGAATTGATTCACGAGATCCGTCCTGAGCGGATTCTTAGTTTGGATCAGTTTTTAATCCTGATTATGAACTCATAGGATGCCCATCACAATACATACATTACCGTTCAAAAGTTTGGGGTCAGTAAGATCTTGTATTGTTTTTGAAAGTAGTCGTCTCTTTTGCTGACTAAGAGAGCTGACTATTATTTGTAAAATGCAGTCAAAAATGTGAAATATTTTTACACTTTAAAATAAGTCTTTTCTATGTGAATATATAGTAAAGTGTAATTTATTCCTGTGATCAAAGCTGAATTTATCATCATTACTCCAGTCTTCAGTGTCACATGATCCTTCACAAATCATTCTGATATGATGATTTGATGCTCAAGAAACATTTATAATTATTGTTGAAAACAGTTCATATTTTTGTGGAAACTGATACATATGATTTTTCAGGATTCTTTGATGAATAGAAAGTTCAAAAGAACAGCATTTATTTGAATCTTATGTAACATTTTTAAATGTATCGACTGTCAGCTTGCTGAATAAAAGTATTAATTAAAAAGTCTTACTGACCCCAAAGTCTTAAGTGTTTTAGTCCCCGTCTGCAAATATATAAATCTCCTGTTGTTTATTAAGAATAAGTGTATTATAGAAGCGCTGATTCTGAGCTGTAACCTTTTGAGTTTTTGCTGACTCATAATAATGTAATATTGTGTGTGTGTGTTTGCTTTGCTCTTGCATCAACCCTCTGCGTTTGCACTTTAATTGTCCTGTTCTCATGAAACCACGTCACGCTGTGGTATTAAATATGCTGTTGACATGTCACGCCTGTGCACAAAATCAATGCATCATGTCAAGGGCCGGAAAGCAATTTTCCGAGGGAGAAAACGTGATCGAGACGGTCTAACAAACCCGTCCTGACCAGCTGTCATCTGATATATTCATAAATTCTAATGATTATTTTATTCCCAGTCGTTGCACGTGTCTAGTATTGATCCGAGTACACACTTTAGTGGGATATTAAGTCAGCAGAATCACTGTAGAGTGAGTTTTCTGCTGTGCCCTACATAGACAGCACTGTAGGCGTCATACACGTGAATGTGACCGGCTGCATGGCAGAAGAGTTGAGCGGAAAGCTCATTCAAAGCTTTCAAAATATCAATGAATAAATTAAATTAAAAATAATAGTAATAGCAAAAATAAATAAACATAAATATAATTATTATTATTACCATTATAAAATAATAATAAATAATCATTTAAATGAAATAATTATTAAAAAAAGAATGACAAATAATCATAAATATGATAAATAACATGCATATAATAATAATAATAATTATTATTATTATTATTATTATTATATTATATAATCAATGTATTATTATGTATATATAATTA
Source organism: Rhinogobio ventralis (assembly GCA_039654625.1). Taxonomy (NCBI): domain Eukaryota; kingdom Metazoa; phylum Chordata; class Actinopteri; order Cypriniformes; family Gobionidae; genus Rhinogobio; species Rhinogobio ventralis. The sequence continues at coordinate 31,460,081 of CM077214.1, forward strand.
TAAATATTTTTAATAATAAATTATAATTAAACTTAAATATGATAATAATAATAATAAAATAATCATTCAACTTAAATACAATAATAATTATAAAAAGTATAATAACAAATGATTAAACAGAAGTATAACAATGATGCTAATAATAATAATAATAAATAATCATTCAAATTAAATATATTGATTATCATTATTATATTATTGCAATTTATATTTATATATATATATATATATATATATATATATAATTATAAATGTTTTTAATAATAAATTAGAATTAAACTTAAATATAATAATAATAATAATAATTAGTATTATTATTATAATTATAAAATATTAATAATAATAATAATAATATTTAACTTAAATATACTTTAATTATAATACTTATAATAACAAATAATCATTCAAATTAAATATAATAATAATAATAATTAGTATTATTATTATAATTATAAAATATTATTAATAATAATAATAATATTTAACTTAAATATACTTTAATTATAATACTTATAATAACAAATAATCATTCAAATTAAATATAATAATTATAATAAAATAATAATAAATAATCATCAAACATACATAATTGTTATTATTAACCAATATAATTATTTATTAGTCATTGGTGTTTTTATCATATTGCCTTATTATTATAATAATTATAATACAATTATAATAAAAATCATTTATTATAATAATTATAATAATAAATAATCATCAAACACATATAATAGTTGTATTATTGCTATTATTATTAACCAGTGTAATTATTTATTAACCATTGATGTTTTTATCATATTGCCTTTGCTCATCGAGATATTAGCATATGGTTGAAATAAACTCAAGGTCAACACAAGATGCCGAAGTCACATCTAATACATTACAAAACCTTATTATATTTCTGTGCTTTAGATAGCTCAGAAATATGAGCTGAATGTGGACGTCATCACAGTATCATCCAGCGGTTCTTAAACTCAGCCGTCATATAAATGACACAGAGAGAGAGCCAAACACAAATGCATTAATCTTTTGTTCTGTGATATTGAGAGTGCAGATAATAAAGTGTGTGACGTGTGTGTGTCCTGTGTTTGCAGGTTTATGAGCCGCTGCTGCTCAGATACACTGCGCTGCAGGCTCGACTGCTCAGCGACTCCCTCCGATGTGAGAACTCAGATCCATAAACAAACACATACAAGCCACATTCCTTTTATAATTATTAAAATGTTATTTACTCAGATTACGTAGTTGCATAATAAATGCCAGACTGTTAAAATAATACACTGCAATAAATAATTTGGTAACACTTTCTATGAAGCTTATGCTTAGCCCCAATTTATATGCATTTAAAAGTAAATATTACTATTATATAAATATATTTATAAAGACTCATTAAGACCTATAATGCATTGTAAGAACAGTTATAGTTACATTTATATTATTTTTATAATTACTTATAAGTCATGCATTTGCTTTTTCAATTTATAAATCAAATATAAAATAGTTCCAGAGACACTTGTTTGCTGAACCAATTAGTTATTAATTATGTCTTTAATGGCTAATGTTCGGTAATTGTGATTTGTTAAATCTATATCTCCTCAGGCATACGGTATTGCTTATAGCAGTTTGTTTCGCTAGTATATATGTTATTGTTCAACTGTTTGTATTAATGATTTCTGTGGGTGTTTTTTCATTATTTTATTACAGGAATTATTGTTCATTATTTACATTTACAACTTCAGGCCTGTACACACCGGGGCGATTTATCGCGTGCGCTTATTGCCAGCGTTTTTCGAGACGTTTTTCGGCGCCTCTTTGCGTCTTTCACACCCAAGCGATTTTCACTGGTGATGCACTGAGAGAACGTGCAAATTCACTCCCTGACAGATAGATGGCGCTTATTGAAAAACAGAAATAGCCCGGTACACAAGGTGGCGCTGCGCAACTTGCTTCTGACACTCGCTTGTCACACAGAAGAAGAAGAGAGACAGTATTTGCGATTCCTCTCCATAACAGCTCCCTCTTATCAAGATTTTTGTAGTCACTGTGGCGTTTGTCATACGAGATCAGCAGCTCTACATTCATCTTTCCTCGTTGCATCTTCTTCTTAGCTAATGTGTGCTCGGCAAGACCGTTTTATGCTTGAGCGCCACCAAGTTGTGTTTTACTGTAACTTCAGCAGCTCCAGGCACGTGAACAAAAGCGCTGATCTCATTGGTCGGCCATTTTTTAATGTGCCGTGTCAAAACAAAAAAACGAACCTAAGGCGTTTTTTAAAAAATGACGCTTTTAAGCTTGCCGTTTTGCGCGTCGGTGTGCACACTCACTTTGGCGGCCTTTGTTTAGTCACGAGGCGTTAAACGTCAGCGTTAAACGCGCGCGAAAATCGTCCCGGTGTGAACAGGCCTTTAAAATGTATGAGCACATCTGAAAATTGCATCCTATGTTTTCACCTAAAGCCATAAATTATGCATTTTTAGAGATTTTAGGTTTTACAGGCCAGCACTTAGTTTACGGTCTATTTTACAGTTCAAAACTGTATAATTTAAAGGTTTATATTGTAATAATTACGTGCACACTGTAAAAAAAATTCCATTAAATTTACGGTAAAAAAAACATATTTCATTAACTGAAATAATATTAAATTACCAACCAACATAGTGGTGATGAGTCACATGATGAATCAAAGCTCATCACAAGCAGCTTTTAGGAGGACAGTACTGTTATATAGAAGGTGTCATGATAACACGCATTAAAAAGCAATAAACATTAATTTAACAACATTAGATGTAACATAAAACCCTAATGTACATAACTGATTAGAAAAAACTAAGAAGAAAGAGTTATTTGAATGAAAATACATCAAATGTGAAGTGTCCATTTACGGTTTTTCACTATAAATTACACAATGACTTGTAAACTGTAAATCTGTAAATTTAACGGTATTTTACTGTAAAATTACATTAAATGTAATTACAGTTATTCACCGTATATAGCGCGGAAACTTTCTGTTTTTCACCGTAGCATTTTACAGTCTTTTACCGTTAAAATTACAATAATTGTTTACAGTGTATTATTTCTCACAATAAGTATTTATAAGAACACAGCATGGCTATTAATAACAATATATTCACTTATTTGACGGAAATAAATCTGAATTACTAAAAAGTAATTGTAACTATAATATAATAACATTATAGCAATGCAGGCTGCATCTTTATGGAACCATTATTAATACTTATAAATCAGTGTATAATGGATTATGAACATGTGCATTGAAAAACCAAATGCATGACTTATTATAAAAATAATATAAATGTAACTATAACTGTTCTTTTAATGCATTATAGCTCTTAATAAATATGTTTATAAAATAGTAATACTTATAAATAATTATAAATGGAGCTATAATTCATTATAAGCATGGTCTTCATAGAAAGTGTTACCAATATTTTTTTTTTAGTAATGCATTAACGCTGTCAGATTTATTTCTATAGTGCTTTATACAGTACAGTGTCTCAAAGCAGCTTCACAGAAATAAACAGGAGAAGTGTTGCAAAATCCATGCATTATGAAACTAACTCAGTTTCAGCTGTAAAGCAGCTCCGCTGAAGACAATAGTGTCATTTATTCAGCTCAATTCAGTTCAGGAACAGTGCAAAGTTCATTAATTATGTAACGAGTTCAAGCTACACGCAGGTCTACAGAAGACATGAAAATGCACATGAGATTTATGTGGCTTTCCAAGCGGTTTAGGTCATTAATAAATCTTCATTCTGTGATCAGACCCGCATGTTCATGACAAAAGCCAGGACTTCTGTAAAGGGACTTCATGTCATAATAAAAGGCTGTTTGAGGTTGTTCACATGTGTTTGGGTGGATTTTTCTGTGCGAGAAGGAACTCCAGCTTATCCTGGTTCAAATAGTCTCTTATTGAACACATTAAAGCGGTGGTTGATTATAATTTCACTTGTTTAACTTTAGTTAGTGTGTAATGTTGCTGTTTGAGCATAAACAACATCTGCAAAGTTATGGCGCTTCAAGTTCAAAGCAAAGGGAGATATTCTCTTTTACAGAAATCACTTTAAGGACTACAACATACGGCTGGTAGGGACTACAACGAGCTTCTTCACGGGTTAGTGACATCACTAACCCTAAAATTTACATAAACCCCGCCCCCGGGAACATGTTGAGAAGAGGAAGAGTTGTAGCACATTTGGGAGTCTGCTCAAGCTGTCATCCGTCTTTTCACATTTATTGTGATACAGTACGAACACAAATGCAATAGCATGTCATAAAGCAAGATGACAACATAAGTTATAACCGTAATTAAACTAAACTATACATGTTCTCTCTTCATGCAGCAGACATTCTCTGGCCCGATTTGAACATAAAAGGCTGAACAGTTTCTGACATTTTCAGTGTGTCTGCGTGAGGTAATCAGAGCTGCTAACACCAGCTCTTAAAGCTCCGCCCTCTTCTTGAAAGGGGGCAATTTGCATTTAAAGGGACACACACAAAAACGGTGCGGTTTTGCTCACCCTCGAAAAGTGACAATTTTAACATGCTATAAAAAATGATGTGTGGGGCATTTTGAGCTAAAACTTCACATACACACTCTGGGAACATCAGAGACTTATTTTAGGAGGGGGGGGTGGGGGGCACAGAAATTAAATAATTAACCCAGACAACAACATAGTGTCTGCCCAGATCCTGCCCACATCTGGAACGCATTGAATCCACATGTACCAGATGTGGTCCGGATCTGTGCAGATACTATGTTGCTGTCTGGGAAAGGATTCTTGGAGATTTAAGGGAATAAGGAATAAATAAGAACTGTAAGAAAAGTTCTAGGTCTGCAAATAATATTTCATATGCAAACATTCACTCTTGTTTGTGTCTAATATGTCAAAAATGTAAAAAGTGTTTCTTGTCTCTTGTTATGAATAACATAATTTTCAAAATGGCGAAATTACATTAAAAAAGTTGAGTAGTTTGCATCACTTTATGTTACTGTGGGTCGTTAAACATATCCATTGTAAAACAGTTGTCAAATATTAAATTTTTAGCTACTTATATCTTATCACACAAAGTCTTTAACTGTAAAAACTAAAAGCGTTGTTTTGGAATTCACACTCATCTTCAGTGAACATTAAGCCCCGCCTTCTTTGATCTGATTGGCCATCATTTTGACATTGACGAGCGCCGTTAGACCGCTGAGGCAGACCAGCCTAAAAATGTACATTTTAAAACTGTCTGCCATCCTAACAACAAACAGAGTGATGCGTAATGGAGAGCAGCATCAAGAAATATCATATATTGGGGGGGACAATTTGACCATTTCCAATTATTGCACTGTAAAAAATGTTATGTGCTATTTACTTAAAAAAATGATGGTAACAATATTACACATAATATTTTTGAGTAGTTTTTAAGGCTTGTTTTTAATGGAATCTACCTGAATAAATCATGTCAAATCTCCTTAATTATTTAGTCTATGAAACAATTAATTTCATATTTTTAGTGAAATGTGCTTATTTATTTTAAGTAGACTTTAAAAAAAGTGAATTGAAATGACTTGTTTATATTTTAGTTACGTTATACATTAATAGCCTGTATGCTGCTAGCACAGCACATGTAGAAACTAACTTGTTACTGCACTGGCATTAGCAAAGTTATTGCTCATTGAACAAAGCAACATGCTTTATAATATTAGTGTACATGCTGTTATCCACAACCTAACCATAAGCTGTACTCTTCTGCACTATGGTAACGGTCAAAACTTCAACATAGAGAAACTCTTTCAAATGTCAAACATAACTGATCATTAAACATTAACAGATGTTTTCCTTCACTCAAAAACACATAAAATAACACTTAATTTCAATATTAACTCTCCATTTCCAGACATATGCAAAGCATGCTGGGAACTAACAATGGTGTCTCTAAATAAAACTGCACAATTGAGCTAATTCTCTTAAAATAAATAGGTAGCCTTTTTTCCTTAGTTTGATCAGCTTAATCGGTTCCTCAATTCAAGCCTCAAAATAGTTTACATTTCCTTAAAAAAAAAAATAGGAAAATGTATCTCTTGGTTTTATTAGTAAAATGTTCTCAATATTTTCTATACAACACTGAACCACAATTTTCTTAAGAAAATATACACAATTTATTTTGTGAAAATTACAAGACCCATGATTAATTTTTTACAGTGTGGGTGGGACTTGACCCCCACATTGCCTATTTCTTTTCTTGGCCTGTTGTGCCGTATATCCAAGTGAAGTGCTTCTCAAACAAGAACAAATGTAGGGCGGGGCTTGATTTTGTCTTTGATGAATTGATTGGATGGTTGTGTTTTGCTATTGGTGGATCTCATGTGAGTGACAGGTTGCCCCGCCCTCGTCATCAGAGAAGAGATGTCACTGCAAAAGGGAGGGGAAGATATTCTGATTCAAGATTATTAATACATTATTGATGTGCACCGATAAATCATTTAGAATAAACTCTGCAATATTGATAAATATAATTGTCCAGTTTGATTTCATGGTGATTTTAATGTTGACTATTCTGTGAGTTCTGCTGTGAAGTTTCTCGTATCTGTGACCTTCGGTGGCCAAAGCCGAGATATTCAAATCTCCTGCTTTTCCCACCTGATAAACGGCGGATGTCAGAAAACACTTTACACACTGAAATATTGTTCCTCAAGGTCTTGGCGACAGTTCACATCTGACATTCATTTTGTATTCCAGCACACCAGCTCTGTGTTTTCCAGTATTCATTTTCAGGATGGATCTGGGAATAATGGATTCATTGACTGAACACATGCAGATGCACATGGACTCTAGCACTCTGAATTTTGGCAGTAAGATTTGTCATTGTCATGTTCAAGAAACCAATTTGAAATGATTCGAGCTTTGTGACATGGTGCATTATCCTGCTGGAAGTAGCCATCAGAGGATGGGTACATGGTGGTCATAAAGGGATGGACATGGTCAGAAACAATGCTCAGGTAGGCCGTGGCATTTAAACGATGCCCAATTGGCACTAAGGGGCCTAAAGTGTGCCAAGAAAACATCCCCCACACCATTACACCACCACCACCAGCCTGCACAGTGGTAACAAGGCATGATGGATCCATGTTCTCATTCTGTTTACGCCAGAAATCGAGACTCATCAGACCAGGCAACATTTTTCCAGTCTTCAACTGTCCAATTTTGGTGAGCTTGTGCAAATTGTAGCCTCTTTTTCCTATTTGTAGTGGAGATGAGTGGTACCCGGTGGGGTCTTCTGCTGTTGTAGCCCATCCGCCTCAAGGTTGTGCGTGTTGTGGCTTCACAAATGCTTTGCTGCATACCTCGGTTGTAACGAGTGGTTATTTCAGTCAAAGTTGCTCTTCTATCAGCTTGAATCAGTCGGCCCATTCTCCTCTGACCTCTAGCATCAACAAGGCATTTTCGCCCACAGGACTGCCGCATACTGGATGTTTTTCCCTTTTCACACCATTCTTTGTAAACTCTAGAAATGGTTGTGCGTGAAAATCCCAGTAACTGAGCAGATTGTGAAATACTCAGACCGGCCCGTCTGGCACCAACAACCATGCCACGCTCAAAATTGCTTAAATCACCTTTCTTTCCCATTCTGACATTCAGTTTGGAGTTCAGGAGATTGTCTTGACCAGGACCACACCCCTAAATGCATTGAAGCAACTGCCATGTGATTGGTTGATTAGATAATTGCATTAATGAGAAACTGAACAGGTGTTCCTAATAATCCTTTAGGTGAGTGTATAGTAAAGTGTAATTTATTCCTGTGATCAAAGCTGAATTTATCATCATTACTCCAGTCTTCAGTGTCACATGATCCTTCAGAAATCATTCTCATATGAGGATTTGATGCTCAAGAAACATTTATGATTATTGTTGAAAACCGTTAATATTTTTGTGAAAACTGATACATTTTTATGGTCTTTTGTAACAGTATAAATGTCTTCACTGTCACTTTTGATCAATTGAATGTATTATTTTTGAATGGTAGTGTATTTATTTATTCATACCATACCATCTTTATGTTCATAATATTCTATTTTTAGCTACAGCAGGAGCTCAAACGTGAATAATGAAACTGTTGTGCTTTAAAAAAGTAAGTTGAATGCTAAAAGTTTCATTGTAACAACTACTGAGAGTTTATATGCTTGACAAATCAGAGCACTGTAGTGCTTATATAACAACTTCATATTCAAATTTGTTTACATTGTAATATGGAATTCTTCACTTCAAATATTTATATAGAAGAGTAACTTTGTGTTAAAGTTTAAATGGCTTATTAAAGCTGAAGTCATCCGGTCAAGGGCAGCGAGTTTCTCTTTTTATTCTCAATATTCTTCTTTGTCTAATATAATTAATAGTTTCATATTGTGTATCGCTCTATGAAATCTGAAGGCCACCCGTGAAAGAAATGAGTAAAATTAACATGCGTTTGCTTTAGTTTCAGGTTGATACTGGACTTTTGAAGCTCCAGAGGATCATATGATGAAAAATGTGTGAATCTTTTCCTTCTAAAGTAGGAGTGGAAAGAGCGGGACACAGTTTGTGGAGACTCGGAGCTGCTGTGGTTTTTGACACGTAGCGTTCGTCTCGTACGCTGGCATATATTCATGTAAAACAACACGAGCTGCAACCACGTGAACACAGATGCTGAACTTCAAAGACGCAAGGCAATCGTGACAAGTGCATCCGTCTGAAGATCTGGGATCAAACGCTTCCACACTGAGACGCTCAACCACACAAACACACTTGTTTTGCTTCAGAGTGACGTGAGTCCTGAAAACAACAGCCTCCCATGTACTTCTGTTTCTCTCTTTTATCTGCATGTTTGCATTAGGGAGATTCTCAGCCAACGGAACGTTCTGCCAACGTTCTCTCAAAGTTATGAACAAACGTTCTTCCAGTAACATTAAATGTTCATTCAGAGTTATTATTATATCTTTAATAATGCTCCCAAAACAGCACAGAAACAAGCGTTTTAGTTGGGTGTTCGTTTAACGTTTTTAAATGTTACCAGTTTCGGAATGTTCAGAGGAGACTCAAAAGTAACATTCCAATCGTGTTTGAAGATGATAAAATGGAATGTTCACGTAACCAATAAAAAACCCGGTAACAAACGTTCTTAGAACATATATTTTTGGCTGGATTTGACTATAATGTGCAGCACAGCAAACAGTTTCCCTGCAGTTCTGAGGATCATCAGTTTAATTATGTGTTTATGTCTGCAGATGAATATCCTGTGATGCAGAAGCCATAAGCGGCGCCACGGGGGCGGTCAGCCCTGAGATCAGTGGAGGGACACAGATGGTCAGTTCAACAGGGGTCAGAGCGGTCAGAGCGTCCCGCTGCGTTTAGGGCCACAGAGATCTGGTGAAGGTTTATTAATACTGGTACAGACCTGGGTTTTCAGTTATCTAGGCTCGAAACATCTAAAACAAACAGCCGATTTCATTGGTCAGCGATCAAGAAAAGTTCAGTGTTTAGAAACATCATGGATCTGATCTCAACAAACAGCAATGCTCAATCTGTCAAGGTTTGTTTCAGCATCGTGTAGGCAAGCTATGGCTAGTTTCCGACTCGGAATAAGAAATAAACAAAGGTAATTGCAACATTACATCTTACAATTCAATTGCAAGTTTATATCTCACAACTATGAGAAAAGAAGCCAGAATTGAGAGAAACATTACCCTTTTTATTCTGTGAAACAAACTTCCATTCATAAAAATGACTGGTTTTAAAACAACCCAATTGGCAACCCAGCGCTGGGTAAATATTGGACAGAACACCTAGCAGGTTGGGTTACACATTTTAACCCGATGTCAGCTCATTTTGAACAAAAGCTGGGTTAATTTGACCTCATAAATGGTTATTATTTCTTAAATGACCGTTGATAAACTGATCTGGTTTAATCCAGTTTGGCAAACCAGCAATATTACAGTATTTGCATTTGTAGAGTCTAAAAGCAGATCGGTTGACTTAACTTAAAATAAATGTTAAAAAAAATTAAGTTATGTGCAATTGTCAAGTTCACATAACTTTTCAATTGCGCATTAGGTTTTTTTAAGTCAACTGATCACTTATTACAGTGTGTCTAAATTGTCCGTTTGATTTTAAAGCGTATGTATTTTGATCTTTATCCTTTGCCATTAGACTTGAACTGAATAATGACACTATTGTCTTCTGTCGAGCTGCTTTACAGCTGAAATCGTTTCATAATTGATGAATATTAACTAGTTTGCCTGTAACACATCATCAGCAGAACATCAACATCAAGAAATACAAACAGACACCAACAAACACTATAAAATGCTGGGTTGTTTCAACACAATCCCAAATATGGACAAACCTAACCATTGGTTTACATTTTTAACTTAAGTTTTTAAACCCAATGGTTGGGTTTGTCCATTTTTTGATCTAAACATGGGTTGAAACAACCCAGCATGTTTTAGTGTATCATATAACTGCAAATTTGAGGACGTACCATAAGTTTAAGTTTTTGATATTTACACTGCTTTAAAACTATTTGTATTGTATAAAGAGCTATAGAAATAAATGTGACTTGACTTGATTAAAAATCTTAATTTATGTAAAGAAAACATCTAAGCCTAAACGTTTGAATGGTCTCTGTTTAATCTCATTCCTCTCTAAGATACAAAAAAGAAAATTTAATTAGATGTCCTTGCATTTGTACAGAATCAAGGCCAATCCTCTATCATGATCCTCAAGTCAAATTATATCACTTTGTGTATCTCTTTTCACACATTATTTCAAAGCAGCAATCATGATGTTAGTGTTTATAATATCTCAATATCTTCATGCATTACAGTTGCATTAGAGCTGGACGATATTAGAGTTACATTCTGCGATGAAACAAAGAAGTAGTAGTGATTTGCTATATAGCATATATGTGGCTGAAGCTGGGCATACACTATATTGCCAAAAGTATTGGGACACGCCTCCAAATCACTGAATTCAGGTGTTCAATCACTTCATGGCCACAGGTGTATAAATCAAGCACTAGGCATGCAGACGCTTCTACAAAGAATGGGTCGCTCTCAGGAGCTCAGTGAATTCAGTCCCATGGACGAGTCTGGGTTTGGCGGTTGCCAGGAGAACAGGACTTGCCTGACTGCATTGTGCCAAGTGTAAAGTTTGGTGAAGGGGGGGATTATGGGGTGGGGTTGTTTTTCAGGGGATGGGCTTGGCCCCTTAGTTCCAGTGAAAGGAACTCTTAATGCTTCAGCATACTGAGACATTTTGGACAATTTCATGCTCCCAACTTTGTGGGAACAGTTTGGGGATGACCCCTTCCTGTCCCAACATGACTGCACACCAGTGCACAAAGCAAGGTCCATAAAGACATGGATGAGTGAGTTTGGTGTGGAGGAACTTGACTGGCCTGCACAGAGTCCTGACCTCATCCCGATAGAACACCTTTGGGATGAATTAGAGCGGAGACTGCGAGCCAGGCCTTCTCGTCCAACATCAGTGCCTGACCTCACAAATGCGCTTCTAGAAGAATGGTCAAAAATTCCCATAAACACACTCCTAAACCTTGTGGAAAGCCTTCCCAGAAGAGTTGAAGCTGTTATAGCTGCAAAGGGTGGGCCAACTCCATATTAAACCCTACGGATTAAGAATGGGATGGCATTAAAGTTCATGTGCATGTAAAGGCAGGCGTTCCAAAACTTTTGGCAATACACTGTATATATCCAGCTTTATATAAAGACCTGTGTGGTAATGGTTACATTTTGGCATGATGTAAACAATCAGTGGGGATGTGACGTGTTGGTCATTTGTGAAAGCCGCCGTGGAGCTGCTCCTGTTGTTCGGCTGATGGAAAACCTCTGATTGAGTTTATTGATGCTGTTGGCCGTGTCCGAGTCGATCTGTGAATAAAGAGCTTCACGCTGGGCTCCTCTGGCTGTAATGTGTGTATGAGCGAGATGTTTTTCTGATTTCAGGAGTCAACAGTGAAGACACGAGATTAACATGATAATGAACAGAAGCAGCTGCATGATAATGAGCCTCACTGGAAAAACATGCTTTCAAACTACATTTCACAAATAATTACACAGATATAGCAAGTACCACATTGAATCAGTGCTATTTTAATTTTATTATTTTTAATTATATTTTGTTTTTTTATGTTAATTTTAGTCATTTTGTTATGTACTTTTGTCATTTTAATCTTTTTTTTTGTCCTAAAAAAATATGATTAATAACAACATATGTTATGACAACATATGTTTTTACAATGCCTTAACTCGTTAAATAAAGTTAAGCAATTTTAACTTTTTTTTATTTTTTTATAAGTTATACAATATCAAACTAATTTTTTAAAGTCAGTTTAATGTAATTTAAGGCAGCATTTTTTTTTTACAGTGCAATATTGCTATTTAGGTTTCATTTATTTTTATTTTATTTTTATTTATTTCCAGTTAATAATTACTGCCAACATTTAATTTCTTTGTTTAATATTTATATTTTAATTTATTTCAGCTTTAATTCAATTAACAGATTTAAAATATTTTTAGTTTTTAGTTTTTAGTTAACGATAATAATTGAATTAAATGTAAAATTGTGACGTAGAAAGACTGAAATAGTATTCTGTCTTTGTTTTATTTTTATTTTATTTTATTTTAGTCTTTTTAACTGAACTCAGCGTTTTTGTCATATATAATACTTAAAAAAGAAAAATATAAACATAATTAAAAGGACCTCATTGGCAGATATTTTTTTCCTGTTTTAAGCAAAAGCTTATGATACGTCCCCAAAATGTTTCAACCCATGTTTGGGTCAAATATGGACAAACCCAACAGTCGGGTTTAAAAATGTAATTAAAAAATGTTGGGTTTGTCCATATTTGACCCAAACATGGGTTGAAACAACCCAGCATTATTAATAGTGTATTGAAAGTGTTTGTTTGTATTTCCTGACATTGATTGAGCTCAGATTCTGGCCATAACTGCTGATGATGTGTTACAGGCATGAATATAGTTAATACATCGATCAGGCATAACATTATGACCGGTAAAGTTAATAACACTGATGATCTCTTCCTCACGGCTCCTGTTGGTGGGTGGGATATATTAGGCAGCAAGTGAACATTTTGTCCTCAAAGTTGATGTGTTAGAAGCAGGAAAAATGGGCAAGCGTAAGGATTTGAGCGAGTTTGACAAGGGCCAAATTGTGATGGCTAGACGACTGGGTCAGAGCATCTCCAAAACTGCAGCTCTTGTGGGGTGTTCCCGGTCTGCAGTGGTCAGGATCTATCAAAAGTGCTCCAAGGAAGGAACAGTGGAGAACCGGAGACAGGGTCATGGGCGGCCAAGGCTCATTGATGCACGTGGGGAGCGAAGGCTGGCCCGTGTGGTCCGATCAAACAGACGAGCTACTGGAGCTCAAATTGCTCAAGAAGTTAATGCTGGTTCTGATAGAAAGGTGTCAGAATACAGGGTATTCCCTGGTGGCTGAGGCCTCTTTCAGGAGGATAATGCTTTCACAAATACACATGTTTAAATCTGTGATCTGAAGCTTAAAACTGGCCTTTAACCAATCAGAGGTCAGAGGTCAGTGTTGTTGTTGAGTGTCTGATCGCTCAATATGTTTGTGTGATCACATGCTTCCTCTTGCCGCAGGAAGTAGTTTAATCTGCTCTTCATTCCTGCCAAGGGCTCATTAGTGACTTATATTTCATTTAGATCCGTCAAGCTGCTGGAAAATCTGCTGCTTTATTGTGTGAAATTGCATCATGTGGTTATGATCCGCAGCTTGCTGGTGTGTGTGCACAGTCAGATTCATTTCATCCAATTAATATGCTTCCTAATGAATGTACACACACGCTTCTGCTGCTAATTCAAGAGCTTTGCTCTGACTTCACCTCAGATTTCAGGGAGTTATACATTATCACAAATATCATAATATCTCTGCTTTTATGATTTCAAGTCAACATGAAATGCCATTCCAGTGATTTACTTCTGAAAGAAACAGATGAGAAGGAAATGCAGAGAATAGAATAACCTGCACTTAAGTTAATAAATGAAGAGATCATTTTGACTTCATGTTGTGTTTATAAATGTGTGAAAGCATGCAGTGAAATGATTCTTATTTTTGGAGTTTTTTGCATTATTAATCTGATTTTGAAGGATATTTTGACTTTTGGCAGCCTGATGAAGATAATCTGTCAAGATCATTTGTAAAAATTATATCACACCCAATTTTTTATGGCTCTGGTAATAAAAGGGCAAGCACAATGCATTGTGGGATACATGAAGATACTGCACACATCATCTGAGTATTCAGTGCATGCAGAAAATTCACACTTAGTTTACTTACACACTTATTATCATTTGGATACTATTATAGTTTTCATTCATATTTTGAATTAGTTTTGGTTTTCATTTTTAAGTTAAAGTTTTAGTAATTTTGTTGGTTTTTTGTCATTTTTATTAGATGTTTTTTTAAATATGTCTTTAGAGTTTTTATAAATGTTTATTTCATTTTTAGTGAAATTGTTTTTTTTTTATATTTTCTGTTTTAATATAAATTTTAGTTAAAGTTTAGTTTTGTTGATTTTTGTCATTTATTAGATTTTTTTTTAATTTGTTTTTATAGACTATTAATTTGTAGTGAAATTTGTTCTTATTTTTATATTTTCTGTTTTAATTTAAATTTTAGTTTGTTTTAGTAATTTTGTTGTTTTTTGTCATTTTTATTAGATGTTTTTTTTTAAATACATCTTCATAGTTTTTATAATTTTTTTATTTCATTTTATTTCATTATTTTAGTTTTTTAGTTTTCGTTTTAAATTAAGTTAAAGTGTTAGTCATTTTGTTATACGTTTTATTACTTTTATCTTTTTTTTTTAAAATAGCTCTAAATCATTTTAATTCAGTTTTAGTTATTTTTGTTCATCATGTTAAACTAAATGAAAATGAGAAATGCTGCTTTGACAACTGTCTGAAATAAAATAAGTTTATTTTTTATATATATAATGTTTTAGGTAAAGTATGATTTTAGTTTTAGTTGCAGTAACTACACTCACCTAAAGGATTATTAGGAACACCATACTAATACTGTGTTTGACCCCCTTTCGCCTTCAGAACTGCCTTAATTCTACGTGGCATTGATTCAACAAGGTGCTGAAAGCATTCTTTAGAAATGTTGGCCCATATTGATAGGATAGCATCTTGCAGTTGATTGAGATTTGTGGGATGCACATCCAGGGCACGAAGCTCCCGTTCCACCACATCCCAAAGATGCTCTATTGGGTTGAGATCTGGTGACTGTGGGGGCCATTTTAGTACAGTGAACTCATTGTCATGTTCAAGAAACCAATTTGAAATGATTTGAGCTTTGTGACATGGTGCATTATCCTGCTGGAAGTAGCCATCAGAGGATGGGTACATGGTGGTCATAAAGGGATGGACATGGTCAGAAACAATGCTCAGGTAGGCCGTGGCATTTAAACGATGCCCAATCGGCACTAAGGGGCCTAAAGTGTGCCAAGAAAACATCCCCCACACCATTACACCACCACCACCAGCCTGCACAGTGGTAACAAGGCATGATGGATCCATGTTCTCATTCTGTTTACGCCAAATTCTGACTCTACCATCTGAATGTCTCAACAGAAATCGAGACTCATCAGACCAGGCAACATTTTTCCAGTCTTCAACTGTCCAATTTTGGTGAGCTCGTGCAAATTGTAGCCTCTTTTTCCTATTTGTAGTGGAGATGAGTGGTACCCGGTGGGGTCTTTTGCTGTTGTAGCCCATCCGCCTCAAGGTTGTGCGTGTTGTGGCTTCACAAATGCTTTGCTGCATACCTCGGTTGTAACGAGTGGTTATTTCAGTCAAAGTTGCTCTTCTATCAGCTTGAATCAGTCGGCCCATTCACCTTTGACCTCTAGCATCAACAAGGCATTTTCGCCCACAGGACTGCCGCATACTGGATGTTTTTCCCTTTTCACACCATTCTTTGTAAACTCTAGAAATGGTTGTGCGTGAAAATCCCAGTAACTGAGCAGATTGTGAAATACTCAGACCGGCCCGTCTGGCACCAACAACCATGCCACGCTCAAAATTGCTTAAATCACCTTTCTTTCCCATTCTGACATTCAGTTTGGAGTTCAGGAGATTGTCTTGACCAGGACCACACCCCTAAATGCATTGAAGCAACTGCCATGTGATTGGTTGATTAGATAATTGCATTAATGAGAAATTGAACAGGTGTTCCTAATAATCCTTTAGGTGAGTGTATAATAACCCGGTCACACAGTATATACACACTGCATACTTCAGAAACAGAAGTGGTAGTATGCATTTTCAAAGTGTTCTGGTACTTTAATGAGAAATAACTGAGCTCATTTAAGTCTCCTCAACCATAAAAGAGATTTGCTTTTTAAGGAAATATAAGCTGGAGTCGTCTTGTTCTGTTGGTAAAGCAGTCTGCTTCTGTGTCTATAGTGCAGTATGTAAGTGTTGCAGAAAATAATGCCCATCCTTGCATTTCCCAATTATATATTCAGATCAATTAAAGTGTCAGGTTTGATTTTATTCCGATGCATTAGCATGTCAGGCGTGCCGGAGACGAGGCTGTGTGCCATTCTGGATAAATCACTGTCAGCTGACGCCGCACATTGTATTGTCATTGTGTCAGTTTGAAGAATAATGCAGCAGAGAGAGAAGCGCAGAAACACACGCTGAGACTCCTCTTGTTCTCAGGTTTCAGAATCTGCAGTGAATTCAGTGTCTGTTGGACTCGCTCCAGCGGGGAAACCCTGTCAAACACTCCAGATCGGGCTGATCAAGGCCAGTAAACCAATTATTAACTAATCCGCCTTTGAAAATGCTCTGTTGACTTTCTAGTGCGGGTTTTCTATTGCACGGCAGATGCATTACAGTGATAATTCACCAAAAACGATCTTTCACTGTTCATTGTTTCCAGGAGTCTGCATGCTGTAGTATGAGTTGTGTGGAAATATGATATTCTGAACATAACCAACTGATCCCGCTCGTCTGTGCCACTACTCATATTACTCCTAGTGTTGCTGCAGTATATGGTGTGTGTGCACTGCATCTGTTTATGCACAAATGCCCGCATTACTACATTTGCATTGAAATATGCAGTATACAAATAAATAAAATATGCTCAATTTGACCTTCTGTTTCCACTGTAAAAAATACCATGAGATAATAATTGACAATTATATATAATGTATATACGTTATTTTTTTAATTAAATAATTGTATTAAATTGTCACATGAACATTCTCTGTTTAGTTCTCCTTTAGTGTCTGTGTGTGTGTCTGTGTGTGTGTGTGTCTGTGTGTGTCCTTGATGCTAACCACTCCACTACTGGAGGAGGTTAAACCCAACTGCAGAGGAATTAAGGAGGAGAAAAACAAGATAATAGCAACAGTCTTAGATAGCACTTTAGGTTAATGTGCTACAGGGATAATCAAACAACTCTTCTTGAGAGGCAATACAAAAAAGGCTAATCCAAACAGAAGACATCTTCTTAAACGGCAGTCCAGAAAGATAAATACAGAAATCCACAAAAAGGTAACAAAAACATGCAATCCAAGAACAAAACAGAAGGCAGGAAAAAATCTCAAACCCAAAAGTCTTACGACTGACAACGCTTAGGCTAACATGAGGACTGAACAAGAACAAAACGCAGTGAGGCCTTAAATAGGGTTTATCATTAGGTGACATTCAACACAGGTGAGGGAGCATTACAACCATCTAACCAAGGAGAATTAATCTGGGTAGATATAACGCCAGTGGTGAAATCAAGGAACATAAAACATTACAGAACCCTCTCTTTTAGGAACGGCTCCTGACGTTCCCAACAGCTCGGCTTGAGTGGAGACGATGCAAGTCCCTAATCAAACTCTTGTCTAGGATATGGCGAGTGGGGACCCAAGACCGTTCCTCTGGCCCATATCCATCCCACTCAACTACAAACTGCCGTTTACCACGAACCAGTCGAGTGTCCAATATCCGCTTGACCATGTATGCTGGCTGGCCATCAATGATCTGTGGAGCTAGGGGTGGCCTGGTGGCAGGAGACAGAGGACTGTATTTCACAGGTTTTAAACGGGAAACATGAAAGGTGGGATGTATGCGCAAACACTTGGGAAGTAGGAGACGGTAGGAAACAGGGTTTACTTTCCTTAAAACCTTGAAGGGGCCTATGAATCTGGGAGCCAATTTGCGTGATTCAACTTTAAGGGGAAGGTCCTTGCTAGACAGCCAGACATTCTGTCCTGGTCTGCGGCGACAGTTGGCCCGTTGCTGTTGTAGTTGTGAAGTCTTCAGAAGCGCAGCTTGGGCCTTACTCCACACCCCGTGGCACCGTTGAACCAAATGTTGGGCAGCCGGAACTCCCAGCTCAGACTGCTCAGAGAACAAAGGAGGTTGATAGCCAAACTGACATTCAAAACGTGACATACCCGTTGAGGAATGGCGAAGAGTATTATGGGCAAATCCTGCTCATATCAGGTGTTTGCTCCAGGACGTTGGGTTGGATGAAGCTAGACATCTCAAGGTTGTCTCAATCTCTTGGTTAGTTTTTTCAGTCGGTCCATTAGACTGGGGATGAAATCCAGATGATAGACTGGATGAAGCCCCAATAAGCTGACAAAAGGCCTTCCAGAACCTGGATGCAAACTGAGGACCACGGTCTGAAACCACATCTTGGGGAAAGCCATGCAACCTAAAGACATGCTGCAATACAATCTCAGCGGTCTGTGGAACCGAAGGAAGTTTTGGCAATGGTATAAGGTGGCAAGCTTTTGAAAATCTATCCACAACTACCAAAATCACTTTGTTACCTTGGGAGAGTGGAAGCCCCGTTACAAAGTCCATAGAAATATGTGACCATGGACGAGCAGGGACAGGGAGGGGTAGCAGATGACCTTGTGGACGAGACCTGGAATCCTTATGCTGGGCACAAATGGGGCAGGCAGCAACAAAAGATTTAACGTCATCAGCGATCCTTGGCCACCAGAAGCGTCTGCAAATGAACTCTAGAGTCCTACTGACTCCTGGGTGGCATGTGATTGATGAGGCATGTCCCCACTGCAAAACATCAGTGCGCACACTTTTGGGTACAAAAAGACGACCTGGAGGCCCATTACCTGGCTCAGCTTCCTGCTGCTGTGCCTTTCTAACCCTGGTCTCTATTCCCCATCTAACTGGAGCCAGAATCTTGGACGAGGGGATGATCATCACTGGGGTTGAAACCATGTTGGGTGGATCAAACTGCCTGGAGAGAGCATCAGGCTTTTGATTCTTAGATCCTGGTCGATAGGAGAGAACAAAGTCAAAACGATTAAAGAATAGAGCCCATCGGGCCTGACGAAAGTTCAGTCTTTTGGCTTCTTGGATATAAGCTGCATTCTTGTGGTCAGTCCATACAACAAAGGGATGTTTGGCCCCCTCCAACCAGTGCCTCCATTCTTCCAATGCTAGCTTGACGGCTAATAACTCCCTGTTACCAATATCATAATTTCTTTCAGAAGAAGAGAGCTTGTGTGAGAAGGCACAAGGATGCAATCTGTCGTCTTTTCTGGCCCGCTGGGAGAGTACAGCTCTGACCCCTACCTCCGAGGCATCCACCTCGACTATGAAGGGCAGCTCAGGATCTGGGATAGTAAGGATAGGTGCTGAAGTAAATCTGTCTTTTAGTTTGCAGAACGCCTTTTCAGTCTCCTCTGTCCACTGAAAGCCCTTAATATTCTTCCTAGTGAGAGTTGTAAGTGGAGCAGCAATGGCACTGAAATTTCGTATCAACTTTCGATAGAAATTGGAAAAGCCAAGAAAACGTTGTACCTGCTTGATGGAGCTGGGTTGAGGCCAATCTTTAACCACTTTGGTTTTGGCAGGGTCCATCTGGATATGACCATTAAATACAATGAAGCCCAAAAAGGATACCTCTTGAACATGGAACTCACTCTTCTCAAGTTTGATGAGCAGATGGTTTCTCAGGAGTTGCTGGAGGACTAGGCGAACGTGCTGAACATGCTCCTGGAGGTTCTTGGAAAAGATAAGAATATCATCCAAATATACAAATACAAATCTATTCAGCATGTCTCTTAACACATCATTAATCAAAGCTTGAAATACCGCAGGAGCATTTACCAAACCGAAAGGCATGACCTTATACTCCTAGTGGCCCGTTGGTGTATTAAAAGCAGTCTTCCATTCATCACCAGCACGGATGCGGACCAGATGATAAGCATTGCGAAGGTCCAGTTTAGTGAATACAGTAGCCCCCTGAAGCAACTCAAAGGCAGTAGACATTAATGGAAGAGGATAACGATTCTTTATGGTAATCTTATTGAGACACCTGTAATCAATACAGGGTCGGAGCCCCCCATCCTTTTTAGCAACAAAAAAGAATCCAGCTCCTGCTGGTGACGTCGAAGGACGTATAATGCCAGATTTCAGAGCCTCTTGGATATAGTCCTCCATGGCCTTCCTCTCTGGTGATGAAAGGGAAAATAATCTCCCCCTTGGAGGGCACATTCCAGGCAACAAGTCAATTGCACAATCATAAGGTCTGTGGGGGGGCAAGGATAAGGCTGCCTTCTTGCTGAACACGTCTAAAAGGTCTGCATAATCATGGGGAACACGGGATAATTCTGGAGGTGTCCCGGGTAACTCTAGAATAGTCCTTAACAACCCAAGGGTAGCCTGACTTAAGTTGGGAAAGACAAGAAGTTCAAGAGGTGAAGTATCACAATTAGGCCCCCATTTGACAATGTTACCGGAGGACCAGTCAATCTGGGGGTTATGAAGGGCTAGCCAAGGAAAACCAAGGGATAAAGGAAATTCTGGTGACTTCATTACATAAAACTGTATAGTTTCTTGGTGACCCCCAACCTAGAGATGTACAGGAATAGTGCTCAGACTCACCTGACCAGAACCAAGGGGCCGTGATGGTCAGGGGGTCATCAAGGTTGGTAAGTGGCACCTGAAGATGTCTGGCAATTTCTAAATCCATAAAGTTTCTAGCAGCCCCGGAATCCACAAAGGCCTTTAGGGGATGTGACTGATCATTCCATAAAAGGTGAGTAGACAAGAGAACACCAGAAGATGCTGAGTTGGGAGGGGTAGTCTCTCTTATCACAGTCCTCCCTTTACTGGATGAGAGTTGGCTTTTCCCGAAAGGATCGGGCAGAAAGCTCGAAAGTGGCTAGGTTCGCCACAGTACAGGCCGTGATCGGCCCAGCTGCATGGGCTCCTCAGTGCAGGTTACAGATAAGACAAGGGCAAGGGCAGTACCAAAGGATATTGACTGGGAACATATCTAGAAGACTCTGTGCACTCCCTACGCCTCTCGAAGACGATTATCTAATCAAATGGCCATATCAATCAGGGATTCTAGGTCTGTTGCAGGGTCTCGAGCTGCCAATTCATCCTTGAGTTCATCAGAAAGTGCTCTATTGAAAGCAACAGTCTGTGCCTCCTGATTCCAGCCACTCTCCATAGCTAGAGTTCCACAGCTAATTCAACACTTTGAGTTCCCTGGGTTAGCTGAAGGAGGCGGCTAGCTGCCTCACGTCCCCTTACTGGATGTTCAAACACCCGCCTCATCTCGTCAATAAAACAACTGTAATTGGAGCAGACTGCTGGTTGTGGGGACTGCTCCCACAGTGCATGCTAGGGCTTTCCCAGATAAAAGAGTAATGACATAGGCCACCTTGCTACGTGATGTTGGGAACTTATTAGGTTGTAATTCAAAGTTCAATGAGCACTGGGTGAGGAAGCCTTTACATCCAGGCAGATGAATCTCAGAGTTGCTGGGAGGTGCTGGTGGTGCCTGGGGTTGAGAATCAGCATCCTGCTGTGGGTTTGAAATGAAGGTGCTGTAGGATCTCTGAGATAGCTCGACCCAGTTTTGATACAGCAACTTCCTGTTGTGCAAGGACTTGTTCATGTCGTTCAATGGTGGCTGCCTGGCTTGAAACAGCAGCTAAGATGCGTTCAGCATTGGTCAACGGTTGGGCATTCTCTGCTGGGGTTGTATCCATGGTTCAGTCCGACGGTTATGATCCAGCTGGGATCGAACTCGGGTCTCTGGTGTGTGTGTCCTTGAGCTAACCACTCCACTACTGGAGGAGGTTGAACCCAACTGCAGAGAAATTAAGAACAGTAAACTCCCAAAAGTCTGAGTTTTAATCTTTGCCTCTTTACTTCAGAAGGGAAAAAACAAGATAATAGCAACAGTCTTAGATAGCACTTTAGGTTAATGTGCTACAGGGATAATCAAACAACTCTCCTTGAGAGGCAATACAAAAAAGGCTAATCCAAACAGAAGAGATCTTCTTAAACGGCAGTCCAGAAAGATAAATACAGAAATCCACAAAAAGGTAACAAAAACATGCAATCCAAGAACAAAACAGAAGGCAGGAAAAAATCTCAAACCCAAAAGTCTTAGGAGTGACAACGCTTAGGCTAACATGAGGACTGAACAAGAACAAAAGGCAGTGAGGCCTTAAATAGGGTTTATCATTAGGTGAGATTCAACACAGGTGAGGGAGCATTACAACCATCTAACCAAGGAGAATTAATCTGGGTAGAAATAACGCCATCTAGTGGTGAAATCAAGGAACTTCAGATAAAACATTACAGTTTGTTACTATGGTTACTCATTGATTTCCTCATTTAGTGCTCCTGTGTTCATTACCTTTGTTTGCTCCCTGTATTATATTTATGTATTATGTATGTATTATATTATATTTACATACATACAATATTTAAAAAATTATATAATTAAGTATTATTACATTTTTAATCATTCTTATTATATAATGCATATATAATTTATTAATATATTAATATTTATTTTATATATATATATATAATATATAATAATTAAAATTGTATAATAAATAATTATATATATATAACATTAATATATTAATGTTTATATATATATTATTATTATTATTATTATTATTACGATTTTAGTTTTATATATATATAATGATATTATATATTTTTGCCCCTGTACATGCTACCCTTAGCATGGCGTTAGTTTTCATTGTTATGCTGACGATACTCAGCTCTATATTTCTTCACGCCCTGACAAAATTAACGGAATCCATGACTAGTAATTTCCTCAACAAACCCGTCTCCGGCATGATGACTCTGATCTTCAGTCAGATGGAACTGGATAAATATTCTGAATGTTCCGATCTAACCTGACCTCTGACCTGTAATGTTTGCCTGAATCACAATCATACACTGTTTGTTCGTCGGCCAGAGGAGAACTGGCACCCGACTGAGCCTTTTTTCTCCCAAGGTTTTTTTCTCCATTCTGTCTCCTGATGGAGTTTTGGTTCCTTGCCACCGTTGCCTCTGTCACCTTTGGCTTGCTTAGTTGGGGACACTAAATATTCAACTATACTACTGATCCGTCTCCATCACTGAACTTACTTAAAGGGATAGTTCACCCAAAAATGAAAATTAGCCCATGATTTACTCACCTCAAGCCACCCTAGGTGTACATGACATTCTTCTTTCAGACGAATACAATCAGAGTTATATTAAAAATGTCCTGGCTCTTCCAAGCTTTATAATGGCAGCCCAAAATTTGAAGTCCAAAAAAGTGCATCCATCCACTATAAAAGTGCTCCACACGGCTCCGGGGGTTAATAAAGGCCTTCTGAAGCGATGCAATGCGGAGAAAGCGGAACTGTGTTTTGAACTGCGAGAGGCGCTACACTTTCTCCGTAAGTTGAGTACGGAAGGCGGTCTGCAGGAAGCTAGATATTTTACTTTATAACGTGTTAAATACGGATGTTTTTCTTACACAAACACATAGCATCACTTCAGAAGGCCCTTATTAAGCTGTATTATTATTATTTTTATTACTATTATTATTATCAAATTTTGGGCTGCCATTCACTGCCTTTATAAAGCTTTTTAATATAACTATGATTGTATTCGTCTGAAAGAAGAATGTCATACACACCTAGGATGGCTTGAGGGGGAGTAAATCATGGGCTTCATTTTTGGGTGAACTAACCCTTTAAATTGGACTATGACACTATTTTCTTCTTGATCTGCTGTACAGCTGAAACAAACTTGGTTGCATTATTTTCCTGTTATCACTGTAAAGCTGCTCTGAAACAATCTGTATTGTTAAAAAGCGCTATATAAATGAAGTTGACTTGACTTGGCATGATTAGTAGTATGCTGGTGTGTATTTGCAGATTCAGATCGCTGGAAACACTGATGCAGATGAAGCCGAGGTTCCTTTGACTTCATTGAGTGTGTCAGAGTCGGTCAGGACCTTTCCGACAGATATAAATATCCATCATGACTCACTATCAAAACACATCAACCCGTGTTACATCTTCACTCCATCATGTGATTCCACCTCACAGGTGATTATTGATTTGGCTCTTTTGTTATTGTTTTACTGTCGGATTAGAGGAATGTATGGAGGTGAGGTGTGATCTATGATGACGCAGCCGTCCGTGTCCCAGATACACTCTGATGTGGAAAGTCCTAGATAAACTGATCCATCTTCCCTCACCTGCCCCTGTCACAGCTCTCATCTCTAGCGGGGCACACTTATGCACATCTGACCAACATTTCATGTGCTCTTCTTCTGGTTAGCATCAATGTTGTATGTTGTTGAATAAACACTATCGCTTTTCGTTTTCTATGCACTAATTATGTAATTAGCTGTGTTTGAGTAATGCATGCCATTTTAAATGTTTCTAATGTTGTTCTGGAGTCTCCTACAATAGATTTACATGCATGCAAGGTCAAAAAACACTTAAATTTTCTCATAATATACATTGCACATCACTTAATTTCTCAAAGATTCTGAAAACTGATCGTTTGAAGATTCAGTCTCTCTAAACCCCTCCTTTCCAAGAGTCTACTCTGCTCTGATTGGTCAGATGATCCAGTCAGTTGTGATTGGTCTACTTTGCTCTGATTGGTCAGACGGCCCAATCTGTTGTGATTGGTCTACTCTGCCCTGATTGGTCAGATGGCCCAGTCTGTTGTGATTGGTCTACTCTGCTCTGATTGGTCAGACGGCCCAGTCTGTTATGATTGGTCTACTCTGCTCTGGTTGGTCAGACGGCCCAGTCTGTTATGATTAGTCTACTCTGCCCTGATTGGTCAGATGGCCCAGTCTGTTGTGATTGGTCTACTCTGCTCTGATTGGTCAGATGGCCCAATCTGTTATGATTGATCTACTCTGCTCTGATTGGTCAGATGGCCCAGTCTGTTATGATTGGTCTACTCTGCTCTGATTGGTCAGATGGTCCAGTCTGTTGTGATTGGTCTACTCTGCTCTGGTTGGTCAGACGGCCCAGTCTGTTGTGATTGGTCTACTCTGCTCTGATTGGTCAGATGATCCAGTCTGTTGTGATTGGTCTACTCTGCTCTGATTGGTCAGACGGCCCAGTCTGTTGTGATTGGTCTACTCTGCTCTGATTGGTCAGACGGCCCAGTCTGTTGTGATTGGTCTACTCTGCTCTGATTGGTCAGATGATCCAGTCTGTTGTGATTGGTCTACTCTGCTCTGATTGGTCAGACGGCCCAGTCTGTTGTGATTGGTCTACTCTGCTCTGATTGGTCAGACGGCCCAGTCTGTTATTATTGGTCTACTCTGCTCTGATTGGTCAGACGGCCCAGTCTGTTCTGATTGGTCTACTCTGCTCTGATTGGTCAGATGGCCCAGTCTGTTGTGATTGGTCTACTCTGCTCTGATTGGTCAGACGGCCCAGTCTGTTATTATTGGTCTACTCTGCTCTGATTGGTCAGACGGCCCAGTCTGTTATGATTGGTCTACTCTGCTCTGATTGGTCAGATGGCCCAGTCTGTTGTGATTGGTCTACTCTGCTCTGATTGGTCAGACGGCCCAGTCTGTTGTGATTGGTCTACTTTGCTCTGATTGGTCAGACGGCCCAGTCTGTTATGATTGGTCTACTCTGCTCTGATTGGCCAGATGATCCAGTCAGTGGTGATTGGTCTACTCTGCTCTGATTGGTCAGACGGCCCAGTCTGTTGTGATTGGTCTACTCTGCTCTGATTGGTCAGACGGCCCAATATGTTGTGATTGGTCTACTCTGCTCTGATTGGTCAGACGGCCCAGTCTGTAATGATTGATCTACTCTGCTCTGATTGGCCAGATGGTCCAGTCTGTTGTGATTGGTCTACTCTGCTCTGATTGGTCAGACGGCCCAGTCTGTTATGATTGGTCTACTCTGCTCTGATTGTTCAGACTGCCTAATCTGTTGTGATTGGTCTACTCTGCTCTGATTGGTCAGACGGCCCAGTCTGTTATGATTGGTCTACTCTGCTCTGATTGGTCAGACGACCCAATCTGTTGTGATTGGTCTACTCTGCTCTGATTGGTCAGACGGCCCAGTCTGTTGTGATTGGTCTACTCTGCTCTGATTGGTCAGACGGCCCAATCTGTTGTGATTGGTCTACTCTGCTCTGATTGGTCAGACGGCCCAGTCTGTTGTGATTGGTCTACTCTGCTCTGATTGGTCAGACGGCCCAGTCTGTTATGATTGGTCTACTCTGCTCTGATTGGTCAGACGGCCCAATCTGTTGTGATTGGTCTACTCTGCTCTGACTGGTCAGACAGCCCAGTCTGTTGTGATTGGTCTACTCTGCTCTGATTGGTCAGACAGCCCAGTCTGTTGTGATTGGTCTACTCTGCTCTGATTGGTCAGACGGCCCAGTCTGTTGTGATTGGTCTACTCTGCTCTGATTGGTCAGGTTTAGTGTGCTGTGAAAACTCAATTTTCTCCACATATTTTGATGAATTAAAGTAATGGAAAAACATGTTGCTATTACTTAAATTACTTGAATGAAACTTGAAATCATGTGTTTTGTTGTACTTCCTGTACATGTAGTTGAACTTAATCTCACGCGGAGCAAAGACTAACTTCAGCTTTTTATCAACATCTCAATCATTTTCATGTCATACTTTAAATAATCAAGTTATTATGCTTGAAGTGTCTGATCTTGACCAGAGATGATTAATGATTTTAAACCTGTTCATAGAAATGCTTCCATTAATTTCATCTCATGCATATTCATGTTTTAAAGTTACAGAGTTTAAATTATTATTCAGGGCTCTGAATAGCAGGATTGACCCGAGAGAGTGTCAGGAAAAGCGAGTGAGACGTAAAAGAAGAATGAAACAGACTGCAAGAACGCATATGCTTTAAATTGCAGGCGGCGTCTTGAGGGAGATTCATCCGCTCTGCTGCTGTAAACAATGTAGAAAAGCACAGCTTCATGACAGGAATTCAGAGCGGGTTGAGTGAATCTTTGAAGTGGAAGAGAACGAGAAAAGCACTTTCCAGGTTTATTACGCAAGCTTCTCCCACACGAGAGAAACATCCCGCATGAGATTCTGTAACGTCTCAACTGTGTCTTACACAGTTAACTGTGCAAATGAATGTCTCCTGTTTCTCAGGTGTTTTTCAGACTCATTTCTGTTCAGAATTCATTTCTGCTCCACATTCATTTCATATATACTGGATGAAAACTACTGTAGTGACTCATTTGTGTCTGTCATTTATTTTAAGGAATTACATATGCAGTCCTTAGCAGTGCATATTACTACTAATAATACATTTTTATATATATTTAGGGTAGGAAATTTACAAAATATCTTCATGGAACATGATCTTTACTTAATGTCCTGATGATTTTTAGCATAAAGAAAAATGGATCATTTTGACCCATACAATGTATTGTTGGGTATTGCCACAGACACACCCGTGAGACGCAGGACTGGTTTTATGCTCCAGGGTCACAGATGTGAAAACGCTTCCCCTCCTTTAGTGGACTTAGATATCCTAGGTATTACCAACAGAGTTTGTGGCCTTAAAGATGTTAAGAATCGCACAGATCTCTGACCCGCTGAGAGACTTCAGCTCCATCTCTCTCTCTCTCTCTCTCTCTCTCTCTCTCTGGTGCATGCTGGGAAGTGGGGAGTAAGTGCATGGGAGGGTGAGCGTGTTGGTGAGAGGGAAATTTAAAACTGTTTCCCTGTCTTTATTTCTTTTTTTCTTTTATTCAAGTATAGTTAATTTTGGAA
The DNA here is from genome assembly GCA_039654625.1 of Rhinogobio ventralis. Classification (NCBI taxonomy): domain Eukaryota; kingdom Metazoa; phylum Chordata; class Actinopteri; order Cypriniformes; family Gobionidae; genus Rhinogobio; species Rhinogobio ventralis. The sequence continues at coordinate 31,488,229 of CM077214.1, forward strand.
AACCTTAAAATAGTTTGCATTTGGTTTACAGTTGTGAACTTGGAAATCTGACCTCGTGTTTGGGAGGGATGGCGTCTCACCTGAGTGTGGGAGCGTCATCCTTGTCACTCAAACACGGGGTTAGATGTGTTAGTAATGCGGGAGTTTCGGTGGAAGATGTACTGATGGATGTAGGAGAAAGAGTGGGACATGGAAATATTATATCGGCGTCTCGGATGAACAAGGCTGCAACTTGTTAATCAATTGGTTGAAAGCGAAATCACGGTAAGTGGAAATTTTGTTCCAGTTCAACCTTTGGTTTCTCCGACAACAAAAGTCACGATTTCTAATGTTCCGCCGTTTATTCCTTACGCGGATATAGAAAGAGAACTGTCTCGCTTTGGGAAGTTCGCAAGCGGCATTAAAATGGTGCCGCTCGGATGCAAGAATGCGGCTTTGAAGCACGTGTTGTCGTTTCGACGACAGGTGTATATGTTTCTGAATTCACCGAATCTGAATGTTTCGTTTAGATGTGTTTTTGATGGGAAGTCGTACACTCACCTAAAGGATTATTAGGAACACCATACTAATACTGTGTTTGACCCCCTTTCGCCTTCAGAACTGCCTTAATTCTACGTGGCATTGATTCAACAAGGTGCTGAAAGCATTCTTTAGAAATGTTGGCCCATATTGATAGGATAGCATCTTGCAGTTGATGGAGATTTGTGGGATGCACGTCCAGGGCACGAAGCTCCCGTTCCACCACATCCCAAAGATGCTCTATTGGGTTGAGATCTGGTGACTGTGGGGGCCATTTTAGTACAGTGAACTCATTGTCATGTTCAAGAAACCAATTTGAAATGATTGGAGCTTTGTGACATGGTGCATTATCCTGCTGGAAGTAGCCATCAGAGGATGGGTACATGGTGGTCATAAAGGGATGGACATGGTCAGAAACAATGCTCAGGTAGGCCGTGGCATTTAAACGATGCCCAATTGGCACTAAGGGGCCTAAAGTGTGCCAAGAAAACATCCCCCACACCATTACACCACCACCACCAGCCTGCACAGTGGTAACAAGGCATGATGGATCCATGTTCTCATTCTGTTTACGCCAAATTCTGACTCTACCATCTGAATGTCTCAACATAAATCGAGACTCATCAGACCAGGCAACATTTTTCCAGTCTTCAACTGTCCAATTTTGGTGAGCTCGTGCAAATTGTAGCCTCTTTTTCCTATTTGTAATGGATGAGACTTTTGGAAAAAACCTTTTTTTTCTGATTTGAAAAAGTTTGAAACCTCAGTTCTTTACTGGCAGAAGAGGGTTGTGGAAGATGGCTAGAGTCAGAGAAAAAGATTCCGGTTAAAAAACATACTTTCAAAGCTGAGAAAAGGAAAAAGTCATGCAAAACGTAAATTCATTCGGGCCAAATGAGGTGTACTTCACATAAGGTGATTTTGCTATCTTTCTTTTTCTCTCTGTCTCTTCTTACTTTTAGTCTTCTTATGGAGATTATAAGAGTGGGATCTTTAAATATCAATGGGGGAAGAGACAGCAGCAAGAGAGCAATGGTTGCTGAAATCATACATTTAAAAAATATAAATGTTAAATTTCTACAAGAAACACATACTGATTATAACAATGAGATTGAATGGTGTAGATGGTGGGAGGGAAAATGTTTTATTAGTCATGGTTCAAACACAAGTGCGGTTGTGGCTATCCTTTTTTCCAAAAAATTAGATGTGAAAGTTTTGTCAACCATGGAACTAGAAAAAGGAAGAGTCTCTCTCTCTCTCTCTCTCTCTCTCTCTCTCTCTCTCTCTCTCTCTCTCTCTCTCTCTCTCTCTCTCTCTCTCTCTCCCTCTCCCTCTCTCTCTCTCTCCCTCTCTCTCACGCAGAGACGCTTCTTCTGTTTGTTTATCACCCCTGATGGCGGGAGTGAGAAGAAACAGAGAGAGAGACAGAAGGGACAGCGGGAGACATGAGAGCAAACAGATCTGTGTGTTTAAAGACTGAGCGCCATAGATTGGGGGATTATAAATGTAATTTTAATTATGAAGAGTTTAATATTAATTGATTATTATAGTAATATTTAATATTACAGATGATTTACCAGTGGGTGACTTCATACGTTAATAGTCTTTAATAGTGCAGCATATATAATTTTAAATGTTAATATGTAATATTAATTTATATTTTAATATTTAATATTAAAGATGATTCACCAGTAGGCAATTTTTTTTACATTAATATGTATTAATAGTGCAACATATTTAATATGAAATATTAGTGCAACATATTTAATATGTAACATGAATTCATATTTTAATATTTCATATTAGAGATGATTTACCAGTGTTTTTTTTTTACATTAATACTAATTAATTAATAGTACATCTTTAGAAGTAAATATTAATTTATTCATATTTTGATATTAATATTTAATATAAAAAAAGATTTACCATTTCTTTACATTAATATTAATTATTAGTGAAACATATTTAAGCTAATATTCCATTTTTAATAGTAATATGTAATACTATTTAATATTTTAATATTCATATTTAACATAAACAATGATTTACCAGTGGACTTTTTTATCATATTTAATTTTAAATATGAATATGTAATACTATTTAATATTTTTAATATTAAAGATTCTTTACCAGTAGGTGATTTTTGAAATTTATATTAATTAATGAATAGTGCAACATCTTTAAGAGTAATGATTCATATTTTAATGTCACTATTTAATATTAAAATGTATTTACCATTGGGCGATTTTACACATTAATAATCATTAAAAGTTCAATATATTTAATATTAAATATTAATATGTAATATTATGTATTAAATATGAGTAAATTAATAAATATTAAAATTAAACCCAAAATCTGTTATAGGCAATATGTCTAAAAATGTGTGGAAAACTTTACTTAATTTAAATTCACTTGCATATTAATATAATATAATTATAATATTAATTCATACTAATTTTAAATTGTCGTCAGTGATGGTTTGCCTGCAGATTGGTGTTATGACATAACCATGATAACCAGCTAAACCTTGACCTCCAGGTTTTCCCCGTAGAAGAGAGATTTTGTCCGAAAAACTCTATTTGCTCATTTCTATTTAACGTCAAATAGAAAAAAAAACGGAAAAAAAAGACATTTGCTTTGTTTCCTCTTGAGAGGTATAAATAATTGATTGATCGTAATTTGTGCGCATGTTAGAGTTGTTCAGTGGCCCTTATAATAACTCTGAACTCTATTCAGTGTGTTCAGCGTTCCTGATTCACTTTAGAGGAACTGATGCAACTCTGGATTAATGCTGGAACAGAGAGAATCGGGAATGTGAGGCGTTGGTTTGAGAGAGGAAGGGATGAAAAGACTCATCATTTTGCATGTGAGGAAAAGACATCAAATGAAACAAATACTGTCTGCTAGTGTTTCTGTCTGTGTGTTTGCTGCATCAAGCATCTGTATTAGATTCATTACATATTTAATCTGTTGTATAATTTATAGTCCACCTGTATTTTCAGACAGAACCGTGTCGAGGTTACGCCTGTTGAATCACATCCAAGTGTGCGGATATTCTTCAAACGTCTGACATTATAGTCCATGTTGACTATATCAAGAGAAGTTAAACGAGAGCATAAAAAGGCCATTCACACTCATATTCAGGTACACAAACATTAACACAGCTTTTGTCATTTAAACACTGAATGCACCGAATGGAGAACATACACTTTGGTTGGTCACTCATCTTGAAATCAAATCAGAGCCGCTGTTAAATCTCATAAACAGCCATCATGTTTCTAAAACTGAACCGTCTTTAGCGTTCCTGGTTTTAGCCAGAATTGAACAGAAATGGCAATCTCAGTCGTGCTCATGAGCAGACGCTGTGGAAACTGCTAGAATGGGAAATAAGGCAAACATTTCCAGTTCAGTTCATGAAAATCAGAGCGAGCAAAGAAAAGCCGCACACTTTCACACCACCAGAGATCTGTTTTATTCTTTCGCTCATTGAGTTTCCTAGCTTGATTGTGCATTTCATTGCTTTTGCAGTTATGAAATGCTTATTGTTTCACAGTGAAAAAAAAGTTATTTCACTCAGAAATGATAATTCTGTCATTATTTATCCACCCTTGTGTTGTTTTAAACCTGTATGACTTTCTTTCTTCTGATTTTAAGGGAATGTTTAGAGAAAACTGATATATGCATGACTTTTATGGCACTTTTAAGTTTTTTTGTCCTTTCTGTTCTCATTTATGTGTATTTTATATGACATTTATGACTTTGACAGATGCTTTTATCTAACATGCACTCGATGTATGTATGTTATCAGTTCATGCATTCACTGTAAATCAATCCACACTGCAAACAATGTGTTTTCTTGCTTAGTATTTTGGTCTTGTTTTCCAGAAAAACTGAGAAATCAAACTTTTGACATATAAGAGGTCCTCATACTATAAGAATATCCTGTAAGTTTCAGAACTGAAAACTTCCTTGTTAGTCCAAAAACCTCTGCAGAAAAAGGATCAACGCCTACTTCATCGTCGCAACATTGGCCCCGCCCACTGGCGCGTTAGTGAGATGACGAGGAGAGAAGAGCGATACAGGATCACTGGACTAAAAATAACATTACCTTCCAAAGGACCCTAATGCTAGGAATGTGCTTATTTATTTTAATGTACAGTCAGATGTTCTTTGTCTAGCATCAGTAAATCAAACCAGTGTCTAAACGCTCAAGTTCACATTGTTTCTCTCAGTAGGATGAAAATAATCTGTTATTTGAACTGTGATTAAATTATATATAGAACGCAATCAAAGAACTGGAGCTGTCAATCAAACAGCGCAGAGTTTATCAGTGACTGAGTTCTGGACTCGTGCCAAAACTCCCGTAATAATCAACAAATCTCTTATTTACATTGTGTTTGCACTGTAAGTTACGATGAAAGCATTCGTTAGTGTGCAGAAATTGAGTTACAATGATGAGATCACGGCATTCATGAGCTCAACATGTCTGTGATCGGCTACAATGATTATCACTGCAACCTTTCATGCCACCATCTGAATATAATGCCATAGATCTGAATATAATGCTATAGATCTGAATATAATGCCATAGATCTGAATATAATGCTATAGATCTGAATATAATGCCATAGATCTGAATATAATGCCATGGATCTGAATATAATGCCATAGATCTGAATATAATGCCATAGATCTGAATATAATGCTATAGATCTGAATATAATGCCATAGATCTGAATATAATGCTATAGATCTGAATATAATGCCATAGATCTGAATATAATGCTATAGATCTGAATATAATGCTATAGATCTGAATATAATGCCATAGATCTGAATATAATGCTATAGATCTGAATATAATGCCATAGATCTGAATATAATGCCATGGATCTGAATATAATGCCATAGATCTGAATATAATGCTATAGATCTGAATATAATGCCATAGATCTGAATATAATGCCATAGATCTGAATATAATGCTATAGATCTGAATATAATGCCATAGATCTGAATATAATGCTATAGATCTGAATATAATGCCATGGATCTGAATATAATGCCATAGATCTTAATATAATGCCATAGATCTGAATATAATGCTATAGATCTGAATATAATGCTATAGATCTGAATATAATGCTATAGATCTGAATATAATGCTATAGATCTGAATATAATGCCATAGATCTGAATATAATGCCATAGATCTGAATATAATGCTATAGATCTGAATATAATGCTATAGATCTGAATATAATGCCATAGATCTGAATATAATGCTATAGATCTGAATATAATGCTATAGATCTGAATATAATGCCATAGATCTGAATATAATGCTATAGATCTGAATATAATGCCATAGATCTGAATATAATGCCATAGATCTGAATATAATGCTATAGATCTGAATATAATGCTATAGATCTGAATATAATGCTATAGATCTGAATATAATGCCATAGATCTGAATATAATGCCATAGATCTGAATATAATGCCATAGATCTGAATATAATGCTATAGATCTAAATATAATGCTATAGATCTGAATATAATGCCATAGATCTGAATATAATGCCATAGATCTGAATATAATGTCATAGATCTGAATATAATGCCATAGATCTTAATATAATGCCATAGATCTGAATATAATGCTATAGATCTGAATATAATGCCATAGATCTAAATATAATGCCATAGATCTGAATATAATGCCATAGATCTGAATATAATGCTATAGATCTGAATATAATGCCATAGATCTGAATATAATGCCATAGATCTGAATATAATGCTATAGATCTGAATATAATGCTATAGATCTGAATATAATGCTATAGATCTGAATATAATGCTATAGATCTGAATATAATGCCATAGATCTGAATATAATGCCATAGATCTGAATATAATGCCATAGATCTGAATATAATGCTATAGATCTGAATATAATGCCATAGATCTGAATATAATGCCATAGATCTGAATATAATGCTATAGATCTGAATATAATGCCATAGATCTGAATATAATGCCATAGATCTGAATATAATGCCATAGATCTGAATATAATGCTATAGATCTGAATATAATGCTATAGATCTGAATATAATGCCATAGATCTGAATATAATGCTATAGATCTGAATATAATGCCATAGATCTGAATATAATGCCATAGATCTGAATATAATGCTATAGATCTGAATATAATGCCATAGTCTGAATATAATGCCATAGATCTGAATATAATGCTATAGATCTGAATATAATGCCATAGATCTGAATATAATGCTATAGATCTAAATATAATGCTATAGATCTGAATATAATGCCATAGATCTGAATATAATGCTATAGATCTGAATATAATGCCATAGATCTGAATATAATGCCATAGATCTGAATATAATGCCATAGATCTGAATATAATGCCATAGATCTGAATATAATGCTATATTTTCACAATTAGTTAACCTTGAGACCTGTAATAGTAAGAATGTGCTAAACGTTTTTGAGAGAGTTCCACATGTAATACTAGCTATTTCATATGCAAAGATGTCAGCCAATCACAGCAGTGGGCGTTTACACTGAAGTCTCAGAACAGCCAATCACAGCAGTGGGCGTTTACACTGAAGTCTCAGAACAGCCAATCACAGCAGTGGGCGTTTACACTGAAGTCTCACAGCAGCCAATCACAGCAGTGGGCGTTTACACTGAAGTCTCACAGCAGACAATTTTATTTCTAAATTAAAACTAATTTTGATAATTTTGTAAGTAAAAATCTTACTAACATTTTAAGGAATAAGCACCACAGGAAACATTATAAAACAATAAAACAATGCAGTTCTTGACCCCTTTAAATCAAGATATTTACTGGAGAAGCAAAATGT